>VBSK01000021.1:0-257392 GCA_006112555.1 Tuber indicum
GACAAAGGCAAGTTCCTTGTACAAAAAACAAATTCCACTACCGCCCGGTCTGAATACCGTCCCGCAATCCTCCTCCACAGTAGAAAAACCAACAACAATCTATCAACACAGGCGGCGGCACCAAGGCAGAGAGGCGTGTGACCAACATGTCCACAACTCGCATCCGCATGCCAGGCCGTCGACCCTATGAACCCACTTTGCCAAGTGCCTCCGAAGAGCGTAATGGGTGAGGAGGACCTGTACCCGCTGCCGTAACCCCAAACCAAAACACAAACAAAGGAAATACATAGAGGTGGTGACAGACGAAAAGGTCAGTAGGGCCTATCTCCTACCCGTGGTGCCATGCCCCCGCCCGCCGTACCCGCAACCAAACCAAAGAAACCAAACAAGCTCCACAGAACCCAGCACGCAAGACCCAAACAAGTCCAACCCAGAGGTCGCAACCCACTATCCGCACAGGTGGCCATCAGCCAGCCGGTCCGTCAGGAAGCTTTGCAGCACTCAGCAGCTTAACCTTAACAGCCCGAGCCGTCTGGAAACTCTTAATTAGACCTCGCCCAATGACGCAGGCCCGACGGGTGCTCGCAGGCGCCTCTCCCCGCCAAGTCAGCCCCCCCAAGCCCCACACACCAGGCACCGCAGTTCCCATCCAGCCCCCTCAGCCCCTCAGGCAGATCAACCGCCGACAGCCACAGGACAGCCGATACCTGACCCCGTCCATGGCAGCCACTGATCTTGGCCACACAACAGAGCCCATCCCCCAGCAACGTGTAGCCGAGGGGGGCCACCAGGACGAACCCGGGGCCACAACATACGCGCCAGCATCCAAAGACGCCGGCCACAGTCCCAGCCCGCCCGAACGAAATCCAAGCAAGCCGAGAGGGAAACCAGGGAACCGGAGGCCCCCCAATGTGGGCCCAAAGGGGCCGCACGTATAGACTGACGAAAGGTGCCCAAAACTGACGCTTCAGAGAGGGCGGGTACCAGGATAGGAAACGAGACAAACAGAAGGTAGGCCCCACTTGCAATGGGTGTGACCGCCAACCACCATCCGTAACCACACCGACCCCTGCACTAGACCAAGCGTGGCCCGGCAACCAATCGCCCCACACCACCCCGGCAGAAGTTCATCCGCACCAGGAGGCAAAGTTTTCAGGGTCAAAGCCATCCCCACGTAGAGGCAAGGAGGTGACACCTGATGAACCACCGTAAATGCCACAAGGACGTAAACTCCAAGGGAACGGTGATAAACAACATCGTAGGTTCCGACGTAGATACGATAGACGAAGGGCGGGGCCGGCGAGGCCCCCGTCCCTTAAGGAATGATGCGATCGGTACGATGTGTTGATACTTGGGAAGGTCATCAGTCTAACCCAAGGGCGTTTTGTATCGTGAACACTAAGGACTCTGTTAAAACCCAACAAGAAACATGAGCTGGCCCAAAGAACGACACGGGTGTTTCCCCCACAGCAATGTTCAAATCCCCCATCCCCCGAACGCGAAACTCTGCGAGTAGACAGTAGACAGAGAAGCCAAAGACTTTTTACCGAGGAGGGCTCGTAGACGCCAAAGGTGAAAAGGCTCGAAGCGAAATCATCGTGAGAATCAAACAACAACGAGGAGGCGAAAACAAGTAACCACGACGCTCCACCACACGACAACCTCAACACCAAAGACCCCAGGAACTACTGAGCGAACTCAGATATCTCCCCCAGAATCCGAGGGATCAGAAAGCTATCGTGGGCGCGAAAGGAACGCTACCGAGGCGGAGCGAAGATAGAAGTAAGGAAATTACTTAGAACATTCAATCTAATTTATTTATACTTGTACCGCCGACTCCGGCATACGACAAGTCCCCGCCGGCACAGGGTTAGCGCAAACCGGAACTACCACTAACTACGAACAAACCAAACCTCCAACCCCGTACCTCAAACATGCCCGCGCCATGCCCACAACGCGAACACTAAATACAAAGCCATCAACGGTAAAGAAAGTCCTCCTTGCCCCCGCATCCGAAATCCCTCTGGTATGGAATCAACCGCAGCCCCCGTAGCAAGTCCGCATCATTCCTGAACAAGGAGTACGAGGGGCGAACCCACGAATACCAAGATAAACAGGCGACAGGCAAGACCCAGGCCGAAGCCCAAAGCCGAAAGGGTGTCCGACAAAGGCAAGTTCCCCGTACAAAAAAAAAAAAATTCCACTACCGCCCGGTCTGAATACCGTCCCGCAATCCCTCCCTCACAGTAGAAAACCAACAACAATTTATCAACACAGGCGGCACCAAGGCAGAGAGGTTGCGACCAACATGTCCACAACTCGCATCCGCATGCCAGGCCGTCGACCCTATGAACCCACTTTGCCAAGTGCCTCCGAAGAGCGTAATGGTGAGGAGGACCTGTACCCGCTGCCCGCAACCCCAAACAAAACAAAAATAAACAAAAAAAAAAAAAATACATAGAGGTGGTAACAGACCGAGGAGGTCAGTAGGGCCTATCTCCTACCCGTGGTGCCATGCCTCCGCCCGCCGTACCCGTAACCGAACCAAAGAAACCAAACAAGCCCCACAGAACCCAGCACGCAAGACCCAAACAAGTCCAACCCAGAGGTCACAACCCACTATCCGCACAGGTGGCCATCAGCCAGCCGGTCCGACAGGAAGCTTTGCAGCACTCAGCAGCTTAACCTTAACAGCCCAAGCCGTCTGGAAACACTTAATTAGACCTCGCCCAACCTGACGCAGGCCCGACCGGTGCTCGCAGGTGTCTCTCCCCGCCAAGTCAGCCCCCCCCAAGCCCCACACACCAGGCACCGCAGCTCCCATCCAGCCCCCTCAGCCTCTCGGGCAGATCAACCGCCCGACAGCCACAGGACAGCCGATACCTGACCCCATCAGGCAGCCACTGATCTTGGCCACACAACAGAGCCCCATCCCCCAGCACCGACAGCCGAGGGGGGCCACCAGGACGAACCCGGGGCCACAGCATAAGGGCCACCACCCGAAGGCAACGGCCACAACCCCAGCCCGCCCGAACCGAAGTCCAGACAAGCCGAGAAGAAAAACCAGGGAACCCGCAGGCCCCCCAAGGTGGGCCCCAAAGGGCCACACTGTAGACCGACGAAAGGTGCCCAAACTGACGCTTCAGAGAGGGGCGGGTACCAGGATAGGAAACGAGACAAACAGAAGGTAGGCCCCACTTGCAATGGGTGTGACCGCCAACCACCATCCGTAACCACACCGACCCTGCACTAGACCAAGCGTGGCCCGGCAACCAATCGCCCCACACCACCCCGGGCAGAAGTTCACCCGCACCAGGAGGTAAAAGATTTCAGGGTCAAAGCCATCCCCACGTAGAAGCGAGGAGGAGACACCTGACTGAACCACCGTAACTGCCACAAGGACGTAAACTCCAAGGGAACGGTGATAAACGACATCGTAGGATTCCGACCGTGATAATAGTAGACGAAGGGCGGGGCCGGCGAGGCCCCCGTCCCTTAAGGAATGATGCGATCGGTACGACGTGTTGATACTTGGGAAGGTCATCAGTCTACCCCAAGGGCGTTTGTATCGTGAACACTAAGGACTCTGTTAAAACCCAACAAGAAACATGAGCTGGCCCAAAGAACGACACGGGTGTTTCCCCCACAGCAATGTTCAAATCCCCCATCCCCCGAACGCGAAACTCTGCGAGTAGACGAGTAGACAGAGAAGCCGAAGTCTTTTTACCGAAGGAGGCTCGTAGACGCCAAAGGTGAGAAGGCTCGAAGCGAAATCATCGTGAGAATCAAACAACAACGAGGAGGCGAAAACAAGTAACCACGACGCTCCACCACACGACAACCTCAACACCAAAGACCCCAGGAACTACTGAGCGAACTCAGATATCTCCCCCAGAATCGATGGATCAGAAAGCTATCGTGGGCGCGAAAGGAACGCTACCGAGGCGGAGCGAAGATAGAAGTAAGGAAATTACTTAGAACATTCAATCTAATTTATTTATACTTGTACCGCCGACTCCGGCATACGACAAGTCCCCGCCGGCACGAGGTTAACGCAAACCGGAACTACCACTAACTACGAACAATCCAAACCTCCGGCCCCAAACCTCAAACATGCCCGCGCCATGCCCACAACACGAACACTAAGTACAAGACCATCAACAGTAAAGAAAGTCCTCCTCACCCCCGCATCCGAAGTCCCTCTGGTATGGGACCAACCGCAACCCTCGTAGCAAGTCCGCATCATTCCTGAACAAGGAGTACGAGGGGCGAACCCACGAATACCAAGATACACAGGCGACAGGCAGGACCCAGGCCGAAGCCCAAAGCCGAAAGGGTGTCCGACAAAGGCAAGTTCCCCGTACAAAAAACAAAAACACTACTGCCCGGTCTGAATACCGTCCCGCAATCCCTCCCCCACAGTAGAAAACCAACAACAATTTATCAACACAGGCGGCACCAAGGCAGAGAGGTCGCGACCAACATGTCCACAACTCGCATCCGCATGCCAGGCCGTCGACCCTATGAACCCACTTTGCCAAGTGCCTCCGAGGAGCGTAATGGTGAGGAGGACCTGTACCCGCTGCCTGTAACCCCAAACAAAAAACAAAAAACAAAAGAAATACATAGAGGTGGTGACAGACCGAAAAGGTCAGTAGGGCCTATCTCCTACCCGTGGTGCCATGCCTCGCCCGCCGTACCCGCAACCAAACCAAAGAAACCAAACAAGCTCCACAGAACCCAGCACGCAAGACCCAAACAAGTCCAACCCAGAGGTCACAACCCACTATCCGCACAGGTGGCCATCAGCCAGCCGGTCCGACAGGAAGCTTTACAGCACTCAGCAGCTTAACCTTAACAGCCCAAGCAGGCCGGAAACACTTAATTAGACCTCGCCCAACCTGACGCAGGCCCGACCGGTGCTCGCAGGCGTCTCTCCCCGCCAAGTCAGCCCCCCCCAAGCCCCACACACCAGGCACCGCAGCTCCCATCCAGCCCCCTCAGCCCCTCGGGCAGATCAACCGCCCGACAGCCACAGGACAGCCGATACCTGACCCCATCAGGCAGCCACTGATCTTGGCCGCGCCAACAGAGTCCTATCCCCCAGCACCGTATAGCCGAGGGGGGCCACCAGGACGAACCCGGGGCCACAGCATAAAGGGCCACCACCCGAAGGCAACAGCCACAGCCCCAACCCGTCCGAACCAAAGCCCGGTCAGGCCGAGAAGGAAACCAGGGAACCCGCAGGCCCCCCAAGGTGGGCCCCAAAGGGCCACACTGTAGACTGACGAGAGGTGCCCAAACTGACGCTTCAGAGAGGGCGGGTACCAGGATAGGAAACGAGACAAACAGAAGGTAGGCCCCACTTGCAATGGGTGTGACCGCCAACCACTATCCGTAACCACACCGACCCCTGCACTAGACCAAGCGTGGCCCGGCAACCAATCGCCCCACACCATCCCGGGCAGAAGTTCATCCGCACCAGGAGGTAAAGGATTTCAGGGTCAAAGCCATCCCCACGTAAAAGCGAAGAGGTGACGCCTGACTGAACCACCGTAAATGCCGCTTGAACCGAAATCAAGGGAACGGTGATAAACGACATCGTAGGATTCTGATCGTAAGAATAGTAGACGAAGGGCGGGGCCGGCGAGGCCCCCGTCCCTTAAGGAATGATGCGATCGGTACGACATGTTGATACTTGGGAAGGTCATCAGTCTAACCCAAGGGCGTTTTGTATCGTAAACACTAAGGACTCTGTTAAAACCCAACAAGAAACATGAGCTGGCCCAAAGAACGACACGGGTGTTTCCCCCCACAGCAATGTTCAAATCCCCCAACCTCCGAACGCGAAACTCTGCGAGTAGACGAGTAGACAGAGAAGCCGAAGTCTTTTTACCGAAGGAGGGCTCGTAGACGCCAAAGGTGAGAAGGCTCGAAGCGAAATCATCGTGAGAATCAAACAACAGCGAGGAGGCGAAAACAAGTAACCACGACACTCCACCACACGACAACCTCAACACCAAAGACCCCAGGAACTACTGAGCGAACTCAGATATCTCCCCCAGAATCCGAGGATCAGAAAGCTATCGTGGGCGCGAAGGAACGCTACCGAGGCGGAGCGAAGATAGAAGTAAGGAAATTACTTAGAACATTCAATCTAATTTATTTATACTTGTACCGCCGACTCCGGCATATGACAAGTCCCCGCCGGCACAGGGTTAGCGCAAACCGGAACTACCACTAACTACGAACAAACCAAACCTCCGACCCGGTACCTCAAACATGCCCGCGCCATGCCCACAACACGAACACTAAATACAAAGCCATCAACGGTAAAGAAAGTCCTCCTCACCCCCGCATCCGAAGTACCTCTGGTATGGCACAAACCACAGCCCCCGTAGCAAGTCCGCATCATTCCTGAACAAGGAGTACGAGGGGCGAACCCACGAATACCGAGATAAACAGGCGACAGGCAGGACCCAGGCCGAAGCCCAAAGCCGAAGGGGTGTCCGACAAAGGCAAGTTCCCCGTACAAAAAACAAAAATCACTACCGCCCGGTCTGAATACCGTCCCGCAATCCCTCCTCCACAGTAGAAAACCAACAACAATTTATCAACACGGGTGGCGCAATGGCAGAGAGGTTACGACCAACTTGTCTGTAACTCGCATCCGCACGCCAGGCCGTCGACCCTATGAACCCACTTTGCCAAGTGCCTCCGAAGAGCGTAATGGTGAGGAGGACCTGTACCTGTTACCCGTAACCCTAAACCAAACAACTCAAACAAAAGAAATACATAGAGGTGGTGACAGACCGGAGAGGTCAGTAGGGCCTATCTCCTACCCGTGGTGCCATGCCCCCGCCAGCCAAACCCGCAACCAAACCAAAGAAACCAAACAAGCTCCACAGAACCCAGCACGCAAGACCCAAACAAGTCCAACCCAGAGGTCACAACCCACTATCCGCACAGGTGGCCATCAGCCAGCCGGTCCGACAGGAAGCTTTGCAGCACTCAGCAGCTTAACCTTAACAGCCCGAGCGAGCCGGAAACACTTAGTTAGACCTCGCCCAACCTGACGCAGGTCCGACCGGTGCTCGCAGGCGTCTCTCCCCGCCAAGTCAGCCCCCCCCAAGCCCCACACACCAGGCACCGCAGCTCCCATCCAGCCCCCTCAGCCCCTCGGGCAGATCAACCGCCCGACAGCCACAAGACAGCCAATACCTGACCCCACCAAGCAGCCACTGATCTTGGCCACAACAGCAGAGCCCCCACCCCCAGCACCGACAGCCGAGGGGGGCCACCAGGACGAACCCGGGGCCACAGCATAACGGGCCACCACCCGAAGGCAACGGCCACAGCCCCAACCCGCCCGAACCGAAGTCCAGACAAGCCGAGAAAGAAAAACCAGGGAACCCGCAGGCCCCCCAAGGTGGGCCCCAAAGGGCCACACTGTAGACCGACGAAAGGTGCCCAAACTGACGCCTCAGAGAGGGCGGGTACCAGGATAGGAAACGAGACAAACAGAAGGTAGGCCCCACTTGCAATGGGTGTGACCGCCAACCACCATCCGTAACCACACCGACCCCTGCACTAGACCAAGCGTGGCCCGGCAACCAATCGCCCCACACCACCCCGGGCAGAAGTTCACCCGCACCAGGAGGTAAAGAATTTCAGGGTCAAAGCCATCCCCACGTAGAAGCGAGGAGGAGACACCTGACTGAACCACCGTAACTGCCACCTGAACCGAAATCAGGGGAACGGTGATAAACGACATCGTAGGATTCCGACCGTGATAATAGTAGACGAAGGGCGGGGCCGGCGAGGCCCCCATCCCTTAAGGAATGATGCGATCGGTACGACGTGTTGATACTTGGGAAGGTCATCAGTCTAACCCAAGGGCGTTTTGTATCGTGAACACTAAGGACTCTGTTAAAACCCAACAAGAAACATGAGCTGGCCCAAAGAACGACACGGGTGTTCCCCCCACAGCAATGTTCAAATCCCCCATCCCCCGAACGCGAAACTCTACGAGTAGACAATAGACAGAGAAGCCGAAGTCTTTTTACCGAAGGAGGGCTCGTAAACGCCAAAGGTGAAGAGGCTCGAAGCGTAATCATCGTGAGAATCAAACAACAACGAGGAGGCGAAAACAAGTAACCACAACGCGAAACCGCCAAACAACAGAACCTCAACACCAAAGACCCCAGGAACTACTGAGCGAACTCAGATATCTCCCCCAGAATCAAAGGCATCGAAGGACTATCGTGGTGCGAAAGGAACGCTACCGAGGCGGAGCGAAGATAGAAGTAAGGAAAGTACTTAGAACAAAGCGTGAAGAGCCTATCTTCCTCGGCCGCCTCGGCCTCCTTATATAGTGCTCTTCACTCAACACTAACCCTGATGACTCACAAGTGTGAGCCTCGCGAAAAGCCTTACATAGGTCATATGACTCAAATGAGTCATACGCGCGAGACCCATGACTCATAATCGAGTCATGTGCGAAACATAACAAATCATAACATAAACAAGTCATATGACTCAAGCGAGTCATATGCGCAAGACCCATGACTCATAATCGAGTCATGTGCGAAACATAACAAATCATAACATAAACAAGTCATATGACTCAAGCGAGTCATATGCGTAAGACCTATGACTCATAATCGAGTCATGTGCGAAATCCTGAGCTACCTGTCACATCCGTGACAAAGGGCTAGAAATAAGAACCCTTTAGAATATTATTATAAAAATTTAATAGCTATATTAGCAATTATTTGTATAATATTATAGCAAATAATCAATTCAATGTTAGTATGAAATTCTTCACTGTCCTCAGCCCCAGGACTATTCTCTATCATTACTGAGATATATTTATATCTTTTGGATATTATAATATTATTACTTATTTATAATATAGTGTAATATCCTACTGTGATAGTAACGTGAGGCTTTTTTATTTGGAAATACTGTTGTTAACTCTACTTTTACAACAATAATAATAGGGTTTATATTGTCTTTACATGTATATTTATTTTATAATATTATTAGTCCAAATAAACACCTATATTTCTGAAATATATTCTTCGTTTACAAAAATAACTGACTGCCCAATGTGCATGGTAACCATCACCTATCACCCCCATCTATTTTTAACCCTGCTGTTAAAAAGTACCTCAACTTAACCAAAATCCAATCACATTATCTGATTCTTTTTCCTTTAAATACTATGCCTCCTATTCTTCACAGTTATTCAAAAAAGTCTATTCCAACCCATCGCCTCTCTGAGTTTACCGAAAGGAGAATCCTTGGGTTACACCAGCCTCAGATAGAATATTCACAGATTTCTGACTAGCTCAATATCCCCCTTACAACTTTCAAAAACACAATCTCAATGAAAGACTTGGAGGGCAAGGAGAGAAAGGGTAGGTGAAGACATCCTAAAACTACCAAGTTATAGGATGATGCTATAGTGGAGGAAGTACTCAAAAATTGCGATACTACCTATTTTGAGCTTGCCTAGAAAGCTTGTCACAATGTTTCTTCTATGAGAGTCAGGAGAAAACTTATACTATAACAAGACTCCAGCGAGTACTATTACAAGTAGCTAAACCTATACTCATACGTAATCAAGAGACTAAAGTGGTAGGAATGGTGGTAGGCTTAGGTCTATCAAGTGGAGGTACCAGTAGTTAGGAACCTCAGTCGGGCATACTAGACTATACCAAAAGTACCTAGGTACTAGTAAGGGTTGGGGGTTACCAAACTCTGTAGGATAATCCAAGTAGTCAATTTGGGAGTTACCCTGAATTACTCAACGGTGGGTTCAGGTAGAGTTACCCTACTCTGCAGAGTAATTCAGGGGTACAGTTACCCTACCTTCACACTAGAGTTACCCTGCCACGGGCTATGCATTAACCTGCTATGGACCCAAGTTACCCTACCTTGAAAGTAACTTGTTACACAGGACTTTGGTGGAAGTTACGAGATTATTTGTCACACGAAACTACATAGCATGTTCGAATCATAGGTTGTGCTCTGAACAAGCTGTAACTTGGAGGTGTGGTGGCTAACACCCCCGTCCAGCCCGATTATAAGTTCCTAGTATCATGGGCTACAGTCTGAATATTTGCTGTAAGTCTGGTAAAAGTCTCCAAGAAGAGATACTTCTGTAACTCCGTATGCGCTCATGCCGTTTATTCAACCGAAAGCTGTCCGCAGGATACAGGAAGGGGAAAAGGAGACCCTGGAGAATAGCCTCCAGGTAGTTTCATATAAAATGGACCAAAACTGACGGAGTAATACCACTTTGAAGTTCGAAGTAGTATGTAAGGTTATCAGAGGCCTGTAGGCAAGGTAACCAAAGTCCATTGCCCTGAAAGTGTAATAGTATTGGAGAATCGTTAAGGACTCTGAGACACTAGTCTATGATCATAATAAGACTTCCTTCTAGGAGGGTTGACTTTGGATAGCACCTATTGGTAGTCAAATTCTAGAGTGGTCTATCGGGGGAGCAATGTGGCTATCTTCCAGAATGATATAGAAATGAGTAGAACAGGATAGATGTTCAGAGTCTGCAAATGCCTGTTGAAGACTAAGTATATATGGGTAGAAAGTTCTATAGTTGGCATGGTATCCATACAAGCATGACAGCTTGCTACTGGCATGTTCATGATATAAAGAGATTTTGCTCTGACGATTGCATTGGAGATGCAGCGGCTAAAACACTTCTATTGGGCAGATGTTACAACACTACCGAGTAGTCTAGTTCGCTATGGGGGATCTTTGGTCCGATCCGTAGAGGTTGGCTAGACAGTCCACAGGAGTTGGGTGCTCACGAATACAGAGTAGTACTGGGGAGTAACTAGCAGTATACCAAACCTACTTAAGTTCTAGTATATGCAAGTTCTTCTCTACTCTGACAATCAACTACCTCTTGAGATCAGGACTTAACTGAGTAAAAGCTGTGGCTTAACAATATTAAGTTTTACCGTTTTGTTTTTTCAACTCTACTGTTGATTATATTTATCTTTAATTTAAGAAAGAACACTTTGGTACTGTCATAACCTTGGAATCTATCTTCCTAGAGGGAGCCCTTGTTACATATATAAAGGCATCTTAAAAAGTGGTTAGCACAAGAGAGGGTTTCCTTAGATGAGGATCTAGCCTGGGAGAGATTAGAATAAGCACTGTCCTATTGGCACTGGATAAGAGAGATGTGGAGGAGGAAGGTAATGTGGAGAGATGAGGTTGCTGTTCAGAGGGGGGGAGGGAAGAGGAAAAAATGGGTATTTAGGTACTTGAAAGGGATATGGAATAAGGATTGTATAACAAGACTCCACTGAGTACTATTACAAGTAGTCAAACCTATACTCATACCGGTATCAAGAGACTACCGTGGTAGGGATGGCAGTAGACTTAGGTCTACCGAGTCAAGGTACCAGTGGTTAGGTACCTCAGTCGGGCATACTAGACCATAGCAAAGGTATGTAGGTACTGGTAAAGGTTGGGGGTTACCCTACTCTGTAGGGTAACTTAAGTAGTCAATTTCGGAGTTACCCTGAATTACTCAACGGAGAGTCCAGGTAGAGTTACCCTACCTTCAGACTAGGGTTACACTGCCTTGGACTATGGGTTACTCTGCTATGGAGCCAGGTTACCCTATCTTGGAAGTAACTTGTTACGCAGTACTTCAGGGGAAGATACTAGATTGTTTGTCATGTGAAACTACATTGGGTATTCAAATCTCAGGTTGTACAGATCACTCTCGCACAACCAGTATATTGGAATTTGTGAACGGTACGATCTTAATAGCAATATAGATTATACAGATATAATATTAAGAGTATATTAGGGCACGTTTCTAGTGAAGAGGTAAGAGGTATGAAGGCAGATTGGTAGAGATTCTTGTCCTTAATTCTCTTATAAACGAACCGAGCGGCAGCGTCTATTTATACCTGTTTACATCCTCCGCGTAAACCTCGTGTAACAGAGAAAGATGATAGGAAGAAACGTAAGTGCAACTGTGTAAAACTGTAATATAAGTAGGAAAAATATAAGGGCAAACGTGTTTGACCCTGAGAATCTACCAAGATATTCCTGTAAAACATGTGTGGATCCAAGAGGGTGTGAGGGAAATTACGGGAAGTCTGATGAAATAATCATGGCTGTAAATGTTAGGCGGAGACAACCGGTATAGACTTATGGTTGTCTAGGCCAATCGGGATTCTTTCGTGTAGACGGAGATTTGTCTAGGAAGGCTCGGAAGCAACTCGTTTCGTTTATGACTACTAAGAGTGCAAGAAAGTAGGATAGAATCGTAAGAACAATATTATATTGTTAAGGTCTCTTCTCCGTTGCTTGATGATGTCTAAAACTTGGGAGGCACTTCAATATTTATATTCCGCGTCTGAGTGTTCATGGGCTACATCTATCTAGCATACAAAATATGTACCTCTTCAAGTCTAATACGCGACGTCGAGTTCTCCCTGACGGTACGAGCACCGGGAGACCCTGAAAACCATCACACCATCTTCGGTAATTACTATTTCCTGCCCGGGAGACATACTTGTCACCAGTAGTAATTATCCGATCCTCAGAGTCTATAGACCTGTAGCCGAGTTCTCAAGTCGAACTCTGTTGGCTCCAATAGTTCTTTTCATTACCAAGAGGATCAGTCTTGGTATGAGACTGCATCTGTAGACATGCCGCAGTCGATGACTTCTAGTTGTGATAACTCAACAACTAACCTATAGAAGTCATTCCGATGACTCTCTTCTCGTAGAGGAGAGGCCATTCTATTGAATAGTCTCATAATTCTTCGGTCGGCAACTCCTGATTGTTCTATGTAGAGGGGGTGGACCTTCGTGTTGTGTTGGTTGTAAATCCCGCAACTGCGATACACCTCTTATCATAGTTGCAACACTCCTTGAAGCTTGTTGGCTTCTTTGGTAGTGTTTCCAGAAGCTCTAGACTCTTTCTAATCGTCGAAGGGTGGATGTGAATGCATTGGTTCGTTATCCCGAACCTCCTAACATTCATCTCATGACCTTGTGCGAAAATGTCCCGTTACTTACGGCCCATGCCAAAGATGTCATATCTTCGAAGCCTTATAGCTCCCTGAGTCATTGACGGATTGACTTCGTTCCACTTCCCAGGTCTAGCCAGAGGTCCCCTCTTATATATCCTGCGAACAGCTTTCGGACGGACGGACGGCGGCGACGTATACGGTATTATTCTGACACCTTCAATTCTGTGACCATATAGTCACAGGACGCAACTAAGGTTGATGTGTATGATGACACGCAGGCCCTGTAAGGGGGCCGGAGGGGGGTGTTGGAGACTATGATTCTCGAACCCGGGTAAAGTTACCCTACCTAGGGTACTCCTGGGCTCTCAGAATTGGGTACTCCTAACAGTAAAGTCCGAGAAAATATGTAAAGATGATGAAATATCTGATAAACCAAAGAAAGTAACACATGCGTAAATCCTTAATCATTATCACTAAATATTAATGAAATAACGTAAGAAACATATCCTTACTGTAGTAATATATGGGGTGTTTAGGTATGGTAAAACACTAACTAAGTGTGAGAGAGTATACGTTATTATCAAGGAAATATAGTTTATAAAACGAATCAAGAAATTTCAACACAGTTGAGCTCCGAACAAGCTGTAGTTTGGAGGTGCGGTTGTGTTAGGCATATAAGACCTAGCATAGTGGTAATGTCATGCATCAGACCATAGGGGTCAAGTAACTTGATAAGATGGTTGTGGTAAAGCTATATAGGAATTGAAATAATAATTTCTAATTCATAACTCCCTGACCGCAAACTATATAAGACCACTCACATTAGTGAATAGCCGACCGAGGGATTTTCTATCAATTAGGTACAAGACATCCGGCGCTATCAGACTACTTCAGATGTTACCAATACCCGTTCAAGATTAGGTGTATATCGGATGGCTCCAATAGGAGTCCCTCTTAGAGGCAGGAGGTCCGAGGGGAACCACACTTGTATTGGAAGACTGGAGATGCATGAAGCCTTTTTATGATACTGGTGTATCAAGACTCATGCAAGCATATATTATTTATGTACCAGTTCCTGACAACGAACTTAGTTAGTTCTTGATCAGAAGGGACGATTGGAATGATAGTCCTTCAGACTACATTTACATACTTAGTCCATTCAAGCCTAGAGATCGCAAAGAGATCATTGGGAGATCGGACGCTATCTATTCATTATAAATATCTCGTCTCAATTAAGGTTGAAGTAGTGTACGAACTTTCAGGGTCAAACGGTGTTCGCACTTAGTAGAAACCAAAGTTAAAAGCTCATCGGTACATGTTAGTATGGGAATACTAAGTACCGGTAGATTAGTATAATTAGGTTTAAGGTCTCTGGGTTAGTTAGAGGAATCAAGCAACGGAGAAGAGACCTTAACAATATAATAAGTTTACAATTACGAATCTTTACTCTTTTATTATTTATTACTTTACGAGTCTTCTTAGACAATCTCTAACCAAAGATTCAGGCCCTAGTCCCACCGATAAGATTGACCTTGGCTACCACCTAACAGGTTGCTAACACCCCTCTCTATCCCCATTATAAGTCCCTAGTGTCATGGGCTACAGCCTGAAGAGTTGCTGTAAGTCTAGCAAAATTCTTCAAGTGGAGATGTTGCTGTAACTGCATATGCGCTCACTCCATCCGTTCGACCGAAAGGTGTCTCCAGGATATCTGAGGAGGAAGAGGAGAACTTGGAGAATAGCCTCCAGGTGGCTTCGTGAAAAACGGACTAAAACTGACAGAGGAATGCTACTTTGAAGTAAGGAGTAGTATGCGAGGTTACTGGAGGCCAGTAGGCGAGGTAACCAAAGTCGATTACCCCAAAAGTGTAATAGTATTGGAGAATGGTTAAGGACTCTGAGATACTAGTCCAAGGTCACGATAAGACCTACTTCTAGAAGGGTTGATTGTGGGTAGCGCCTCTTAGTTGTCAACCTCTGAAGTGGTCTATTGGAGGAGTTAATGGCTATCTTCCGGAATGATATAGAAATGAGTGGAACTGGATAGATGTTCAGGGGCTGCGAATGCTTGCAGAAGACTAAGTGTATATGGGTAGAGAGTTCCATAGTTGGTATAGTATCCATACGGGCATCATAGCTCACCACTGGCATGACGGTGATATGAAGAGTTTTTACTCCTGCAGTTGAGTTGGAAATGCAGCAGCTAAAGTACTTCTATCGAGCAGATGTTAGAACACCACCAAGTGGTCTAGGTTGCTATAGGGGATCTTTGGTCCGGCCTGTAGAGGTTAGCTAGAGAGCTCAAGGGAGTTGGTGTTAGGCGGTAGCCGAGATCGTTCTTATTGGTTGGACTAGGGCCTGAATCTTATGATCGGAGATTGTCTAGGAAGACTCATAAGCTGGTAAAGAATAAAAGTGAAAAAAGATTCGTAATTGTAAACTTATTATATTGTTAAGGTCTCTTCTCCATTGCTTGGTTCATCTAACTAACCCAGAGACCTTAAACCTATTTATACTAATCTACCGGTAGTTAGTATCCCTATACTAATTTGTATTGTGGAACTTTTAACTTTAGTTTCTACTAAGTGCAGACACCGTTTGACCCTGAAAGTTCATACACCTATTCAACCATAATTGAGACGAGATATTTATCTTGAGAAGATAGCGTCCTATCTCCCAATGAACTCTTTACGATCTTTAGGCTTGAATGGACTAAGTATGTAAATGTAGTCTGAATGGCTATCATTCTAATTGTCTCTTCTGATCAAGAACTAGCCAAGTTCATTGTCAGGAACTGGTGCATATTTAATATATACTTGCATGAGTCTCGACACGCCAGTATCCTAGAAAGACTTCATGCATCTCCAGTCTTCCAATCCAAGTGTGCTTCCCCTTGGACCTCTTGCCTCTAAGAGGGACTCCTATTGGAGTCGTCCGATATACACCTAATCTTGAACGGGTATTGGTAACTTCTGAAGTAGTCTGATAGCGCCAGATGTCTTGTATCTAATTGATAGAAAATCTCTTGGTCGGCTATTTACTAATATGAATAGTCTTATATGGTTCACAGTCAGGGAGTTATAAATTAGAAATTATTATTTTAATTCCTATATAGCTTTGCCACAACCATCTTATCAAATCACTTAATCTCTATGGTCAGATGCATGACCTTACCATCATGCTAGGTCTTATATGCCTAACAGTTGGGTGCTCGCGAACCCAGAATAGTGATAAGGAGTAACTGGCAGCATACCAAACCTACTTCCATATATGCGAGTTCTCCTCTACTCTGGCAATCAACTACCTCTTTAGATCAAGACTTAATTGAGTAAAGCTGTGGCTTAATGATATTAAGTTTTCCTGTTTTGTTTTTTCAACTCAACTGTTGATTATCTTTATCTTTACTTTCAGAAAAAACACTTCAGTGCGGTTGCAACCTTGGGATCCATCTTTCCAGAGGGAGCCCCCATTACAGATTGTATGAAACCTACTGCTATGACAGGAGAGAAGAACATTAGCCGGATGATGACTGGTTGTTTTTACGGTCAAACTCATGGTCTCTTTTTGCCTGTTTTTCCTGATCCTTCTTCTGCTAGAGGTGGAGTAACTAGAAAGTCAATTATTGAAGTTTATGATCAATATAACTTTGTAGGGATATGGGAGGATATTAAGAAGCATCTTGAGGAGAAAGAGGTTTTCTTTATCATTGACAATGCTAAGACTTGTTTGCCTTTTAGGAGACGGCTCAGAAGACAGGGAATTACTCTTATGAAAATTCTTGCCTATTCACCAAATCTCAATCCAATTGAACATTTTTAGATTCTGGTGAAAGATAAGTTTCAGAAGCATTATCCTGAGCTATATTTCATGAAGGGTTCTGGCAATGAGGTCAAAAAAGCTATTGAGGCTATTACTACTTGTTGGGAACTTCTTGACTCAAAGATTTTTGATTTTCTAGCAGGCTCAATGATGGATAGGATTGAAGCAATTATTAAGGCAAATTGATGGTACATTCAATGATGATTTCTACTACTTATTTACGTTTTTTTTGTTTTTTTTTATTATTGTGATAATTAGGTTGGCGAGGAGGTGGTTGTTGTACAATCAAATTATTTTTCTATTCGTTGCAGTCGGTTATTTTTGTTAACCAGCAATACTATAAATATATTTTAGAATATATGCCATTTGCAATTTTTATTGCAATATATTTTTATTGTGATGCACTGAACAGGGCCTTAGTTAATTTTTTTTTTTTATATGTTTGAAATATATATCACTTCTTGTCATAACTAGTGTAGTATATTTAAAGAGTATTTGAGAAATAATAATAATATTATTATTATTATAAAGAAAACAAGATCCAAATACAGCGTCTTTTTTTCTTCCTTTTTTCTTTTACTTATGCATACGATTATTTATAGCTTTTATCCTACAACCTTCTTTATTAATGTGATTGTAACCTCTAGCACTTGTAACCAATTACCCAATCCCACGCTCAGATCTTACTCAGCAACAATGACCGAATATGATACCCCAAGCCTTATCGGGGTGGTTCATTCATGCCTTAATGGGATTATATTTCGTTCTCTCCACTTACCGAAACAGCCTCTCCCCCCATGCTTCACACGTCGCCACTATTGCTCTAAGTCCAATCTATGTACTTTGTATTCAACCCCGAATATTTGCACAATTTAGCAGGTTCTTTAGAAGAGCAATCCACCGCGCTTGACAGCTGGACACCGAGTGATATATAATGACCCCATAGCAACTTTTCTCTCTGTTAATTTAGGCCGATGCTCTTAAAAATGCCCAGAGATATTTAACCAATTTGGAAATAGCTTTGCAAGGCCTCCGAACCTTTCAGGCGAGAACTTGCTAGTCCCATGGCAGACAGAACTCGTATTTTTTATTGTTAAATTGTAATTGGAAACTCATTCAAAAAATACCAGTGTTCATTAAGGTACCAACAAAAACCCCGAGGCAAAAAGAATCTACAGCATATCCTCCCTGAGTGATCGATAGAAAGATAGCCAATAAAATTTTATTTCTGTCTTCCTGCGAATTGAATAGAATACCAATGTGCAATTAAAAAGAACAGACTCTCGGAAAAAAAATAAAAAGAGCGCTCCCTGCAACAAATGCGTCTCCTTCATGGGCAAAAGTAAGAAATAAAAACATTTCGTCGATTGGGAGGTCTCTCTGTCTAGCAGAAGAGTGAAACGCGGGACGATTGATCATTCTAGCCATCGCTACCGCTACTGCGGAAGGCGGCACAGAGCTGAGCGTAATTATGGGTCAAGTCAAGAACACTCTGCGGGAAGTTAGTGGCTTGGACAATGCTGCGAACCTTGACTGCCCCGTCTTCAGCAATCAATTTTCGTATCGAGTACAGGATCGCAGGCGAGAACTACGCTATCAGTCACCTATCCTAAATTCAAGCAGATGTAGATACGAACCTCGGAATACCATCTATATTGCCAAGCAGTTAATCGAATAATGCTATTTAAAGCACCTCTGTTGTCTTTGTTTTTCTCCTGTGTTTGTAAAACGCCACGGAGCGCTCTTGCAGAGAAGCGGATTTGAAGGCGTGACTGAAAGGCCTCCTCTGCTTCAGCATGATGATGGAGACGCTGAGCTAGCTCCCCAAGTATTTCGAGCTCAGTAGCAGATTTACGATAGGGACGTTTCTGTTGCCCATGGCGAACGAGGTCTGACCGCCATATGGTGTAGACTCGTAGATCCTAGTTCGGCATTAGCTTCATCAAAACCGTGATAAGATCAAATAATAATACCTCATAAAGGACCATGAAGAGGTTGTCCAGCCATCGCTCACAAAGGCGTTTGTTCTGAATATGAGAATACTTCTGTGTAGATATCCTTCCTTCAGAACTCGGATGCCCAGTTTCGGCCCCACCCTTCACCTCTTCAGGTAGAACAGAGTGTTCGGGTTTCTCAATAACATCTGGATGCTCTCCTTGATCACCGTGCTCTTTTCCCTTTTCACCGTTCTCCTTTGCTCCTACTCCCTCACTATGACCATTAATAGCTGGCTTATCACAACCCTGCCCTTCGTCCTCCGAATCGGAGCCGCTACTCTTGCTCGTACTCCCTGTCCTGACAGCTGTAACACTTGCACTCTTCTCAAACCGGTATTCCTCTTCCATAACAAAAACATTACTTCTATATTTCAAGAGCATGTCCCATCCAATCTGGCTAGTAATTTCCGTAAGGAGTTTATACGCCTTGGCAAATGTGCCTTTCAAGCTGGCAGCTGGAAGCTTCAGCAAAGCTGCGTCCAGCTTGTCATGTTTAGGGTCGTGACTCTCGTCAGACATCTCATCCAGGACCGACTCAGCGAGGACAGGAAGATGCATTTTGGTCGGCTGTGGCATTTTTGGGTGGTCACGATCTTGATAGGTAAACATCGGACAAGAATTAAGGGTGAGGAGAGCCTAAGCAGTTGCAGTATGAACACCCGCTCCCCCAAAACAGGAATTGGGCAAACAAACCAGTTCATATTGCTCGAGCTTCAGGTATACCTGAGCGAGCCGTTCCCAAGTGGTGAATTCACTTGGGGCGCTGTTAACAGCCTTCTTGGCGCATTCCAAAGCGAGATCATATCGCCCTTTGCTCATGCAGAAGGCCGCTTGAACATCAAGAAGGCCGCTATCCAACGGCAATAGCTTGATGGTCTCGTATAACAGAGACACAGCCTTGACCTCTTCATCCGCGTCAATCAAAACACGTGCTAGAAGAGAAGCAACCTCAGGTTCCTTTGAGCGAAGCTTTTCAAAAAGATTTACCCCTGACGCAAATCGACCAGTAGTGTGAATGTATGTGAGGAGTCCAGAAGTTAAGTAATTTGAGACCATGCTTGGGACCTGGATCTCAGGATCAGAACCCAATTGCCAGCCTGTATATTCCCCATTAAGCCATTGTATCTAAAGAGAGTGCAAGCTATAACCGTACCTCGGGAGAACAGCCGTTCTGCAGCATCTAAAAACTTATGCTCCGCCTCGGTATTGGTAATTGGGTTAAATCTCCTACAGCCAACAATCCGATTTTGTTGGTCATCAGCATAGTTAAACGCTCGCAGCACTCCACATAGATAGGTTTCAAGCCAGAGCAATTCCGATGCCATCCGTTTTTCGCCACGTTCATCCACTGCATATGCCTCAACGGATCCAGGGATTTTAACCTCAACCCGCATGTCTACTCGGGAGAAAGCATTATAACAGCTAAAACCTCAACCTTAACAAACAGCTCTAGGGGTACAAGCTAGTTCATCCAAACCTAACAAGATGGAATACATACCAATATATGCCCGTCGTTATACGCCATGATTGCGGTTTGCCAAACCAAATTTGGTTCTCACCGATTAGATAGGTGAGGGTATTGATGTAAGCTGCTAAGGAGGCTGAAGAAGAAGCATCCACTCCAGTAACATGATGATAGGTACCAATCTATACGATTCTTAAGCTGCCAGAAAGACGAGGTGACAGAACGGGCTACTGCAGGGATGAGCGGGAAAGGGTTTCGGTTACCTCTTTCAAGCCAACCTTGGGTTGAGATTTTGTTAGATGAACTAAATCCGGGGGTCCCAATTCACGCAGAATGGGAAGCGATTCAGTACGAGTGTTCACCGATTCATGTATTTCCGACTCGACAATCCTTCGGAGAAACTATGTTAGCGGCAGATGCCCAGAGCTCCAAATGCCCCTCGGGACTCGAGCGGGAAAGGAGATGAGGTGTGAAGCAAGAGATAGGAGGGGGTGGAGGGGTAAACGAACTCTGGAACGGCAGGGGCAACCATAGCTCCTGCAAGCTCGATTCACCAAGATTCAATTCAACCAGATGGGAGATAGGAATTGTTCACAGAAGAAAGAGAAGGTTTGGTTGGTGAAGCGGCAATGCTTGTCAATTGCTCTAACGGTAGGGCAGGCTGGTGCAGTTTCGGAAAAGCTGCGGCTTGGAGTTTACATCTGATTAGATTCATGATGCAAGCCGAAGATAAGATTAGATGGATAGAGCTCTGACTCGACAACAGCTCCTGAAAAGGTTGGCTACTCTGCCAAGTGCCCAAGGGAATTCGAAGAGTTGCCCACTCTTCGCGAATGCGACATCGTGGTATTGTGCCATTCTGTACGAGTAACATGTGCTGGGGGGCTTTTGTTTTCATAAGTCCGTAGATTTTTTAAATACAAGGAAACCCACCCCTGTACTCGAGTATGGCCTAAAAACCTCTTAAACAAAAGAAACTTCCAAATCCAAATCATACCAGTACCGATACTAAAAAAACATGTCCAATAAGAAATGTAATAACTTAAGCTCTCATATTTATCCAGCTTTTAAATAGAAAATCATCTCATCTATAATAACTGGAAATTTTATCCTATTCAAACTAATAAATAAAACAAAAAACTTTTACAGGAGACTACTAAATTTATGCTTCTTCTCTCCCTCGACAGTTTTGTTTCTAAACTACAGTATGGTACCCAACGAGTATCATACCTGTGCATGATATGATAAGAGCCTCAATGCTTGGCCCTGCACAAACAATTCCTCTTGGCAAACCATAACACGCATCCCTCCCAAACCCTCCAGAGTGTCCCGCTAGCCTGACGCGATCTCTGCCATTGAACCCAGTCAATCATCATAGTCTATAATAACCCATCATAACCCCTTTTCTACCTCTCTTATATTAAGACGTCTCCCGGAGCTCCTATATACAATCACTCCGTAACTCGGCAGAAGTTCCAGTTGCTTGAACCTCTGATCTTTGCCCGATGGTAGTTTGCTTCCACTTACAAAAGTCAATGAATATGCTAACCCTGATTGATAGTCTTCTTTCATCCCTCTTAACGTATACCCAGATTCCGACAGCGATGGAGAAGCCGATAATACTCGAGAAATTCAAGTTCGTGTTTTACTTTAACCTATTACAGCTTACTAAACTTACCGTTTGCAGATTGAAGAGGCTCTGAAGCTTTACCAACGGGCACTCAAATTACATACCGATGGCGAATGGGAAGATGCGCATAATGCTTATAACGAGCTGTTTGGTTCCGGGATATTTCACGGTGATACAGAAGAGGAGCAAGTAGCTCATCCCCTCTTTAAACTAATGTATGGCCGGGCTCCTAATATTGCGCAATTGTTTTAGGTTCATGGAAGGGGCTCGGCTTCTGGGTCCTCGTTACCTCTTGTTTTGTATCTGGCATACAAGAATCACGGTGCTTTCAAACTGGACAGATTAAAAGCTAGCGGTGTTGAAGCTGGGTCAGAGTTTGAGCTTACAATTCAACAGGCACTAGACTGGTTTTCTACAGCACTCGGAAGGGATGCAGGAGATTCTTCTCTGTGGCGTAAGGCTGCTCAGCTGTCGTTAGCGATTGATTCCTCCCGCCTCACCCGGTTTGCATTAGAGTCAGTCCTGGACCACGAAACCGTCGGTGCAGATTCGGGAAATGATACCCTTGCACTTGTGATAGGGGGAATCCCTAATCCGGAGGAATACCTTGCCACTATACAACTTAGGGATGTCCTCAGGAAGATTTGCGATACCGCAGTTCTCGAGAGCGACAAAATCAAACATCTGTCAAAGCAAAAACTACACCCACGATTCCAGAAATACACAAACCCGTACCCTTGGATCTCTCTTCCGAAGGAGGAAGATACAAGAACTCTTGGAGATGTTCTGCAAAAAATAACAATAAATAAGCAGACCGCCGAGGCTAGATTAAGAACATGGCCGGCAGTCGGTAATGCGATACTGTCTCAGATATCTAGCGATGACATTTCGGCGCAAGCCCTCAATGCATCATCGTGTTTGCAAATCATTATCCCTATTCTAGAGGGAGAGGACATTTCTCGAGAAACCACTCCTGATGAGCCTACTCCTGGATCTGGTGGAAAATCGGAAACAGCAACCGCCGAAGAAAACGAAGATACGGCCATGACTGATGCCTCTGCTGTGGAGCCTGTACCCCCACCCGTTGTTGGACGGCGTCGAAGTGGCTCTGCAACTCGAAAACGTAAGTCTGCTTCGTTAGGCGCAGATGGCGGGGATGGAGGGAGGTCAAGGTTGAGCAAGAGACAGCGCGATAAGAAGGAGGCAGACGCCGCAGCCGCGGCTGCGGCCGCGGCAGCTCCTGAGTCCAGGCAAAAGGTTCGGCAGGAAACGCAGAATGAAAAACTGTTTAACACTGCCGATGAATGCTTTTCCCCTCTTGGTGTTTCATTAGGAACTGCCTCAAGCTTAATGCCCAAGACGAGCAGCAGTAGTGGCGAAAACAACGGAGCGAAAGAGGATCTATATCTCGACGACTTCAAAAAGATATTACAGGACTGGGATGACGATAAGGGAAATGTCCTATTATACGGAGATGGTATACAATCCCCCGATGAAGCTGCTCAAGGCATGGCCTTTCTGGACCTAGAAGCCAATGTCCCATCTCGACCTGTTTTATCTGGGGACGAAAATCTTAGAAAATGGGTCAACTCTGTCAATGCCCGCGGATTGAGTCCGTTGGAGGCAGGCTTTGAGTGGCTGAAAGCCCTATGCATGCGGGATGTCCCCAACTTACGGAAAGCCAGGAGGATCCGGGGGTCATTAGGAACATCAACTGCTAGCAGCTGGGTCCGGCATAGCTGGCCAGAGCCCTTGAAAGAGGTTGTAGCCGCAATGGCTAACATGTGCGAGGAGATGTGCTGGGGTTACTTCAAGGGATACCTGGAAGACTTTGCAGCTAATCCCCACCAATTTGGAGATGATGATTACGCCAGAATCGAGTGGGCCCAAACCATGTTCGAAATATATCTTGGTGACTTGGCGGCAAGAGAGCGGCAAAAGAGCGGTGCTGAACTCTCAGTCCGGGGAGAAGAGGAACTGGAGATCAGAAGGGAGAAGGCAAAGAGATGGAGTTTCCTAGTCAGAGATCTGATGTATTGTCGTCCAAAAGGTAGCGATGGCATTGTGGAGGATCAATTGACCATGAGATATCTTTGGGCTATTGCAGTTTTCACGGCATTTACCGGTGTTTCTAGAGAGTTCAGGTTGGAATGCTTTGGCGATTTGAAGGGTGTTATGTCCAACAATAAGCTCCACTCAATTGAGCTTCCCAACAGCTCCATCATGCCAGAAATCTCTGCCCTGAGGGCCGAGCGGGAAATCAGTAAGCTTAAGACTGTTGATTTCTTTACATCTATATTTCAAGTCACGGCCGATATAGGGGGTGCCGCAAATGACCCCTATGAGGTTATCGAAATTCTTGAAGCCGTATTGGAACCCGGTGTTGTTAGCCCGTACGACGAGCAAGAACGCCGGATACTCGATGAAATAACTAGATTTCTCGAAGGATCCAGTGCAATGTTTAGGTTGCACCTCTGGGAGAAGCTCAAAGTAGCTCACGAAAAAGCAGGTCATCGCCAAAAAGTCCTTTCTTGTGTATTGAGATCGTTAGAGGTTGTGGTTGGCGATTTGAAAAGTAGGAGTTACCTCGAATCTTCGGAGGACCATCGCCACTTTGTTCTACTGCGGTCATTGCGTCTCGTGGAAGAGATGTTGCCCGTAATTTTGGGACTCGTCTCTGGGGGTGAAGGGTTGGTGAATCTGTCTGGAATTGATCGAGATGGGCTGGTGGACTCGATGAAGTCAATGGCTATCTTGCTGAGACTTTTACATTGCTACGCTTTTTGGGAGAGTGCTGTTCTCAACCATGAGATCTCGGCTAGCAACCTACATTCTTACCGCCTGGTCGTAGTAAAATTTAGGGAAATGATCGTACGAGCTTGGGTGGTGATGTACTCAATTTATAAAGAAACAGCGGACAGAGGGATGGGTAACGACAGCCTCGATTTAGAGGAAGGTGAAAAGGAGGAACGATTGGCAACCCTCCTAAGGGACATGCATCAAGAGCTCGGAGGCAGAAATTACTGCCGGCTGTCAGATCGTAAGCTTGCGCCCTCCACTATGAAGCCTTTTATTGTGCAGTAGCTAATTTTCGGAACCCCAGATGCGTTACTGAGGCTAACCCATGATGAACTTCTGAGACTCGATCTTCGAGATTTTGATCACGATCTGTTGCAGTGCATTTTCTGTCGATTTCATCTTGCTATATACGTAAACAACCCCCGTGCTCATAGAATAACGCCCTTCTAACTTCGAAAATTACAGTCTGATCAGGTTGTTTTCAACGACCACAAGACAGATCCAGAGCCCTTCGACAAAGCGACGGCAATGCAGTTGATGGATTTTATCCTCCTCTTAGCATCCCAAAAGAAAGATATGCAGCTACACAAATCAGACCTGAAAGGTGCCTTAGAGAAGCTTTTCGATGTTCTCGGCCCTCCCAGAAAGTCCTCGAACAATAAGATCGTCCTCAATGAATCAGTGATAGATCGGTACCTTCGCAGCTCCATAAATCCCCTCAGGCTGTTCAGCAGCCTGAAAGGCGAGGGTTCGCTCAACACCACCGAAGTGAGTGGCCTGCATGCCCGAGTAGCAGCGAAGGGCCTCTATTTTACTCTTGGGAAGATCTACCTCTTTCCCATCAAACACCAGAAGCGAGTTGGATCAATAAAACCAGATGATGTGGAAAATGCGGTGAGGTTCTTTAAGTATGATCTAGTGTGCAATGCCAATAAATGGGAGACCTGGTATCGACTGGGTCAGACTTATGAAGCCCAAATGGAGGACGGTCAGACCTGGAGTGCTGAACAGATTAACACTAGGAGAGGGGAGCTTGCTGCACTAGAACGAGTATGTTTTGCGTTTCCCTATGAACCCTATTTCCCTCCAAACATTCTCGGCTCACTAATATCATTTCGCAGAAAGCAATACTATGTTATATGAAGACATTATCGCTTGCTATTCAGAACGAATGCATCGAAGGCTTGGGATGCGCGAAAACTCTGTCTACGCTCTTTGCTGATTTTGGCACAAGGGTCTACTCTTCCCTCAGAGCTCCAATGGAGATGGAAGCGTTCTCGATGGAAGGGTTTGATAGGCATTTTTCGGGGACACGCGGGGAAGGTGTATACAAAGGCCCTGCGCACAAGGGTCTATCACTCACCAAGGGGCTGGAACTCGCCATGGCACTATTCAAAAAGTCTTTGCAGCAGGCCCCTGATAATTGGAAGTAAGTACCCTACATAGCGATTTCCACACGCACAAGAGTCATACTAACGATTAACAGAGCGTATTATATGATCGGAAAGTGTATGGGCAAACTTCTGAAGAAAGCTGACATGTATACCGCAGAAGAAGTCTTGGAAAAATATGTCCAGGCAATTAAACACTGCCCTGAGAAGGTCGGCAGTGATCATATCTTTGAGCCTCACCATAGGCTGGTCTCAAGTACTTGCAAATACGTTTTACAGGGCTTTGTGACGGTGAGCACAATTGCGATTGCCACTTGTCCCATCGATTCCATGTTGCTAACCTCATGGTAGCCCGAGCGAGCGTGCGAAATACTACAGGTCTCGCATTTCACGAAAAAGATGCAGCCTGTCGAGGACCGTGGGTCCTTTGTTAAGTATATTCTAGAGGTCCTAAGGAGGATGCGGACAGCGGACAAACCGAAATGGCATCACCGCATGACAAACAGGGCAGGGAAACTTAAGTACTCCGAGTTGGGTGACGTTGCTGGGGCAAAGGCTGAAATTTCTTGTCTCTTTTCGAATAAGTCAGTCAGCCTAAGCATTTGGAAGCCCGAAAATGAGAGGTATATATTTCTGCTCCCCTCGACGCTGGATCTAAAGGACTAACATGTAAATGGTGTAATACAGAACCGGCAGACATTTTGTATATGCCTCAAAATACACCATGTTCTACGTCGACCTACTAGAAAAGTTAGACGATCGGACCACATTAGAAGCCGTAACGAAGAGGGTGCGCAAAGGAACCACAGGCTTCTTCCGTCATGCCGAAGTCTGGCTACACGTTTTCTTAGCCTACATGCGAGTTCTCCGGCGAACCGGCAACATACCGGAACAGAGCGACGAAGAAGTCTTCAAAAACGTCTCATACGATGAGTTCAATGCCTGCAGCACCCGCCTAGATGCCTACTGCAACCTCATCACAACCACATCTTTGACTCTTGACCTCCTACGAGAAGTCTTTGAGCTCCGCCGCCTAAACGCGGGTCTCGCTAGAACTCCTCTAATAGACGATCTCCTCTCGGACTCCTATGCAAAGCTATACATGGAGCTAGTCCCTGAAGTCCTAAAGCAAAACACTATGCAAAAGGAAGAACTCGAAGCCCGTGCAAACCCGATGTCACTCAAGAACCTGATTTTTGAGGAGCAGCCGTCCGCAGACACCAACGCTGTGAATCTGACTGCCGCACACTCCAAATTGGACGATCTGCCCATTAGAGGGAAGATGACCAGGGTTACAAAGAGGGAATTGATTTCCAAAGCGTGTAATCTTTGCAAGTTCGTTACCACTGTGTCCACAAGTGGGAAAACTATCGCTGCGCCGACCACCCAGCCTTCAGTATATTCCTCTCTACCTGCCCCTCATAACTATCTACCCACGTGTAACTAACAACCCGCTACAGAGTCCCAAAGCCAGAAACGCCCTCCCTCCCCGACAAGACGGTGGTTCCCCCGAGGACACGCCAATGGGTAGTCCGAACGAGGGACCACAAGACAGCGCGGAGGAAGTTGGATCAGACCTTGATATCTCTGGAATGCGGATGGACGACGAATAGAAGACACCTCGCTCTCCCCGTTCCCTCCTATTTTCTTTCCTTTTTCCCTGCAGGAGGCGGAGAATGCCCGCTCCTTCCCGTACCATAACTTAATTACTAGCTTAGTCAAATAGTATATAGAGAGGGGTTGCCTCACTTTTATCTTTCCACTTAATAGTTTGCATTATATAGTCTACTCTAGAGTTTTTTTTTTTCCCTCCTTTTCCCCTGCTCTCTTTGCATTGCATTGCATTGCTTTGTCGGGGTATGGGAGGGAGAGACTGGTGGGATTTGACTTTGTGGTGGATGTTATTAAAAATTATCTAAGATGTCAGACCAAGACACTAGTGAACAAATGAAGAGACTCGAGAGCCGTGGTAAGTTAACCGTAATCCATAACCACACTAAAATAGACCTCGAATATACCTTATAAGAATTCATGAAATCCATATAAGCCTTCGATGAGCCTTACATGAATATAGAATAGTTTAGTAGATTATTTCTATAATAAGCCTGAGGCTATACCCATATGCTTGTAAGTCTATGGTTCTCTGGAAGCTTTTAAATTTACACATTTCTTATATTACAAATAAATATTTTCGTGGAGTTTATCTTATAATATTATGAGCCTATTATTGGTAATTAGCCTATTTTTTATGAACATCTTTAACATAACCTGTGGGTAATATATGAATCTTATAGAAATTGAGCCTTTCAATCATTATTTGTTAGGCGGAGGCAACCTGTATAGACTCAGAGTTGTTTAAGCTGATCAAGATTCATTTCTATTGATAGAGATACGTCTAGAAAGGCTCAGTTGCAATGTGTTTCTTTTATGACACACTAGGAGTGCAGGAAAGTATGATAGTAGGTAGTATTAACTCTCTCTATTATGATAATTTACATACTCAAGCTACATTCTTGTAACTCTTTGATCTTGATCTATTATCATTTCTCATGTATTCATTACATATCTAGCATTTTGATTCTCTTAACTCTCTTGTAATACACCTTTTCTACTATTATTATTACCTCCCCTAAGTAGTACATCCAACTGCCTATAAAATTTACCATTTTCACCATTTGTAAGATAATGAATCAAGTTATGTATAGCATATACTACAAGAACAAGTTCTGCTTGAACCTTTAGGTTATACTCAGGGGTAGTATTAAGAATATGGAAGTGTTGACATAGTACACTAAATGTCCTCTCAATAACATTTTGCAACTGAGTATATTATAGATTAAATAGCTCCTATTTTGTCTTTGGCCTTCACTGTACTCTTGACTGCTCTCATAGATAATATTGGACAGTCCAATATAGTGTTAAATATTCTTTACAGAGTCTATATCAAGCATCTGCAAGGTAGACTGTAACATAATTGACCTAGTGTTGGGACACTCACTAGTTATGAAATATCAAGAGAAATACTACTACTTGATTGAAAAATAGTTGTAACTCAGATATTATTATATCATACAAGCTACAAATTTGTATATGAGCAGCCAGGACCTATGCCAATAACCCCTATCTCTTTCAAACCTGTTGAAACAAAACTGTACTATCTATGAGCTAATATATACTAAAGGTGATACTTCATAATTGAATTACATAGTGTAAGATTCTAAAATGAGAAAAAATAATAAAATTACTCTACCTCCTGGTAGAAGTAGAGGTGGTTCTGGGCCATAACTGGTAGGTAGTAGAAAGTAGATTGAGATTCTGTGGGGGTCAAGTTGTTAGATTTGCTAAAAGTGAAAATTGAACAAATAGAAAACCTATTTTCTGCATAGCTTGATATGGTTCATCCTCACACATTTCTTCATCACTACTACTCTCAGAGTCCAGATAATCATTGCTCAAGGTGATAGCATCCTTATTGTCATCCTCAGTAGTCTTCCTTCTTTGGTGGGTCTTGGATTGGGTCTTTCTTATGACTACAGCCTTAATCTTCTTGTACTTTGCTGCAGCTTCAGCCTTTTTCTTGTCAAGTTCCATACACTTATAATATAGTTTAGCCAAGTGCTTAGAGCTTAGAAGTAGTCCACCTTGTAGTTGTCTTCTATCCTCCTTAGCTGGCTTTATTAATTGTTGTATCTTTTCCACCTCTTCCTGTGCAATGACCTTAGTAGTATTAATAGTTCTGCCTTGCTTGATGCATTAGGTCAGGAGGTTCTTAGGAGGTTTATTAGTAGGAGTTTCCTCTACTTGTTGATTGCTGATTTCAATGCGATCAAGCTCTGGGGCTCTAACTACTCTTTCTGTCAATGGTTGAAGTCCAGGACGTCTAGTTGCTAATGAAGTCTAAGGAGCTATTTTTGCCTGTAAGACAGGATCACATAAAATTTGATTTCTGTTAAAAGGAATAAGTCCACAGGCCCGCTAGGCTGACTTGATGGTTTCTAGTAGAAAGATCCTAATTTGGGCCCTCTGAAGCATGGGAAAGATATCTCCCGTTTTAATAGTACCAAATGGTCTCTGTTGATGAACTCGATCTTCAAGCTTCAGCTTATAATATGTTGAAAGTAAACCAAAGATACCAACAACAATGGGTTGGATAATGTGAGTAGAATGGGAGAGAAGGCATAGCAGATGGATATTATAGTCAATTGCATACTTGATAAACTCATAGTTCTCTACATATGTTGAATGGCTATCCAATACCAGAATACGACGTTGGTTGATATCATTTGTAGGCTGTGTTCGTGGTTTAAATACTTCCTGAAACCACTGGAATGTGATAGCAGCATTGGTATATCCTTTTGGTGAGTTGGTAAAGAATGCATCTTCCTTCTCTTCAATCTCAATATTGGTATGGTGTTCTATTAAGTGGACATTTGCCTTAAAGATAATAAGAGGAGGCAAGACTTTTGCAGTACCAGATATGGCTTCCACAATAGTAATCCAATCACGACCACCATCTTAAATGAGGCTGAGATTTCAGTGTGAGGCACAGCAGATCATCGTCCCTGCTCGTCCTAATCTAATAGCAAATTCCTTTTTATCAGTATTTTATGTGTCTTCATCCTTGACTTGAAAATTGCACCTACTGTGATAAAACCGATCAAGATGGTTTTTTAAAGGAATCCAGGTCTGAGGTTAGAGCCCTCTCCCTGTCCAAACTTCGTCCAACTTTGGATTTAAATCTGGATGGCAACCCAGAAAGCACCTCAGTCAATATTCTCCAACTTGATCACTGCAATTTCTTGCACGAAGGAGACTCTGAACTATTCGATAGACATGTTGGCGGTGAGTTGAAAATCCATAGTCATCTAACTTCTTGATCCATCTACAATAAAGCCTGTTCCTCCAAGCTGGACAGGTGTTGTTGAGATTTATGAGCTATCTTCACAGGTGTTGACTGTTGTGAAATTATATTATGGAGAATTGATTTGGGTATTTTGAATATGAGAGACAATTTCCAGAGAGTAAGGTTGGGTAAAGCCTCATGGGCCTTCAAGGCTTCTTGGAGACATATCTTCTTAGTATCTTTAGAAGAAGACATTGGAGCTTGTTGGGTTACTGTGAGATGTATTGTGAGAGATTTTCTACTTTATATGTTAAATGAGAGAAGTGTAACTAGTAGAGTACCGAAATGTCCAAATCTTGAAATCAACAACTCTAATTATATAAAAGAGCAACTGTTATTTAATCTTAGGGCATTATAAAAGAGACCGTAAAGAATATCCTAATACTAAAATCTCTGATGATTTACTTTGTTTAGTTTGTCAATTCAGTTATCAATGTTGTCTTTATGAATTATTTATATATTACCATCTTAGAGCAAACACCACTATTACAGTCCACAGACCAAAGATTATTCTTTCATAGACAGAATCTAGTGATAGTATTCTACATTTTGCTTGAGTGTTAGATTAATTGAACACCAACTGCCTCAGTTATGTACACTTTAATTTCACTAGTTCAACTTTAAAATGTATCCTATAACTAGTGGGTGTTACAACACTAAGTTAAATACGTTATCCTCTTTCCTTGAAAAAATATTTAGATGTAAAGGGGGTGGAAAAAAGTAATGCGACACTCATACAACACAAATTCCTGTACATCAACGGCACCAATAACATAGAGTACTACCTTATTTCACAACAACATTTAATAAATAAAATAAGTAAAGCAGATAAAATACAATAGTCTTTAATATTCCCTTGAAGTAAAATAAAAAGAAAATCACAAATCAATAATGAGTTTGGTGCCCTTTTCTCCTAATAACCTCTCTGACCCGTTTTGACATACTCCGGCAAAGATCCATAAACTGTTCATCAGGAATAGCTTTCCATGCTTCCTCCACAGCTCTGATTAGCTCTTCCCTACTTGAGATTCTTCCATACCTTTTCCCTAAATAACTCTCCATATTTCCCCAGATATTTTCAATCAAGTTCAGATCTGGAGACTGTGGTGGCCAAGGCAATACATCCACCTGATTTTTCATTCTACACTTTATAGAAAATCTGTAATTGAAGTATTAGTTAGATTATATTCTTAAGTAAGTAGTTCCATAATAACAAGAAAGAAAAGAAAAGAATTGTAAGATATATAATATAAAGTAGAACTTACTTTTGATGCCCTGGTGCACCATCTTCAACAACCTTAGTCCAACCAAATCTCTCACAACACTCATGCCAGAAAGGAATTAAAACTGGATCCAGTATACACTTAGTATACTCATAAGAATCCACTTTAACCTTTCCTGGTACTACTACCAACTTTGACCTCAAATTCCCACAAAAAGCTCCCCATACCATAACTGTCTCCCTTCCTGACTCCCAAGTCTCATCCAGACAATCCTGATCATACTCCTCAGAGGGCTCCCTTATCACCAATCCTCTCTGCCCAAATCCAGCTGTAGAGAAAGAAGTTTCATCTGTCCATACAATTCTGGACCACTCTCTTAACTTCCAAGCTCTTTTCCTCATACACCAACCCAATCTAATTGGTATATTTTTTGGGCGCAATCCCCATCTAAAATACATTTTAGCTTAGTAAAATATAAATATTTATTAGAAAACTTACTTCCTGCGAGGTTTTCTTTTATGTAAATTCACACTTTTAGCTGCCTTTCTAATTGTCCTAGGTGATGCTTTCAATCCCTTTACTTCTTTAATATCCTCCCAAGATAGTCTTCTATTTCTTTTATTTTCTTTAATAAAAGACTTCAGACCGAGGAGATCAATCTCTTGAAAGATTGGAGGTCTTCCTGTTCGCTGATAGTTGGAAGGACTACCCGTTTCCTGATAGCGGTGGTAGATACGAGCACATGTACTATGATGTACTTTAAGGCCCATTTTACTCTCCAATTCAGCAGCTATCTTTCTGAAAGACCATTCTGCTACTTCTCGGAGAGCTATCATACAAATTTGGTTACTGTGAATTGTTTGTCGCTTGAAGAGTTGCCTCTTGTTTGTCAAGGAATCGCTATCGCTCAATGTTTTGTGGATTAATCGCTAAGTTGTTTTATTTTATTATTATCTTAACTACAAATACAAATTTATTTAATCAGACTACTCACACTCATTACAATGGGTGCCTTTTCTCTGAATGTTGATTTTAGGAAAGTATTTGAAGGACTATGGAGGACAGAGTTGGTATTATAATAAGGAGATTCAAAGTGGAGGTGTTATCATGGGAGAAGTCATTGCAATCATGTCCTACTACTTCCTTCCACCTCCTTTATATTTTCCAGCATCCTAGTAGCATTTGCAGATCTCTCCCTTTCCAGACAGACATAGAAGAAGTACATTTACCAACTACAACAAGAAAAGATATTTTGTGATAATGTACTCTTGTGGTTTCAATATACTTTATGCTAGCAGTATGATACATGAGCTAAGATATGGGTACTATCACTGGCTCCTCGAATATTACTGAAATATGATAATTTTCCTTAGTTATTCCTAATGCATACTGGAATATTACTTAGTAGAGCATGGACAAGCTTCTCATAGAGGGGTAGAAAGACTTGCAAAACTTTATGAAAACAGCTAGTTAATAGATTAAACATTAGATAAACTATAATAATAGCTACTTGTAATAAAATAAAAAGAATTTCTCACTGTGAAATAATATTACTACTATTCTGAAACTGCTTCTGTATTCCGTATCTTTAATTTGATATTCTATGGCGTGCAGTTAACAAAAATGTAACAAGTTACGCTATAGTACTGAAATGATAAGAAGGTAAGAGTAGATTACATTCTGTTATCCAGTTATGAAAAGTCAAGAAAGTAATTATTGGCATACGTATAAGCTCCATTACATGATATGTATCGGCCCTTAGAATTTCTTCAGTATATTGATAAACAGTTCACAGAAGTATGTATATACTCTGTAGGTAAAAAGAGGTCGATATAGATTCCTATGCTGATTGAGATTTTTGTTTGTCAATTGATAATTGCTGTATGGATATGATTATTATCAGATTGAGTGTTCATTGTTGAATTGTTTGACATTGGAATTGGAATTAGAGATGTCTTGTAGATGATATTATCCTCTACTAAACTTATTCTGCACGATAATAATTATTATAACTATTTACATCTGATATTTCTACATTGAAATAGCTAGGTTAGGACTGTTTCTGAAATAGAAGGTCAATGGCATTTACCATTGCCAAATAGCCATTCAGTTTCTCTATTTTAAAATGGAAGAGAAACTGTTCTTTGTATGTAAAAGTGAAATAAGCTCAGTATAACCAAACTGATGGCTATTTCATGGACTTCTTTTTCTAAAAGTTATAGCTCAACCTATCTTTTTAGTAAATCCATTATACATGATAAATTATTAAGAATACCAGGATTCAATATCTAAGAAGCACTCTAGGAAGAGTAACTGCCCGAAATCAGAATTCCCAGTCTTCAACACCCTCCTCTGTCCCTCATACAGACCTGCATGTTATCACTCGTATTGGAATTAGTTATATTGTCTGATTATAATGCTATATTATCAAAGTTATCAGAATTACACTCTATAGGTGGTCGCTGTTTGTCTAACTATATCCTGTTGATGGGATACATAAGAGGAAACCTTTAGTAAGGTCTAGAAAGTAGAACAAAGTAAATTTGTTAAATACTTACAGAGTTACTGAGCTTCTAAAATGGATCATCTTTAGTCTAAGCCGTAAGTAATTGAAAATTTTGATAGAAAGATATGATATGGAATGTTAAAATATCTAATATGAAGAGTAAACATATTCACATCTACCTAACAATAAGTAAAAGAGTCCAGAACTCCTAGGAAGTACGATCAAAGAAGTCATTGGGCTTCACAGAATGTTACAACTTTGTTAGGAAATGTATTATTGTTAAGGGAATTATTGCCAGTATCATATGAGGACCAAAGCCCTATACATTGGACAACTAGTAATTGTCAACTGAGCTGGTATAACCTAATCCTATATAAGGGCTTCACATCTACATGAGACAAGCTATGGGGAATTATTCTATCAGTTAGTTGTTGAGTTATTATAATTAGAAGTTCCTAACATCTGTAACCGGTACTGGTACTCAGTTAAGGATTTTGTTTTATGTTTTGTTTTAAGTATTGCTTTGATACTTGGTTTTGTTTGAAGTATCGTTGTGATACTTAGTTTGTTTTATGTTTTGTTTTAAGTATCAATTTGATACTTATAATGGTTTACCAAAGTGTATTGCTTGATATCATTGAGTAAGTTTCGTTCATGCTAGACATGAACAGAATTGTGTATTTAAAGACTGTCCATTATCAAGATGGAAAGGACAGACTTCGACAGACAGTATTTCAATATACTTGGTTGAACAGTTACTCTTTAGTTTCTCCAGTACACCTCTGAAGCCTCCTTTAGTTCATACAGCTCTCGCCTCCTCTCTGGAAGAGCAGGCCATCAGTCACCTATCGTACACCTATCGAAACGTGATTAGCACCTAGCAAACACATTACAACATCCAGTAAAGTTACGAATACGACTCTAAGATGAAACTAATTATTTCATTAATAGGGTAGACAATTGGGTCCAAGACAGTTCAACTTAAAAACTAGGTCATAAGTCTAAAACCTCTGAAGATCAGGTAATTACAATAGGAAATAATAAAGGTTTCCATGAAATAAAATAGTAATTACTAAAGAACGTGTGATGGTTTTCAGCCTGAGAGTTATATCATAATTTGTTATATTTCATACATGGCTTGATTATGAGTCATGGGTCTCACCCATATGACTCATTTGAGTCATATGACGTGTTTATGTAATGATTAGATAACTCAGGATTATGAGTTATCATGGTTAGGGTTGGTGAAAAGAGGTCTATATAAAAAGGCCAGTACAGTTGAGCAAGATAGGCTCTCTACACTTTGTTCTAAGTACTTTCCTTACTTATTTCTTTACGAATAAATATCTCTACATTCTTTATTACAACTATATATCCTGCATATTTTACATAAGCCTATAAGAAGAAGTTATCTCCAATAATATAATAGGAGTTATCTGACTAAAGGTGATAACCTAGATCAACAGATTTAAGAAATATTATATTAGAAGAGATAAAAAAGGAGAGGAGAATATGGTATCTTTGCCTATGCTATCTATTGATATATTTATAGAGAATGTTACACTATTATAATTTTTTGCTTTCTTTTTACTCTCTGCATAATTAACTGAGATAGTTATTAGCTTTAAAATTTTATTTGAATAATATGCTTATATACTCATATCAAGGTTATAGTCAGCAGCCACAATACCAGGTTGCTTGTACTCTCACAACCTTGGATACTCCTCTGGAGTGCCTGACAGTTCAGTAACATGACTTTACAACTCAGTATAACTTTATAGCTTACTATTATAAATTGTTTCTTTTCTAGCTTAACATAACTTTGTTATTTTCTGAAGTTATATTATGACTTAATCAAACTTCACTACTTAATCCTAGTATCATCACTCAACTTCTTCCAATAGCTACACATCATTTTGTTTTATAATTTAAAATTATTAATCTTGATTATATTAATTTTATTGTACACCTATTTCTGTAACATCACTTTTTGCTTAATACCTATTACAATTACTATGGATATTTTCTTTTTGTAAGTACTAACTGCCAGTCTTAACTTTACTTGTATCTTTATCTTGTCCAAGAAATGTTTACGTTCTTCCCACTCTGCTTTTTTCTTAGCATTTATATAGCCTTATATAACTACTTTTCAGCCTTTTCTACCTGTGTATTATCCTCTTTTTTTTTTTACCAACTGTCTTGCGTTAGAGTCATATCTTGCACCATCTTTTTAGGTCTGTTGATAGCTACTGGTATAAGATCAAGCATTTTGAGTTTTCTTAGCTGCTTGCTATTGTTCTTAATTTTTCATAGCTAATATACCTATTTGTATTAGCACTATTTCACCTTATAGTATAGCTTTTATACCTTTCTGAATGCTAGGTAGTAGATCAGCTACATTATTTAATAGTTCTTCACTTTAAACTTAATGGATAATAATAGTTAAAGGAATCTCAAATGTAGATTCAGAGGATAAGGATTCTGGCCATGGTGTTGAATATACTACAGCTACTAGAAAAAAGTCTTACTGATGATAAGTCAGAGATTACTAAGTAATAGTATGAAAGAAGGGTACGTAGATATCAACAATGTAGCACACACCAAAATGCCATTCAAAAAGAAATCAGCTTTGCTTCACAAACTAAAAACAGCCTGTCAGGAAATAACAGATGTGGAAAAAGGCAAGATTTTTTTTTTTTTTTTTTTTATATCACATATTCATTGTTTACGGTACAAGAACCTGCATGCAGCCCCTAGCTATGGCAAAAACAAAACCGAAAAGCACGCGTCCCTCCTCCGTCTGAGGCAAAAACTGAGAACCCCAAGCCCCTCTGGTATGGAGCCAACCGCACATCTCGCCCTGAATCAAGCCTATCCTTACAGCCCAAGCGAACTCAGCTCTAAGAGAAACCTGAAACAAGAAAAGCAGGAAGCCCAAGGAAAAATCCCCCTGGAAATCTCGGCCCGAAGGTATAAAAGAAAAGTCAAAACTATACCCACCAGCAATGCCCATAGCAGAACTGGCCACCCGGAGGCTAACCCAAAGAGCCCCAATCAAATGAAGGAGCTGGGCACCCCGGGGCCAGGAACTCTGGCAACGGAGTGCCCGCGCAAAGCCGCGGTAAAAAAGAGGAAGGGATGGTGCCGACTGGCTCGAGGCAGTGTAATACTGACTGGAGGCGGGAGACCAGGGCTGAGGTCTCTATGAGGAAACAGGTGGCGGTAAGGTGCTAGCTAGGGGAGCAGTAAGGTGCTAACTTAAGATAGGGGCAGTAGGGTGCCAGCCAAGCGTAAGGGGAGGGGTAGTAGGATACCAGCCGACCGAACCGAGGAGAGAAGAGAGGAGGGGTAGACCCAAATGCCGAAGCAACTATCGGAAACGTGTTCGTGCCTGAACTAGGCGGCCCCCGAAAGCCCTCAGTGCCCACAGATGAAAAAGCAACAGTATAGGGTAGAGAGGAGGAGGATGGTGAATTCGACCGTAGCCTATTAAGAAGACCAACCACGATCCGCCGACCGTGGGACTGACCCGTACCCACCAGCGGGATAAAACCTGGACCTGGCAGAGGGACTAACCCGAACCGACCGGAGAAAAGCAGAAGGAATTCATCGTAATCGCATACTGCAAGCCGTGTTCCCAGCTGTCTGTTGTAGAGAAAAAAGGAGTAACCCGACCGTGCTGATGCTAAGCGAGGCTAAAGCAAAAGTGGGAAAGGAGAGAGGCCCAGCATTCAGCGATGCCAGGGAGGAGAGGGGAGGATCCCAAGAGGGTAGACCTCTTGAGAGAAGGCAGGAGAGAAGTTCTACCGGGCCAGAAGGATGAAAAGTAATGGCCTAGTCCCCACCTAGGGGGAGGACCAGATGTGAAAGATCGTGAGAATTCCTGTGGTGTTGAGATTTCAATCAGTGGAGGTGTAGCGGTGACGGTCGGTGGTGGAAAAAAGCAAGATAATTGCCGTTTTCTATATCTTTGAAATAATATTAGTGGCATCGATACTAGTCAGCCGTCTATGGTCATATTAGGCCTATATGGCCAGACATTATGGTAATATTACAGAACTGACTATGGGAGTCAGGTGACTCAAAGTATAGTTGCGGCAAAGCTATATAGGAATTAAAATAAGTTCTAATTTATATCTTCCTGACTGCAAATCATGCAGACCACGTATAATAGAAAAATTGCTGACCAAGGGATTTTCTATCAACAAGATAGAAGACATTTGTTGAGGGGCCCTATTCCTATATCAGTACATGTAACAGGCAATGATACTTCTCTTAAAGTATCATATCAATCTATACTATCTCTTAATACTTGTAGTTTACAGTCACACCACCTCTTTCTCTTTGTTAAGACTAGTAATCGTGGAGGCGTTCCTATTCCACTAGTTTTCTTATAACGATTATAGAGTAGATAAAATAAATTGGTTTCTTAAAACAATAAGTAGGAAAATAATATAGATGGTTGTGTCAAGAACCAACTACCTGGCCCATTTTTTTTTTTATATCATAATATATTCATTGTTTTGTTAAGGTACAAGAATGTGCATACAGCACTAGCTATGGCAGAAACAATACCTATAAATCAAAACAACTAACAAAAGAAAAACCCCTATCTGGTTCCTCTGAGGGCGTCCAATAATCGACTCAAAGCCTAATAGGACTTATAAAGGAAAACTACTAACTAACTAGTATCATAAATGAAACAAACAAAAGTTTAAACAGGAAACCTTCTACCATTTAGACCATTTAGCGACCCAGCCAATGATGACCGTGGCGAGGCAGGAAAGGAAGGAGAGGGGGACAGAGAGGGCAATCGGGAGGCAATTTGTGCATACATATTGGGGGGGAAACCAGTTCTAGTGGCCATAAGTTAACAGCGCAGGCACACCAGGGCCGGGACTAAAGTCCAAAGTAAGGAGTCAGGTCCAATATCTGTTATCCCCTGGAGGTGGCCTTCACGTGTGGCAGACTTGGCTGCACGGTGGAGAATGGCATGTACAAAGGTCTCGTTACCCTCCTCGCATCAAGGGCCGAGGGGAGAGGGGTCCTCGTTGTACTACAATAGATAGGCTGCTAGGTAACTCTTGCCAGAATGCATCTGGTGGAGATGGCTGGAGAGGAAGCAGTCCAGCCCCATGAAGGGGTGTGGGCACAGACCAACTAACTCGCACTTTATTTTTAATTTTTAATTTTTTTTTTATATCATATATTCATTGGTTAAGGCACTGTTTGGCAGGAACGGAAGACAGATCGACCATTCAGTTTTGAAATGGTTGTACGAGTACGAATGGTTGCCATCTATATGGGAACGGTTACATAAATGGATGGTGTTTGGATGTACTGACCGTTTATTGCAACCGTTCATTGCTATAAGGAAATTCTCCTTAACTGCAATAACAGAATTTTCTCCTTTATCATAATAGGAAATTTTTCTCTATCCACTAACAATCATGGAACTTGAACTGCAAAACCAACCTGAGGAGGAAGCTCAGTCCCTGCCAATGACCCAGTCATGTAGATTGAGGAGAGTTGTAATTGGCATTCCTATTATCTCAAGTGTATGGCGAGGATCAGTACAGAGGATCTCTTACATGTAAAAATGACCAGTACCAATTGAGGTATGAACAGGAATTTTGGAGAGGAAAAAATAGCTGTAAACTGTAGCACCAATTGCTATCTGCTTGTATTTTTCAATGATAGTATCTTGTAATTTTTTCCAATTAGTATTTGTAGTCCTGGTGTTGGTTTGTTGTTTTCTGAGTATTCTTTTTTGCCTAAGATATTATTTCATATGGGTGCAGTTTTGCAAAAATGACAACACTTTTCAGATTCTCCAAATTTTATCATATAATCTCATGCATTTTCCAGCACGTTGAGTAGGCTCCAGGCTTCATGAAAAATATTTGAATTTATATTTGAACCAATATTGGAGTAGGAATAGCTTTTTCTATTTTCTTGTGGCAGTTTTGGTTGCTGGCAACTAAAAACGTAATTAACTTAAAGTTGATAAAAATTCAAGTGTAGTCACTTTCCCAAAACAACACCCATATGTTAAGTTCAATTTACGTATTTTATAATTTTATCACTATATACATTGAGGTTATTTTCATATTATGATTTTAATTGCCAAGCCACTCTGTATTGAAATGGTTGGTGTGAACATTTCTGAATGGAGCAGTTGCTATCTTCCAAGTTTACCAAATGCCAGTTTGGTCATTCTATTTCGAAATGGAAGGCGAACAGTCGTTTATATGGGGGAATGGAATGGAACGGTCGTATCCAAACAGGGCCTAAAGTACAAGAACTCGCATGCAGCGCTAGCTATGGTGGAAACAAAACCGTAAAAGCATGCATCACTCCTCCTTCAGAGGCAAAAGCCCCAAGCCCCAAGCCCCTCTGGTATGGAGCCAACCGCACATCTCATCCCAAACCATCTCTACAAAGAAACCCAATCCAAGACAAGCAGGGAGCCAAAGGGAAATATCACCCCGGAAATCATGCCCCAAAGGTACAAAAGAAACCAACTCGATACCCACCAGAAAAGCCCCAAGGCAGTCCTGACAGCTTACAAGCTAACCCTAAATAAACAGCCCCAAATAACCAGGAGTGCACCACAATAGTGCCCCCCCACCAAAGCGGCGGGAGGGGAAGGAAGAAGATAGTTCTGACCGGCCCGAGGTAGTGCAATACTGACCGCAGGAGGGGGGCCAGGGCTGAGGCCCCCATGAGGAGACAAGTAGCAGAAAGGTGCCAGCTGGGGAGGGGGCAGTAAGGTGCTAGCTTAGTATAGATAAAGTAGGGTGCCAGCCAGGTGTAAAGAGGAGGTAGTAGGGTACTAGCCAACTGAACTGAAGAGAGAAAGAAGAAGGGGTAGACCCGAATGCTGAAACAACTATTGGAAATGTGTTCGTGTCTTAACTAGGCTGTTTCTACTAACTCCCAATGCCCACAGCCAATGGACTACTGCAATGGACAAAGAGGAGGGGAGTAGCGAAATCGACCGTAGCCTGCTGAGAAAACCAACCACAATTCCCCGACTGTGGGACTGACCCGTACCCACCAGCGGGACAAAACTCAGATCTAGTAGAGGGACTAACCCAAACCGACCAGAGAAAAGCAGAAGGAATCTGTCGTAATGGTGTACCGCAAACCGTGATCCCAGCCGTCTGTGGTAGGAAAACGGAATCGCGCCACTGTGCTATTGCTAAGTGAGGCCAAGGCAAAAGTGGGGCAGGAGTGAGGACCAGCAATCAAAGACTCCAGAAAAGAGGAGGGTGGATCCCAAGAGGGTAGACCTTAAGAGAGAAGGCAGGAGAGGAGTTCCACCGTGGTAGAAAGATAAGGAGTGATGGCCTGGTCAACCCCCTAGGAGGAGGACCAGACACGAAAAGTGGTGAGAAGTTTTTGGTGTTAAGTTGTTCCCAAAGAGGTAAAAAATTTCAATCACTGGAGGTGTAGTGGAGACAGTCGGTAACCAACCAACTCGCCATTTTTCTTTTCTTTTCTTCTTTTTTTATATCATAGATTCATTGTTTACGGTACAAGAACCTGCATCCAGTGCTAGCTATGGCAAAAACAGAACCGAAAAGCATGTGTCTCTCCTCCATCTGAGGCAAAAACCTAGAGCCCCAAGCCCCTCTGGTATGGAGCCAACTGCACATCTCGCCCTGAGCCAAGCCCAAATAAACCAAACCTAAGACAAGCAGGAAGCTACAAGGAAAAATCCCCCTAGAAATCCCGGCCCGAAGGAACAAAAGAAAACTACAAACCATACCTACCAGGAACATCCAAAGCAAACCTGGCCGCTCAAAGGCTAACTCAAAAAAGAGCCCCAAACAAACAAAGAAGCCAGTTGCAATGGGGCCAGGGACTCTGGCAACCAAGCGCCTCCGCCAAGCTGGCTGTAGGTATAAGGAAGAGAATAGGTGCTGACAGGCCCGAGGCAGTGCAATAATGACCGGTGGTGGGAGGTCAGGGCTGGGGCCCCTACGAGAAAACGAGTGGTACTAAGGTACCAGCTGAGGAGGAGACCAGTAAGGTGGCAGCTTAGGATAGGAGCAGTAGGGTGCCAGCCAAGAGGGAGATAGTAGGGTACCAGCCGACCGAACATAGGAGAGGAAGAAGGAGGGGTAGACCCAAATGCCAAAACAACTATCGGAAACGTGTTTGTATCTAGACTAGGCGGTCCCCTTGAATGCCCAATACCCAAAAGTGCCAGAGCACCTGCAGAGGGCAGAGAGGAGGAGAGTGGCAAATTCGACCATAGCATGTTGAGAAGACTAACTACACACCCCAACTGTGGGGGTAACCTGTACCCACTAGCAGGACAAGACACGGACCCAAAAGAGGGACTAACCCGAACCGACAAGGGAGAAGTAGAGGGAGCCTATCGTAATCGTGTACCGTGAACCCTGTTCCCAGCCGTCTATTGTAGGTAAAAAGAAGCCGCCTGACTGTGCTGATGCTAAGCAAGACTACAGCAAAAGCGGGGTAGGGGTGAAAACCAATATCCTGAGAGGCCAGGAGGGAGGAAGGAGGATCTCAAGAGGGTAGACCTCAAGAGAGATGGCAGGAGAGAAGTTCTTGGTGTTGAGTCATTCCCAAAGAGGTAATACATTTCAATTATCAGAGGTGTAGCGGAGATGGTCGGTGACCAACTAACTCGCCCTTTTTTTTTCTTTCTTTTTATATCATATATTCATTGTTTTGTGTAAGGTACAAGAATGTGTGGGCAGCGCTAGCTATGGCAGAAACAAAACCCAAAAATCAAAACAACTAACAAAAGAAAAATCAAAACCGGTTTCTCCGATAGCATCCAATAACCAACGCAGAGCCTACATAGGACTTATAAAGCAAAACTACTAACTAACTAATATCGTAAATGTAACAAATAAAAATTGGAACAGGAGACCTTCTACCACTTAGACCAGTTGGCGACTCAGCCAACTACTACCGGGGCGAGGTAGGGAGGGAAGGAAAAGGGGATAAGGAGGGCAGGTTGGGGCATAGTTTGTATACGTAGCGGGGGGAAAACCAGTTCTGGTAGCTGTGATGAAGCGACCATGGCTGACAAGGGCCGGGATTGAGGTCCAGAGTGAAGAGTTAAGTCCAATATCCGTTATCCCTTGGAGATGGTGATCGCGGGCGGTAGACTTCGCCCGGCAGTGGAGAATAGCGTGTGGGAAAGTCTCGTCACCTTCTTCGTACCAAGGACAAAGGGGGAAGGGGTCACCATCGTGCCACGATGGATGGACAGCTAGGTAGCTCTTGCCTGAGGGCATCTGGTGGAGTCAGCGGGAGAGAAAATAGCCCGGACTCATAAAAGAGTGCAGGCGTAGGACTACCATGAACAGGTAATAGGACGGCGGAGGTGAGAGGAGGTGCCAGAAGATAAGGAGCTCCTCGTGGCACCTAGCCTTTAGGGAGGCATAGAGGGCAGGGGCACCAACTGGGGACACTTGTAGGGGCGAGAGCAGGAGAGCGTTAGCAGGAGGGAGCGGGTCTGGGCAACCATGTCCACCGGAAGGTGGCGGCGGTTCGGCGGGGAGGGTGGCCTGGTGAACCATCTGAGAGGGGTGTAGTTGGAGCCAGCCTAAGGGTGCCAAGCCCGGACAGAGCCGGGGCGCTGAAGAGAGTCCAGTGCACGGAAGGGCGATGTGATGGGAACTGCGTGATCAAGGCGTGTAGTTGCAGGATTAATTTCAGGAGGGAGGCAGAAAAGGCGGACTGCTGCCAGGTGTTAGAGGTGTTTAATCAGGAGGTCAATAGGTGGGAGGAAGGCTTCGCAGATAAGGATGGCCGTGTTGGTGGAGAAGAAGCCGTTGGTAACCCACCTCTGAATATTGTGCCAGAAAGCCCTGAGTTTGTCGAGCATCTTAGCGTTAGGGGAGTGCAGATCACACCGATAGAGGAGGATGGGACAGATGAGAGAGGAGGCGAGTCTGTGGTAGAAGTGGAAGACAAGTCATCAACTAACTCGCCCTTTTTTTTATTCTTTTTTATATTTTTTATATCATATATTCGTTATTTTGTGTAAGGTACAAGAACATGCATGCAGCACTAGCTATGGCAGAAACAAAACCCAAAATCAAAACAACTAACAAAAGAAAAGCCAAAACCAATTCCTCCGATGACGTCCAATAACCAATACAGAGCCTACATAAGACTTATGAAGGAAAACTACTAACTAACTAGCATCATAGGGGAAATAAAACAAAACTTGCACGAGTAAGTAAAGAAATTGTAACGAGACTCCACTGAGTACTATTACAAGTAGCCAAACCTGTACCCATACCGGTGTCAAGAGACTACCATGGTAGGAATGGTGGTAGACTTAGGTCTACCGAGTGGAGGTACCAGTGGTTAGGTACCTCATCTGGGTATACTAGACTATAGCAAAGGTACATAGGTGCTAGTAAAGGTTGGGGGTTACCCTACTCTGTAGGGTAACCCAAGTAGTCAATTTGGGAGTTACCCTGAATTACTCGACAGAGAGTCCAGGTAGAGTTACCCTACCTTCTGACTCGGGTTACCCTGCCTTGTGCCATGGGTTACCCTACTATGGAGTCAGGTTACCCTACCTTGAAAGTAACTTGTTATGCAGGACTTTGGCGGAAGTTACTAGATTGTTTGTCACTCGAAACTACATAGGGTGTTTGATTCTCACATTGTGCGGATCACTCCCGCACAACCAGTTGAGCTCCGAACAAGCTGTAACTTGGAGGTGTGGTTGCTAACATCCCCCTCCATCCCCGTTATAAGTCCCTAGCGTCATGGACTACAGCCTGAAGAGTTGCTGTAAGTCTAGCAAAAGTCTCCAAGTAGAGATGTTGCCGTAACTCCCTATGCACTCACACCGTCTGTCCGACCGGAAGCTGTCCACAGGGTATATGAGGGAGAGGATGAGAACCTGGAGAATAGCCTCCATGTAGTCTCGTGTAAAATGGACCAAAACTGACGGAATAATACTGCTTTGAAGTCAGGAGTAGTATGTGAGGTTACTGGAGGCCCATAGGCGAGGTAACCGAAGTCCGTTGACCCGAAAGAGTAATAGTATTGGAGAATCGTTAAGGACTCTGAGGCACTAGTTCGAGGTCACGATAAGACCTATTTCTAGGAGGGTTGACTGTGGGTAGCGCCCATTGGTAGTCAACCTCCGGAGTGGTATATCAGGGGAGCTACGTGGCTATCTTCCAGAATGATATGGAAATGAGTAGAACCGGATAGATGTTTAGGGGCCGCGAATGCTTGCAGAAGACTAAGTGTATATGGGTAGAGAGTTCCATAGTTGGTATAGTATCCACATGGGCATGACAGCTCGCCACTGGCATGACCGCGATATGAAGAGTTTTTACTCCTGCAGTTGCATTGGAGATGCAGCGGCTAAAACACTTCTATCGGGAAGATGTTAGAACACCACCGAGTGGTCTAGCTCGCTATGGGGGATCATTGGTCTGACCGGTAGAGGTTGGCTAGACAGCCCACGGGAGTTGGGTGCTCGCGAATGCAGAGTAGTGATGGGGAGTAACTGGCAGCATACCAAACCTACTTAAGTATATGCGAGTTCTCCACTACTCTGGCAATCAACTTCCTCTTGAGATCAGGACTTAATTGAGTAAAGCTGTGGCTTAATGATATTAAGTTTTACCGTTTTATTTTTTCAACTCTACTCTTGATTATCTTTATCTTTACTTTTGAAAGAATACTTCGGTGCGGTCGCAACCTCGGGATCCATCTTCCCAGACCGAGCCCCCGTTATTGATATCAAATAGAAGACCTTCTACCACTTAGACCATTTGGCGACCCAGCCAACAACGACTGAGGCAAGGCAGGAGGAAAAGGGGAGGGGGACAATAGGGGCAGGTTGGGGGCATAGTGTGTATATATTTCAGGGGAAAAACCGGTTTTGGTAGCAGTAAGATAACGGCCAAGGCCTACCAGAACCAGGGCTGAGGTCTAAAGAGAACCGTCAGGTCCAATATCTCTTATCCCTTGGAGGTGGCGACTACGGGCAGCAGACTTGGTTGGGCAGTGGAGGAGGGTGCGTTCGAAGGTCTCGTCCTCCTCCTCGTACCAAAGTCAGAGGGGGGAGGGATCATCGTCATGCCAAGACAGGTGGACAGCTAGATAGCTTTTGCCAAAACGCATCTGGTGAACCCGGTCAGAGAGGAAGCGTGCTAGACCCATAAACGGGTATGGACGGATGGGGGGGGCCGAACAGGTAGTAAGGTGGAGAAGGTGAGAGGAGGCACCAGGAGGTGATAAGCTCTTCGCAGCACCTGGCCTTGAGAGAGTCATAGAGGGTGGGGGCCCCAACCGCGGCCACCTCTAGGGGTGGGAGGAGTAGAAAGTTGGCAGGAGGGAGGGGGTCATAGCAGTCACCAATTATGAGGTGAACACAATGTGCAACTGCGTCAAAAGGAAGGTGGCGCTGGTTGGGTGGGAAGGGAGGCTTGGTGAACCATCTGAGAGGGGTGGAGTTGAGGCCGGCCCAAGGGTGGCAACCCCAGATGGAGCCAGGACAGTGGAGGGAATCCGGTACCCGCAAGGGGAACGTGGTAGAAACTGCATGAACAAGGTGGACAGTCGTTGGATTAGTTTCTGGTAGGAGGCAGACCTTTGCCCAGGTATGAGAGTCGATCTATTGTGGCCAGTGTGGCTTCAGCCAAAGAGAGCTGCCTAGTGACATGTGCAGAGGTGGTCCTATCCAGCCCCGGAGTCGCTGGCTCGAGCCAGTAGCCCAACCACCTAAGTACATGGGTAGGCTTGTAGGAAACAGAGTCCACAGAGACAGGGAGGGGAGAGCGGGTCCCCCTCTGCTGAGGAGTCCTCCAGTACATGAGTTCGGTTTTAGGGAGGGAGAAGGCGATGCCGATGCGGCGTCGAGATGTTGCGAGGGAGGTCGCCATTGCCTAGAGTTTCTGCAAGTTGCGCCGATAGGAGGGGATGCCACGGTTACGGCAAAGTCGTCAACATAGGAGAGGATCAATCCATTAGGGACCAGAAAGTGGAGGGACGAAACGTAGGTAAGGAAAAGAAGGGGAGAGACAGGTGACCCTTGAGGGGTGCTGACCTATACCGGGGAAAGAACCTTGAGGGAGCCCTGGTATAGGAGACGGCAATGGCAACTGTGCAGGAAGGAGCGAACCAAGGAGACAAGGTAGGGTGGAACACCTCTCTCCCTCAGTTTACCTCAGAGGGCAGCCGAGTCAACGTTATCAAAGTCTCCTTTCACATCGTGGAATAAGGTAGAGGAGTAGAGGCCCATGCTGTGCGTAAGTCAGACCTCATGGGAGAGGGTTGCCAGGGCATCAAAAGTCTCCATGCCAGAGAGAGAGCCACATTGGTTGGGATGGACCAGGCCAAGGGCCCAAGCAACTGTGGCTAGCCTAACAGCTACCACACACTCCAGGATCTTGGACAGGGTTTGGAGGACGATAATGATTCGGAAAGAGGCCAGTGTATCGTAAGAGGCCTTGCCAGGCATGTTTGAGGGAAGGGGGGTGGAAACCGTATAAGAGGAGGGGCCCTAGGAGGGAGGTGAGAATCTTTGGATTTGTAGCATGAACTGGTTTCCATACCGAGTAAGGAATCTGGTCGGGTCCTGGGGCAGATGAGCTGAAGCTGGAGGGGAGCGCATTAGAGATCTCCGCTTTCGTGAGTACATCAAGGTCCTTGAAGGGCCATAGAATGGATGGAGGGTAAGCAGAAGCCCGAGGTGGGAAAAAATGGGCCAGAAGGGCCTCATTAACGGCCAACATGGTATCCGTGTTAGGGAAAAATGGGAAACAGTCGGGGGGACGTCCTATCATGAAGCGTTTGGCAGTCCACACGGTCTTGGGTGTTGCCGAGGAGAGGAAGTCGTCCCAATAAGTACGCTTGGTCGGTTTGATAGGCTTAAAATTGGCATTGTGGTCGCGGCGTGTGGAGCCATGGAAGGATGTCCTTAAGGAGGTGAGCAGAGGAGACCACCAGGGTTTGGAGCGATTAGACAGGCGGTAGAGGGCAGTGTGAAGGAGAAGCATCATCCGAAGGTAATCGACGTTTCTGTCAAACTAATCCGAAGCGGACGAGAAAGTTGGGAGAGAGGGGGGGAAACAACAAATAATTTTAGGGCGTCTCCGAGGGCAAGCCAGTCGACCTTGGCCCAGGCTGGGGAGGGAGCGGGGGAACGTAAAAAAGGTGTAGAAAGTAAAAGATAAGTAGGAACATGGTCCAACCCAGTCCACAGGAGCGGGGTTGTGCACTCAGAAAAAAGCTGAGCCGCCGTGCCGTTCGCAAAGGTGAGGTCTAGAATAGAAGGTCTGCCCACTGAGGTAAAAGGAAAGTAAGTAAACACACCAGTGGTGTTTAGTAAGGAAAAACAATGCAACAAAGCCAACTGAAAATAAGGAGACGACATGCCAAGCTCAGTAGAAGAAAAAACCCTCAGCAGGTCAGACAGGCGGCGGTGAAGGTTGAAGTCACCCAAAACAAAAACAGGAAAATCCAAATCTGGAAAAACAAGTCAGGAGAAACAATACGGGTGTGGAGGGAAGGCCCCTTGAGTGTTGTACACGCTATACACTATAAGGTGGGTCTGGGAGGATGAACAAAAACCCGAGTCAGAAAACAAATCCACTGCCATGATGTTGGGGGAGTGGCCTGACCATACAGGCAAAAGGGAAACAACTTCAAGGAAGGAGAGTAAGGTATAGCAAGCCACACACAGTTTGCTATAAGAAGACAGAGGTGAAAAACACTTATAACCAGGAAAGGAAGGTAGCCACACATGCCACACTGGCGGATCCTGTATGGCGATGACCACTGGCATGGAAGGTAAAGAGGAAAAACTCTGAAACAAGGAAAGAAAAACATCCCAGCTATCCAGGCTGTTATACGGAACAAAGGAGAGACTTGAAAGGCACGAGCTGTCATGAGAGGGCCTGGTAGTTGCGAGGTTTGGGATTGACATCTATCCGGACAAGCTGGAAGGGTTGAAAAAGGTACCGGCAGGGTCAGCATCCCCCTAGGTTGGGGGGAGGCTAGCCCTGGAGGAGGAGCGAGTGGCTGTATGTAGGGTCTCTGGTAGGACATGAGGACAGGGGTGGCGAGGGGTGGCAAAGGGCGGGACGAGAGTTTGTCTTGAAGTCATGGGTCCAGGGTTCCCGTCGACCCCGTCAGGGCCGACATTCATGTCATCCTCTGACTTATTGTCTAGCATGGTTGGGGCTGGGGGATTTCTGGTGACTGGGGCAGGTCGTTCCGAGCAGTCCCGGTCGGTAGCGGAGTGTGGTTCCCCACAATTGGGGCAGGAAGCAGTCGAGGAGGGGCAGCAGTTGAGTACCGCTTTGGTGTTGCGCGCTTTGGGGCAGGTGGGATTCTGACAGTGGTACGCCAAACGTGTGTGGGAGAGGGAGCAGATTGGACATATCGGGTGATCCAACTTACATCTACGGGCCTGATGGCTGAACTTCCAGCAGTTTTGGCATTAGGTAAAGCGTTTAGATGAGAAGGCTCGTTCAACGTGACACCTTCTGGAGAGGAGGTAGATGGAGGTTCCCATGGCATTAATGTCTTCAGGAGCGATGGTGACAACGATGGAGGTAGCAGAATTGGACATCCTGGACTCCAAATCACGGTTAAGGTAGCGGGCGGACAAGATAGTGACACTGGTGGCGTTACGAACTGACTCCTGGAGGAGTGAGTGGAGGTCGTCTTGGTCTTCTGAGAGGTAGGCAAGGGGGAGAGAGTGGATGGCGAGTTGGGTCTCGTTGGGGGTGGGTCGGAAGGGCAGGTAGGCATTGTCGTCGACGAAGGAGAGCTAGTTGAGGTGGTTGGTGAGGGCCTAGTAGTATGGGGTGTAGGAGGTGGCAGGAGTATAGGAGTTGAGGACGGTAAGGGTGACAGAACCTCTGTCGTTGACGCGGGCAGAGAAAGAGAGGGGGAGGGGGCAGTTGGCTTCACAGAGGACTGCCGCAGCAATATTGGGTAGAGTCGCAGATATTCTGACAGCTTCAAGATGCAGGGCTAGAGAGGAACGAGGGGCAAAGAAACAACGTTCAGCTGCTAGCAGGATGGGAGCCTCTTTAACAGGAGGGGCTGTCATGCCTGATGCGACTTGCGCAGCCGAAAGTGGTTTTGTCATGGGTACTTTGGTCTTCTTCCGGACTCCGGCAGCTGTGGCCTGAGTGACTGAGCGAGAGGGGGGATGTAGACAGGTTGGGTCCATGTTGTCAGGAATCCACTCTGAGAGGGGAGGGTATTTGCCATCACAGAAGGTCCGAGCCTCTAATGAGTTGGAGTTTTTGACCGCGTAGGCCTCCGGGTTACCATAGTACTTCTTAGTAACAGTACCGTAGCAGGGGATGTCAAGGTCGTACCCATCCACAATCGCTCCAGCCTGATAAAGGGGTGCGCGGAGAGGAGCTTGTTGGGGGTGTGGGACAGCAGGGAGTTGTACCACGTTGGACTGGGGGGGTGGGGCTGAGGGAGGGACTTCCTTACCGTTTCCAGTAGAGGGCAGAGCAGGCAGGACTGGGCCTTGCTGACTTGGGAGAGGTGGTTGGGAAAGCCTTTGTGATAGGTCACGCAGAGCTGATTCGATAGTGGCGAGGGAGAAAAGGGAGGCGGCCTGAGCGGCGGAGACACCCACAGACAACACCTGGACTTTCGAGGAGAGGAGGTTGATGCATTTGTTGGTGGAGGCGAGAACATTAAGGGTTGCCACTAGGAGAGGGATGAGAATTGCCTCGCCTTCACCGAGTTCACGAAGGTCGGAGGACAGGAGGCGCAGTACCGAGGAGAAAGTGTCCCCCAGAACTGGTTATAGGAATTGAAGGAGTGCAGGGAGCCCATAGACTACGGGATGAATGGGAGTAGCAGAGCTTGCTCTGGAGCTGGCAGGTGAGGGGGCAGGTGAGGGGGCAGCAGAGTGCCAGGTGGGTTGGGCGGAACCAATGTTAGATATTGGAATACGAGGCGAAGACTTAAAGCCTAAGTGAGGAGGAGGCAGACGTGCAAAAGTGAGGAGTCATACCAGACGCGATGGTATTGAGAGTGCCTAAGAAAGTTATGGGCAGGAAAATAGAGGGCGCGGAACGTCACCAACTAACTCGCTCATTTTTTGTTCATTTTTTTTTTTTTATATCTTATATTCATTGTTTGTGTAAGTTATAAGAACGTGCATGCAGCGCTAGCTATAGCAAAAACAAAACCCAAAATCAAACCACTAACAAAAGAAAAATCAAAACCAGTTCCTCCAATGGCGTCCAATAACCGACACAGAGCCTACATAGGACTTTTGAAGGAAAACTACTAACTAACTAGTATCGTAACGAAAAAACCCAAAACTCATAGCAACTAATGAAACTAAACAGGAGACCTTCCACCACTTAAACCATCTGGCGACCCGGCCGGCGGCAACCGAGGCGAGGCAGGAAGGGAAGGGGAGGGGGATAAAGAGGAATGACGGAGGGGATAACGTGCATACATGTCAGGGGGAAAACCAGTTTTGATAGCAGTAAGGTAGCGATCTAGGCCCACAAGAGCTGGGACCGAGGTCTAGAGTGAGGAGTCAGGTCCAATATCTGTAATCCCCTGGAGGTGGCGATTTCAGGAAGTAGACTTGGCTGGACACAGCAGGAGGTTGTGTTCAAATGTCTTGTCCCATTCTTCGCACCAAGGGCAGAGGGGAGAGGGATTGTTGTCGTGCCACGATGGGTGGGCAGCTAAGTAGCTCTTGCCGGATCGCATTTGGTGATTTTGGCCAGAGAGGAAAGATCCCAAACCCATGAACGGGTACGGATGACGGGAGGGACCAAAGGGCTAATAAGGAGGGGGGGGCGAGCAGAGCGACCAGGAGGGAAGCAACTCTTCGCCGCACCTGGCCTTGACGGAGGCGTAGAGGGCAGGGGCGGATGGAGAAGAGAATTAGCAGAGGAGAGGAAGTCACTTTGGTTGCCAACTATGGAGTGGACTCAATGGGCAACTACGTCGACCAGGAGGTGGCGGCGGTGGGGTGGGGAGGGCGGAATGGTAAACCATCTGAGGGAGGTGTAGTTGGGGCCAGCCCATCGATGCTGGCCTCGGACGAAACCTGTGCATCGGAGGAAGTCCGGAGCCCAGCAGGGGGACATGCTAGGGACAGCGTGATCAAGACAGGCAGTCGCAGGATTGATTCCTGGAGGGAGGCAGATAAGGCACATGGCTGCATGGTGCTGGAGGTGTTTGATCAAGAAGTCAATGGGGGAGAGGGAGGCCTCACAGGGAAGGATGGCCATGTTGGTCGAGAAAAAGCAGTTAGTAACCCACCTCTAGACCCTGTGCCAGAATGACCTGAGCTTGTCAAGCATCTTGGAATTGGGGAAAAGCAGGTCACACCCATAGAGGAGGATAGGGCAAACAAGGGATGAGGTGAGTCTGTGGCAGAGATGGGGGGCAAGCCCTTTGCCCGGGTAGGAGAGACGATCAATAGTTGCAAGCGCGGCTTCGGCCAAGGCAAGCCGTCTTGTAAAGTGCGAGGAGGTAGCCCTATCCAGTGCTGGAGTTGCCAGTTCGAGCCAGTAGCCCAGCCACTGAAGTACCTGGGGAGGTTTGTTGTGGACAGAGTCCACTGAGACCGTGAGGGTAGAGGAGGGCCCTCTCCGTGGAGGGGTTCTCCAGTGCATGAGTTCGGTCTTCGGGAGGGAGAAAGCGATACCAATACGGTGTCCTTGTGACATAAAGGAGGTCGCGAGGGCCTGCAGTATTTAGACGTTGTGGCGGTAGGAGCGTGAAGCGACAGTAATGGCAAAGTCGTCAACATAAGAGAGGATAAGCCCATTAGAGACTGGGAAGTGAAGGGACGAAATGTAGATAAGAAAAAGGAGGCGTGAGACATGCAACCCTTGAGGCGTGCCAACCTGTACTGGGGAGAGGACCTTGTGAGAGTCTTGGTAGAGGAGGCGGCATTGGTAACCATGCAGGAAGGAGCGAACCCATGAAACGAGGTAGGACTGTACCCCTCTTTCAAGTAGCTTACCGCAGAGAGCAGCCGAGTCAACGTTATCAAAGCCTCCTTTTATGTCAATGAACAGGGTCGAGGAGTGGACGCCCATGCTGTGTGCAAGTCGAACTTCGTGGGAGAGGGTTGCAAGGGCATCAAAAGTTCCTATGCCTGAGAGCGAGCCAGATTGATTGGAGTGGACGAGGCCGAGGGCCCGAGCAACTGTAGCTAGCCTAACAGCCACCACACACTCTAGCATCTTGGACACGGTTTGGAGGAGGACTATGATACGGAAAGAAGCTGGCATGTTGTAGGAGGCCTTGCCGGGCTTGTCAAGAACAATGTCATTAGCTTGTTTGAGGGAAAGAGGGTGGAAACCATATAGGAGGAGGGGCCCTAGGAGGGAGGTGAGGATCTTTTGGTTGGTGGCTGATCGCTGATGTGCGCAGTGGGTTGTTTGGATCGTTAGGAAGAAACCACTTGTGTGATGTGAGAGTTGATGTGTTCGACAAGTGGTCCATGACCGATTCGTTCCTACTTAAGTAGATGAAGAGAAAATACACAACACCACTAGGGTAAACCCTCCAAACAAGAAAAGACAAACAACTATCATACGGTCATGACCGTTCTAGCTATATGACACCATGCCTTCCATCTAGTACCTCTCACCAGCTACCACTGGGATTACATATCCATCAGTGGCATGCACCCTTTTCCAAACCAAGTAGAAGACATGGTCAGACCCTGGGGCCGATGAGCTAGAGCTAGAGGCGAGCGTTTGGGAGATTTCCTCTTTAGTGAGTGCATTGAGGTCTTTGAAGGGACGTAAGATAGTCGAGAGGGGGGGTGGAAATCCTAGGAGGAAAGAAATGGGACTGAAGGGTGTTGTTGACAGCTAACGGGGTGTCTGCGTCAGGGAATGACGGAAAGCGGTCATTGGGGCGGCCTATCGCAAAGTATTTAGCAGCCCAGACTGTTTTGCGGTTTGCGGAGGAGAGAAAGTCATCCCAGTATGTGCGCTTGGCATGCTTGATAGCCTTGAAGTAGGCATGGCAGGCACAATGGGCCTCAGCACAGGTGGCCTCAGTAGGAGCCTTGCTGGCTTGGCGTCTGGAAGCATGAAGGAATGACCTTAAGGAGGAGAGGAGAGGAGACCACCAGGGTTTGGAGTGACTGGATAGGCGGTGGAGGGGAGTGTGGGGGAGGAGAGAAGTATGGAGGTGGTCAAAGTTCCTGTCAAACCAGGCTGAGGCAGATGATGAGGTGGGGATGGAGGCAGGGGGGGAGACAACAAATAACTTAAGGGCATCACTGAGAGCTAGCCAGTCAGTTTTGGCTCATACAGAGAAAGGAGCAGGGGAGCATAAGAGAGGTGTAGAAAGCAGGAGACAGGTAGGAACTTGATCTGAGCCAGTGGATGGGAGCGGGGTGGACCACTCAGAAAAGAGCTGGGCCGCCGCACCATTCGTAAAGGCAAGGTCAAGGACCAAAGGTCTGATAACTGAGGTAAAAGGAAAATAAGTAAAAACACCAGGAGTGGTGAGTAATAAAAAACCATGCAATGAAGCTAACTGAAAATAAGGAGACGACATGCCAAGCTCAGTAGAGGAAAAAACCCTTAATGGGTCAGCCAGGGGAAGTGGAGGTTAAAGTCCCCTACCAACTAACTCGCCCTTCTTTTTTTTCTTTCTTTATATATCATACATTCATTGTTTACAGTACAAGTACCTGCAAGCAGCACTAGCTATGGCAAAAACAAAACCGAAAAAGCACGCATCTCACCTCGGTCTGAGGCAAAAAACTAGAGCCCCAAGCCCCTCAGGTATGGAGCCAACCGCACATCTCGCCCTAGGCGAAGCCCAAAATAAACACAACCCAAGACAAGCAGGAAGCCATAAGGAAAAACCCCCCAGGAAATCCCGGCCCGAAGGCACAAAAGAAAACAACAAACAAATCATACTAGGAACGCCCATAGCAGACCTAGCTGCTCGGAGGCTAACCCAAAAAGAACTCCAAACAAATGAAGGAGCCGGACGCCCCTGGGCCAGGAACTCTGGCAACATAGCACCCCCACCAAGCAGCGGTCGGCATAAGGAGGAGGATGGGTGCCAACCAGTCCAAGGCAGTGCAATAGTGACCGGAGGCGGGGGGCTAGGGCTCCGGCCCCCACAAGGAAACAAGTGGCAGTAAGGTGCCAGCTGAGGAGGTAGTAAGGTGCCAGCTTAGGATAGGAGCAGTAGAGTGCCAGCCGAAAGGGAGGTAGTAGGGTACCAGCCAGCTGAGCCGAGGAGAAGGAGAGGGAGAGGTAGACTCAAATACCAAAACAACTATCAGAAACGTGTTCGTGTCTTAACTAGGCGGTTCCCTATAATCTCCAACACCCAAGAGTGCCAGAGTACCCATAGAGGACGGAGAGGAAGAGAGTGGCGAAATTGACCATAGCCTGTTGAAAACACCAACTACAAACCTCCGACTGTGAGACTGACCCCTACCCACCAGCAGAACAAAACCCAGACCCAGTAGAGAGACTAACCCAAACCAACCAGAGAAAAGCAGAAGGAATCTATTGTAATCGCGTACCGCAACCCGTATTCCCAGCCGTCTGCTGTCGGGAAAAATGGACCTGTCCAACTGTACTGATGTTAAGTGAAGCTACAGCAAAAGCGGAGAAGGGGTGAAAAACCAACATCCTAAGATGCCGGGAGGGAGAAAGGAGGACCTCAAGAGGGTAGACCTCAAGAGAGAAGGAAGGAGAGGAGTTCCACCGTGGTGGAAAGATGAGGAGTGATGGCCTAGTCCTTCTCCTAGGGGGAGGACCTGACACGAAAAGTGGTGAGAAGTTTCTGGTGTTGAGTCGTTCCCACAGAGGAAATAAATTTCAATAACCGGAGGTATAGCGGAGACAGTCGGTAAACAAGTCTACCTTTCAGTGAACCTCGTTGTATAGCCTCTTCTTATAGTATTATAACATGCCACTGAATACGCCATGTATGTAAAAGTAAATCATAATATAAATCAAACTTATAACAAAGGAAACTCATAAATCCATTTCATAATAAAGGAAACTTACTATATCGATTAGAATCCTGATAACGTTCAGCGCTATCAAGAAGCTTCAGAAGCAACCAATACCCATTTAAGACTAGGTATATATTGGACTCTTCTAATAATTGTTCCTCGTAGAGGTACGAGATACGAGATGAGCCATACTTGAATTGGAAGACTGGAGATACATGAGTCTTTTTATGATACTGGTGCATCAAGATTCATGCAAGCATATATTATTTATGCACCAGTTCTTGACAATGAACTTAGCTAGTTCTTGATCAGAACGGACAATTGGAATAATAGCCATTCGGACTACATTCACATACTTAGTCTATTAAAGCTGGGAGATTGCGAAGCTATCATTAGAAAATAGGATACTATCCTCCCAAGATAAATATCGTGGCTCATTAATAGTTGAAGTGATGTGCAGACTTTCAGGGTCAAATGATGTTCACCCTTAGTAGAAACTAATATTTAAAGCTCCTAAGTACAAATTTGTATAGGGAAACTACATACCGGTAGATTAGTATAAATGGGTTTAAGGTCTCCAGGTTAGTAAGAACAAGAAGCAATAGAGATGAGACCTTAACAATATAATAGGTTTACAAATTCGAATCTTTACTTCTTTATTACTTTACAAGTCTTCCTACACAATCTTCAATCTTAAGATTCAGGCCCTAGTCTGACCAATAAGATCATTCTCAACAACTGCCTAACAGATCAGCTGTGTACAAACCTTTAGCTCATACAGGTGATTGAGGCTAGATTGTCAATACTCCATACTCTAGTAGACTAGTGGTTCTATACCAGAGGGAATGCTAAGCAATTCTCTGTACGGTCTAACAAGACTAGGAGATGACATGATTGAAGCTCTAGAATCGCTATGCTATACCTATTTTTATCTGAACTATTGACTGAGTTCTCCAAGAAGCAAATATTAAAAAATAGCTTACTAAAACAAGTGCTTAGTTGACTGCTCCCCATGCAAAAAAAAATTTAGATACATCACTTACTCAAAAGGATTGGACGGTGGAAGACTTTCGTAATATTCTCCACTCCAATGAGTACATTGTATGAAAGTCAGTAAATCCAATACAAAAATAGGTTTTTCAAATCCAAGAAGAGAAGTGGCTTGCAAACTGTATCAAGCTGAGAAAAAACAAATGAGGTTGGGTTGATGGTCAGTAGGTGTTTTTAGGGTTGTTGCCATGGAGCCTTTATTGACCATTTTGGAGAGTAAGGTCAGCTGGTAAGTATATATTGACCTTTTAGATAGTCATCTTCCACCAGTTATGAGAGAGATTAAAGAGAAGCTTGGAGCAGCAGTATTCTAGTATGATAATACATAGGTACATATACTTTGCGATACATGCCAGTCATTTTTCAACAATGGAATCAATCTCAAAGAGCATCTCGCATTATCGCCTAATCTCAACCTTATTGAATACTCATGGGTTGAGTTAAAATGACAGCTTTATCTACAGTATCTAGATATTCTGAATACTTATGGCAGGCCCAACCATATCTACCAGTGCCTCACTGAGGTGCCACCCCTCATTTGAAAAACAATTCCCAACTCATTTTTCAGCAAGCTCTTGCACTCAATACCCTCTAGAGACTCTGCTGTCATTGATGCCAAAGGCTGGTGGACTGCATACTAGCGTTCTACTAGCTTTCATTCTTTCCTTTCTACATTCTTGTTTCTAATTTCTAATTTCTAATTCTTAATATTTCATTTGATACTTAATATTTTATCCAATATTTTCTACTTATTCCAGAGTGGCCAGCAGGATAGCATAGTCCGCAGCACATGATTTGTAGGGAAATAGACTATCTCACATTGTGACATAGCCAAGACTTTTGTCTAGTAGCTGTACCTTATATAACTTTGAAATTACAACCTTATGATTGAAAGATATTAGTCCAGTTACTCTAGAGGTAGATCCAATAGTTGATAGTTTAAAGGTTTGCTACCAAATAGTGTCAATAGTATTTAAAACTTCTTCCTTATCAAAGTCTCCCTATATAGTTTATGTTACTGCCTCTGTAGCCTCTAAATATATCAGCAAAATAAAACCCTGCATTAGATGCGTCTGCTATACATCCGGTGACAAAGGTACTGTTATTGACCACTTACGTACCCTAAATATCCTGAGTATCCAGTCGCGACCTGGGTATCCTGAGTGTCTGGTAGTATTCAACCCATTTTGAGTTGATCTTTGGCAAGAATGGACTAATTTTCACCTACCAATCTGGCCAGATCAAGTGTTAGGCGGTAGCAGAGGTCAATCTTATCGGTCGGACTAGGGCCTGAATCTTTGATCGGAGATTGTCTAGGAAGACTCGTAATGTAGTAAAGAATAAAAGAATAAAGATATGTAATTGTAAACTTATTATATTGTTAAGGTCTCTTCTCCGTTGCTTGATTCCTCTAACTAACCCAGAGACCTTAAACCTATTTATACTAATCTACCGGTACTTAGTATTCCTATACTAACTTGTACCGAGGAGCTTTTAACTTTAGTTTCTAGTAAGTGCGAACACCGTTTGACCCTGAAAGTTCGTACACCACTTCAACCTTAATTGAGACGAGAAATTCATCTTGAGAGGATAGCATCCTATCTCCCAATGATCTCTTTACGATCTCTGGGCTTGAATGGACTAAGTATGCAAATGTAGTCTGAATGGCTATCATTCCAATCGTCCCTTCTGATCAAGAACTAGCTAAGTTCGTTGTCAGGAACTGGTGCATAATTAATATATGCTTGCACGAGTCTCAATACGCCAGTATCATAGAAAGGCTTCATGCATCTCCAGTCTTCCAATCCAAGTGTGGTTCCCCTCGGACCTCCTGCCTCTAAGAGGGACTCCTATTGGAGACGTCCAACATACACCTAATCTTGAATGGGTATTGGTAGTTTCTGAAGTAATTTGGTAGCACCAGATGTCTTCTATCTAATTGATAGAAGATCCCTCGGTCGGCTATTTACTATCACAAGTGGTCTATATGGTTTGCGGTCAGGGAGTTATGAATTAGAAATTATTATTTTAATTCCTATATAGCTTTGCCGCAATCATCTTATTGAGTCACTTGACCTCTAAGGTCAGATACGTGACATTACCACTATGCTAGGTCTGATATGCCTAACATTCGCTCCCTCCTTTAAGGCTTCGCCTCGAATGCCTTTCAGTATAGATCCTTTCAGGACCCGATAAGGTCAGGGTAAAAAACCTCCCGCATTTGCTTGGCCACGGTAGGAAAACCTTTTCCTCATCGTCTTGCTTCTGCCCTGTCTGGCATTTCCGGATTATCTCTGTGGAATTCTTCCACTAATTCTTCGGCATTTCCCATACCTTTGGCTGGCTCCCAGGTGTTCTCATCTTCAGAACAACGTTGCCATTTTACCAAATACCATAGTTCTTTTAACTGTCGGTATTGGCCTTGGATTTTCTTTCTGTAAGTGTGGACCTCGCTCCTTACAATTTTTTCTATTTCCCATTGAAGGTCTCCTTCAACTTCCTCAGGTTCGCGAGTTGGCTGCCTCCAGTCTTCGAAAACCGATTCGCCATATGGTTCGAGTAGCGATACAAGGAATACTGGATGGATTTTCTACCGGGCTGATATATCGAGCCGTAAGCTTCGATTGCCTTTCTTTTCCCGGATTTGAAAAGAACCGTATAGTTTAGGACTAAGCTTTTTGAATTTTGGTCGTGTACGAATATTTTTTGCATTTAGCATAACCTTGTCTCCAACTTTAAAGTCTGGTTGTTTAGTTGCTTTTCGATCACAGCATCCAGACACAGCTTCCCGAGTCTTTTCTAGAGATTCCCTAGCTTGTCCGTGTATCGTCTTGATCCAATTCACGTACAGTGAGGCACCGGGATTTTGGACTTCGCGTTCTTTCATCCATTCCGTCTGAGGATGAAAACCGTAGTTGGCGTAGAAAGGAGACATTCCATGAGCGTTTGTCATCTAGCTGTTGTAAGCATATTCGGCGAGTGGTAGTAGTTGGTACCAGTCATCCTGATCGTAGTTGACGAAACTTCGAAGGTAACCTTCCAGCACTTGGTTGATTGGTTCTGTCTGTCCATCGGTCTGAGGATGATATGCTGTCGACATTCTTCTTTTGATGTCCAAGCTCTTGCATAATGATTCCCAGAATTCTCCCACAAACTTTGAATCGATATCCGAGATGATTTCAGTGGGTAAGTCGTGTAGCTTCCATACTTCTCTTATGAAAGTATTTGCGACGTCTTTAGCTGTCGCACCTTCTTGTAGGCCGAGGAAATGTGCCATTTTAGTAAACCGATCGACTACTACTATGATTTGGGTACATCCTTGAGACTCTGGTAACTGAGTTATGAAGTCTACTGATATGCAGCTCCAAGCGGTATATGGCGTCTGTAGTGGTTGTAGGAGTCCATACTTAGCGTGCCTTGGTGACTTATTGTGTTGGCACTCATCACAAGACCTTACATAGTCGTTTACCCAGTCGGCTAGCCCTTTCCAGTAAAAGTCCCACATAATTATTTCCAGAGTTTTTTCTTGTCCGAAGTGTTCAGCTATTTTTGCATCATGGCAAGCTTCAGCGATTCTGGTATAGAGGGGCTGGTTCTTTGGCACATATAAACGTTGTTTGTAGTAAAGTAGGTCTTTGTTTATTGCCCAATCCTTTGGAAGTATTTTTCCATCATCTCGTAATTTCTTTAGTTGTTTTCCTTTGTCTTTCCAGTCTTGGTCCTTATCGATGGCTAAGTGAATTGTAGCTAGAAAGTCTGGATTAAATGTCTTCATGCTTGCTTTTGATAATATAGCATTAGACATTAAGACTTTTTCCGGTATGTTGTCTAGATTATACCAGTATTCGTTGTTCCTAGCCGAAGCCTGAAGGTGAGTTATGACTGGTTCTTGTTCTTTGGCAACCAGGGTTGGCACAGTGGTATCTGTACTTCCGAACCCTGCATTGCCTCTTTCCGTATCGTCAAGCTGGTCTATCTCTATGAGATCTGCAGTATTGATTCTTTCTACTATAAGCTAGGCCACTCAATCACCTACTCATATTTGGCAGTCCAGATTCTTATGGTTAAATAGGAGGACTTGTAATTCCCCTCTATAATCTGCATCGACGACTCCAACTTTTGTGGAATTTCCACTTCTAACTGCAAGACTGCTCCTAGGTACTATTCTGCCATATGTCCCTTCTGGTAACTTGACTGCGATGCCTAACTTTATTAATAGTTGTCCCATCTTAGGTATTATCGCATCGTCTATAGCATATAAATCATGTCCTGCTGCCATCCTGGAACCTTTTGTCGGCATTCGTGCTCTTGAATTCAACCTTCTGACCTGGATCGCTGTCTCATCTGACAGTAGATCTTGGCTTATATTACTCTTAGGGTTCCAAACATTGAGGTCTTCAGAAGACTTAGTATTCTGGAGCGTCACAATCTTTATGATGATTTTATCTTTTTCTGCAATTGCGATCAATGAAACCCGGATTCCTTCTGCCTCGAAGTGTTCTAGTTTCAAAATTGTTTGTTCGAGATGCGTAGCTCCCTTTTCAGAATGGTACTCCGGCCGTCGACTTAGTGCATCTGGTTTACCTCCTCTGGTTCCCGGGTGATAGACAATTTTAAAGTCATAGTCAACCAATTTTGGAGCCCATTGGATTTGTCTGCTACTCCAGACCTGTGAGGTGAGGAAGTACTGCAGATTCTGGTGGTCGGTATATACTGTAATTGGTTTCTCAGTACCGTTTAAATAATGCTGCCATTCTTTAAAAGCTTCCAGAATTACCAGAAGTTCCCTGTCGTATATTTCATAGTTCCGCTCTGCTGAGTTCAACTTCCTTGAGTGGAAAGCTACAGGGTGTAGCCTTTTGTCTAAAAATTGGGACAGCACACAACCTAAGGTGAAATTGCTTGCTTTGGTTTCAACCACCGTCTCTCGATCCGGAAAAAAGTGGTGTCGTATTGGAGCCGTCGTGAACTTAAGCTTTAAATCTTCGAAAGCTGCATCTTGTTCGGGTCCCCACTTGAACTCCTTTGGATTTCCTTTTAGTGTCTCAGTTATTAGTCCACATATGGCTGGGAAGTTTCTAATAAACCGCCAGTAGAAATTAGCAAATTCAATAAGAATTTGTACTTCTTTTACCGACTTCGGTGGTATCCACTCCATGATTCATTCCACCTTGCGGTTGCTCATGGACACACCTTTTAGTGCTACTATGTAGCCTAAAAATTAGACTAACTTGACGTGGAATATTGATTTCTTAACTGATAAGGCGAGTTGGTATTCTTGGAGTTGTTTTAGAACTTTCTTGACTAGCGTGATGTGGTCGGCCTCGTTGTCTGAGTAAATTAATTTATCATCCAGATAGCAGACTACTCCTCGATCAAGAAACTCCTGAAGCACTTCGTTCATCATTTTCTGAAATGTCGTGGCTGCGTTCACCAATCCAAATGGCATTACATTATATTCATAATGTCCATGTCAAGTTCAAAAAGCTGTTTTCCATTCATCACCTTGCTTCATTCTGATAAAGTGATAACCATCTTTGAGGTCGAGTTTGGAGAATATTATTGCTCCAGCTGCCAGGTCTCGTAGTTCTGACATTAGCAGTAGAGGGTGTTTGTTGAGGATAGTGAGTTTATTTAGGTTTCGGTAGTCCACCACAAGCCGCATTTTGCCATCCGGCTTAGGAACAAATAGGATGTGTGCTCCATAAGGCGATTTACTTGGTGATATTTTGCCTTAAGCTAACATCTCTTCCAAGTATTCTCGTAACGCTTTTACCTGTTTTGCTGATAAAGGATATACTGGTCCCCATGGCTTGCCCTTTTCCTCGTTTATTTCGATTTCATGATCAAAGGTCCAGTGCTGTGGTAACTTGGCCACTATCTGTGGCAGGAAGAGCTTCCTGTATTTGTGATAAACTCGTGGTATAGAGGTTAATTCAACTGTCTCTTGATCATCCCTCATGCCGATCCTCCCTATCCTCACTGCATCTTCATCCATTACTACCGTCTCATCTTATTCAAACATGTCTGCAATCCCCTCATCTTCCTCTACACAATTTTCGCCTCATTTTACGTCGAAGGACCACTTCTCCGGGTCTTCAATATTAGATATCGGGTGGTCGGTCTGCTACCAACCAAACGGTATAATGATGTCGTAGACTCCTAACTCAGCAATCTTGCATGTTACTTCGGGCAGTTGCTTGTTTCGTCCGATTTCCAGCATAAGAGGATAGGTATAAAATTTTCCTCTGGAAGGGGCTGCAGCACCGTCAGAGCCATAAATCTTTACAGCTTCTGGCCTTGTGGTAAAGGGTAACCGATGTTGTTTAACTAATTGTTGGTTTATGACAAAGTCATTAAATCCCGAGTCTAAGAGAACCGTAATCTTCTGCCTTTTACAATAGATGAAAAGTTTTGCACTGCCTTCAGGGCAGGTATATCATTTAGGTAGTGGTGCATATAATTTGCGTCTTCAGGGCTGACCCCATTCATCATTGTTTTTTCGTTTAGGCATAGTGTAACTAGGGTGTTTGTTACTATGCCCGCATAGTTTCAACCGTTTAGGTCTCCTCAGACAAACTATCTTTTGTTAGCGTTTTTAATAAAGATAGGAATAATTCGTAGCCATTGGCGTTTCACCAATACACTTTTGTACACTACCTATTTTCTAGATGGATGCCAAAATTTTCCTTAAAAGTAAAAAATTTTCTTTTTTTCTTTTTTTTTTTTTGATGGGTGGCTCTGGTTGCCATCTAGCCTGAGTTGAGGTGAGGTCAGGTTGCCTCTTAGTTCTGAGGTGAGGTCCGGTTGCCTCGCTTAGAAAAATTTTGGTATGGCTTGCCGGTTGCCACGAAGGGATTATTACCGATTGCAACCTGTCTTCCACCCTTAGTCTCCGGTTAACTCGCCTTAAGCTACCAGTCAACTGTCCATAAAACGGGCCTCGCTTCCCACTCTTTCTGCTCCTTAGGCTCCAGGTGTCGGGAGCGGTCCTCTGTGCCATCTACCTCCTTAACTACTCTGGGGGGAGTAGGGACTCCTTGAGGCTCTATGGCTAAGGTCCTGGCCACTCTGCCTCTGGCAGTTTGGTGCATGGTGACGGTACCTAGTGTCCTCCTTACCCTCTTTCAAAAAATATTTTGTATCACTTCCTACCTGCCTTTGTATAGGATTTCTTATAATGTTTCTCAGGATCGGGGGCGCGCATAACTTTCCAACCTGTCATTCTTAGGGAGGAAGTATACCGTCCGCGTCTGTCCACTATTCTAAGTTAATAAAGTCTTATAGACTTAGGGAGAACAATACTTAATAAATTTTCTCGAGTGGTTTCCAACACCCAGGCCAAAGGGGGTTCCCAATTTCAATTCCTGTTCTCGAAGGACCCAGACTACCCAAACACTGTAGCTGTTGGTGCCATAATGACCTTAAGTCATTTCTTCGTCTTCGCCCAACTCCCATATTTGGTGTGCTGTCGGGACTCTGCATCTCGGTAGTGGCCTTTTGGGTCGGTTCACGACAGCTGCTGACTTTGCTCGTTTAGCTCACATTCTTATCGGGCAGCGCAAGACAGTAGCTGTGGATATTTGAATGTCACCCCAGCAGGTTTTGTAGTTGTGGTTGTACTTCCCGTACCTCGTACAAATGCCTTCTCCCTTTCGAGTATCCACTACCGATTGACGTATTCCCTCACGTGCCTCCTTCCAGTTGGAATGGGTTATTGCAGGTGTCCCTCCTAAGCGTTTATTTGGGGTTGGTCGTTCCATTTCTCTTTTTCGCTTTTTAGAAGGTCCTCATCCTTTTATCTGTTTTTAGGGCATATCCCAGAATGATTTGTCTCTTTTTGACTCCGATTTTTCTCTGCGGTCTTTAGAGGGTTTGGAAGTCGATCCATGCAGTAATGTCTTTGAATACTGTAATTCTTCTTCTGAATGGTCATACTTCATCAACGCCTTCTCCCACTCTTTGTCAGTGTCATATTCTTTATATGACAGACGGCGTATAATGTCGGGTGTGAGCTTCCGTTCTACCTGCATTCTCCAAGATGTACCAGTCATATGTCCCCAGACGTTGAGGTTATGCATAGCACCCATGGAGTTTTGAATGTCGCCTTCATACTTGATTCTATCCATGTCTCAGATAGCTTGTCGTGCTGCTTCGATAGGGGAAATACGTTCAATCATCTGATGTTCGAATTTCGACCATTTCTTTAGGCCAGGGTCTCGTTCTTCGCCTCGCAATCCATCTATAGCGAGTCGATACCAAGTAGTAAAGGGGGCTACCTTTTCACCCTTTATTCTTCCTAAGGCATATATGATTCTTTCACAATTTTTCTCCAATGTCCTGGGATTTCGTTCTAAATAGTCAATACATTGTGTCAACCACACATGTACATCTTGATGCTTTTTTCCCTCGAAAAATGGTGGGGAGTCTGCTGGCCGTTTGGCGCTTTGCGCTAGTGCTTCCGCTAATACATTGACCATCCTAGTCTGTTCTGGAGTCATGTCGCGGGACCTTCTGAAAGGGTTTCGTCCTGATCCACCACCTCTGCCACCGTCACTACTGCTATCATCATCAGGATCATCTGAGTCAGATGGTATATCAACAGGGGGCGGATCTGCTTCCTTCTATTTTCCTTTCTCTCTTCTATTCGATTGCCGATTTCGAGTAGACTCACTATCTGACGTTTCTACTGTCACATGCCTTTGTCTTCGTGAGGAAGAACCTTTGGATGTCAGGTCCTCTAATTCCTTTATTTTTTCCTTAAGCATTGCCAACATGTCGCCATGTCAGTTGGTAAATTTTTGTTGTGTCATGAGAAGGTCCGACATTCTTTCTTCATGCCTTTGGCCTTCTTCCATTGTCTGAGCAATGGCAGCCCGTAAATATCCCATTTCTTTTGCCTGTTTCTCATTGATGTCCCTTAGAGCTTGTTCGAGCATTTGGTCTCGATGGAGTGCTTCTTGTCCTTGTTGCCCCATATGTTCATGCTGCTGAGTAGTAACCTGTTCATGCCGTCGTTGTTGCTCATCCTGTCTTGCTAATCTTTCAGCGACAGCTTGGGCTAGTTCAGCCTGTTGTGCCATCACGGCTTGTTCCAAACCTGCACATTGCATAGCATATAATGCGACATCTGCTTCCCACATTTCTTCTCCTTTAGCTATCTGTTCTTGGACCGCTAAGAGCTTAGCATGATGGTCCCGTGCTGTTGAGGATAAACTTCTCAATCCCATGTTTCCTGCATTGGTGGACTGTTTCAAGATTTTATCCAATTTAGCCATGACTACTCCTATTCGGGCTGCCAATCTTGCCATATTGGCTCCATGATCCGTAGGTCGTGGTGAGGTACCTCTTGGTATTCCTCCTCGGCCTGATTTTTGAGATAGCAGCGAAGGTACTCAGGAAGGTGGATTGGAGAAATGAGGTCGGTTGGTAGTAATTACCGACGTATCAGTCATAGGTGTATCAACTGAATCTTTAGGTAGAGCTGGTGGGACTAGTGGAACGTTGGGACCTGGTAGAGACATTTTGACAAAGTCTCGGAGGTTAAAGGTCGTCAGTGGGCTTACTACACCTATCTTCCCGTAGGGATTTACCTTAGGTAGGCCGGCGATGCTAGTCTTTCACCAGTCAAACTGTTTTCGTATACGTAGGCTGAGTAGCGCACGTTCAAGAGTTGTTAATAGGTAGGCAGGCTGAGCGCAATTGGCTCTAAGTTCTAGGCTCATTGATTTCCATCCATGAGGGATATGGAGAGCGGACGGGGAGTGGAATCTTCCAGCTCGGAGGATTCTCGGTCGTCTTCCAGAACTTCTTCTTCCGGGTACTGGGTATTCGAGTGAGGGTCAGGAAAGCAAAAATCGTCCAGAGTGGAGTCACTTTCGTAACCTGCTTAGTAGTCGATATCTGCGTGACAACTTTTGTCGTCGGAGTTGGATACAGTGTCTTCTGTCCTTTGTCTGCTGGCGGAATAGGTTAAGCAGAGAATATAAATATTAATAAAAATATAAATAAAAAATATCATTTAGATGATATTGGAGGATTTCTTAAGCGAGTTAAGGATTTAGTCTTGTGTAGACTAAATTGGTGAGTCTTAGTGACAAAGAGTTAACAATATACAGTTAGGCGGTAGCCGAGATCAATCTTATCGGTCGGACTAGGGCCTGAATCTTTGATCGGAGATTATCTAGGAAGACTTATAATGTAGTTAAGAATTAAAGAATAAAGATTCGTAATTGTAAACTTATTATATTGTTAAGGTCTCTTCTCCGTTGCTTGATTCCTCTAACTAACCCAGAGACCTTAAGCCTATTTATACTAATCTACCGGTACTTAGTATTTCTATACTAACTTGTACCGAGGAGCTTTTAACTTTAATTTCTAGTAAGTGCGAACACCGTTTGACCCTGAAATTTCGTACACCACTTCAACCTTAATTGGGACAAGATATTCATCTTGAGAGGATAGTCTCCTATCTTCCCATGATCTCTTTACGATCTCTAGGCTTGAATGGACTAAGTATGCAAATGTAGTCCGAATGGCTATCATTCCAATCATCTCTTCTGATCAAGAACTAGCTAAGTTCGTTGTCAGGAACTGGTGCATAATTAATATATGCTTGCATGAGTCTCAATACGCCAGTATCATAGAAAGGCTTCATGCATATCCAGTCTTCCAATCTAAGTGTGGTTCCCCTCGGACCTCCTGCCTCTAAGAGGGACTCCTATTGGAGACGTCCAACATACACCTAATCTTGAATGGGTATTGGTAGTTTCTGAAGTAATTTGGTAGCACCAGATGTCTTCTATCTAATTGATAGAAGATCTCTCGGTCGGCTATTTACTATCACAAGTGGTCTATATGGTTTGCGGTCAGGGAGTTATGAATTAGAAATTATTATTTTAATTCCTATATAGCTTTACCGCAACCATCTTATCGAGTCACTTGACCTCTAAGGTCAGATACGTGACATTACCACTATGCTAGGTCTTATATGCCTAACATCAAAGTTTAACCTATCCTGTGTTCATCACAAGCGAGAATGTGCTAATTTTCACCTTCTAAGTTGGCAGCATCAACCTTGATTCTTACTGATATTCTGATACCAGATGGCAGAGAGTCTATATCATAATACTAAGCCACATACTAGCCATCAATTTATCTAGTATTGGATAGTAGGACTAAATCTAAAAATATTTACAGAAATAGGAGATCTGTAGTACTAAATTATATTTTAGTCTCTTGTAGAACCTGGAAGCCAAAATGGCCTACCAGTAGAATGTAAAAAGTGAGTAATAGTTGTGATTATTGGAGTGTGCAGTAACTTGGTTAGTTTGTTAAGTTTTTCTAAAACTGCAACACATTTAACTGTTGAACAACCACATAACATCAATGTCAAAACATTTACAACAGATCTGTTAATTACCATTACTCCTCAGTCCCTATACCATCAAAGCTAATATTTTAGGACAATGTTTTACTCAATTTCAGCTTCCCATTGCATCAAAGAATATCTGCCTACCATGAGTTTCCAAGAAGTTACATCCTATTTTGTGTCCTGGAAAATTGCTGATTCTAATACCAGATTCCATTCTAAATACTTAAAGGCATAAGCTGATACTTTGGCTCCCAGATATATGTGGTACCAGCTTTCTAATAATATAAAAACCATCTTGCTGGCACTATTATTTGTGGAGTTATATGCTATAATGAAAGTGGTCTTGTCTAGTAAGTGTCGGACAATATGTTGAATTTGACAGCAGATTCCATCCTGAAGACCAGGACACGTAGGCTAATGTTCAATGCTCTTGACCCACTTGATGCCAGCTATCTAACGGTTTATAAAACGCCCCTCTGGTACGAATATCCATAGAGTCACAGGCTGTTATGAAAGCGGTCTTCCCTGACAAGGTTTTGACTATGTGCTGACTTTGACGCTAGACTTCATCCTGAATACTTGGACATGCAGGCTGATGTTTGATATCCTAGACATACTTGACTCCAGCCTTTCAGCTGTATATTGAACACCATTCTGGTACTATTATCCGTGGAGTTACTGGCTGTTATAACAGTGGTCTTTCCTTGCAAGGCTCTTACTATATGCTGAGCTTGACACAAGTTTTCATCCTGAATACTCGGACGCAGAGGCTGACGTTCACTATCCTAAACAAACTCGACGCCAGCTTTCTAATAGTGTCTGGAATACCCTTTCTGTACTATTATCCTTGGAGTTACAGGCTGGTATGAAAGTGGTCTTACCAGGTAAGTTCCTGACTATGTACTGACTTTGATGCCAGATTACATCCTGAATAATGTGACTCATATACTGACATTTTGCCTCCTATACCTTCTAGATGCTAGCTTTCCAATGGTGTATACAACGACTTCTCAGAATCAATATCGGTAGAGATGCAGCCTATTATACCTAGCAGATGATGTATTTCTTCTGTATCCATGCTGAATTTTTGTAACCTAGTTCCAGTATCCATAAAGATAAATCCTAATTAAAGTACAATATTAAGGACCTCTTGACAATAACCTAGGTATAAGTTATGCTTTATATTGACTATGTCAAGTGAATTCTGTATTTATCAAGAAGCATTCTGATATCAGTTACTACATCCTGTTGTGTTCAGTTACGTCCTGCTACATCCTGGCTCCAGTTGCCACCTTAGCTTGTATCCAGATTTTGGTTGCTACATCTACAGGTGTCCTGAATCGCAGTTAGTATTTCTGCGTTTTGTGCATCTAATACACAGAATGAACAGAACGTGGGTGTTTATTTTTACTGATGTAGTAATATTTGTAGAACTAAATGTCGACTACATTAAGTGGTTGGAGAAGGTGGCTCAAATCTGAAGCAAGGGGGAATACAATAATCTTATTATGCTCACAATAATCAACAAACTCCTTTGTACAATATAATCAAAAACCATCTAAAAGCACAGGGTAATTGGTACTCTTAAGTCACTATAAAGAAAACTGATTAAAGTGGCCTGGCTACTTTATTCTTAATACATAATTAGTATAAGCAGTTTCAGATGTATTAACTAGGTAATTATCAGAAATTTTTACTGTAGTTTACCTTAGCTCTTAATATATGAAACTAGGAATGATAATCATAGGTAGTAATACTTCTCCATTATCAATTATAGTTTCACAAACTGTGATGAGCTTATGGTTGATAGCACTTCCTAAATAATACTCATAATTTAAATCTAGAGTGATTATCTATTAATCTCTTCCCATACCAATCCAGAACCCTGTTTTATCAAAGTTGTATTGGTCTTAGGTTTAGATATCATGCTGTTTACAAATTATCTAATTTCTTAAACTATACTCATATATCATGTAGTTTATAAGTATGTTTCCCATCAATATTGATAGTTTTTTTGCTTATAAATGTAGAATTCAGCATAGCAATCAAGGAACTGAAGATGCCTGTGGTTACTAACTTTAGCAGCTGGGAGTATACCTCTATACAAGTATTGTAATATAGCATTTGCACAACCTGATGCCATTTGAAAGTATATACTAGTTCTAATTACATCAATATAATCTAGATATTAGCAGACTGCAAGTTCTTGATTAGCTAATAGGATACACTTTAGACTAACTCATTCCTGTTTTGATTGAATATTCTGCTGGCAAGCTTTAAGTCATAATACAAGTAGTTTAAATTTGCATACAACTGTAACAGCATTTGGATACTGTTCCTGACCGCTACAAATAGAGATAATAACAGCCTGGATTTGAATTTCAATATTGGCATAGAGGTTAACACATTGACCCGAAAGAAGAAAGGAGGTTGCTAGAGTCATAGTTGATAGTGAAAGAGCTAATAATCTATTTATTAGAGATAATTTAAGAAATAATATTATGAACTGACAAGAAACCTGAATAATTTACAAAATTGTATTTAATTATAATATTATATTGAGTGATGATATTATGATTAAGCTGTAAGGTTTGATTGAGCTATAAAATTACTTCAAAGGCCTCAAAGTTGTGTTTGGCCACAAAAAATACAATGATAAGCTGCAAGTCATAATGAGTTATAAAGCTATATTAAACTATTAGGTACTCTGAAGAAGTACTCAAGGTTGTGAGAAAGCAAGTAACCTTAGTACAAGTAGGATATATATTTCTTAATTTTTATCTTACTAAGTTTAGATAGTATATAGTAGAGCCATAGTATAATACTGCAGAAATATTATGGTATCATACTTATAATTTTTACTATAAACATACAGGAATCTATAAACTTATATAACATGAGTATAAAGTACTATAGATCATGTCAGAGGTTAGCAAGGTGGCATCCTGAGTGAGTTGTATTAAGACTTAGTAGTAAAAGCTTCTTGATTTTAACTACTCAAATATAATATAAAATAACCAAAACCTGCTCTCTATCCAATATTATCAGAAAGTCCATGTATACTAAATTGTCAGGATTTATAAAAAATCTTTAAAATAATTCCTCTCCTAATTTTATAGAAAATTCTTTGTTAAAACCTCTAATAGCTCTTATTTTATTAATAGGTAACTTCAAAATCAATAGTTGGAATCCTGTTCCAGAAAACCACTTGATAAAGCCAAGCAACATCCTTAATTCTAGCTATAGCCACTAGTATAACAACAACTTCAGTTATGGCATTATGTAAATTCTAAAACTATGGACATACTCTAATTCATAATTTAAATATTTTTACATGGGGAAATTTTATTAAAAATACCGGGGGGGTCAACGAACAGGGGGGCTCAGCGAACACTGCACTAAAACTGACTTAGTATGATAAGCCACGATTTTGTTTGGCCTGTTCGTTGACCCCCCCCCCCCCCCGGTATTTTAAGCCTCCTCAAGAAGAAACTATTCCAAATATCATAATTATTATGATATATAAATTTGGTATCTAGTTGGCTGTGGGTGCAGGTTTTGGTTGCCCTGCACCATTCTCGGTCAAATTCTCGAAGCTTTTTGCTGCCAAATCTCACCGCGACCCGCTGAGGGTGCCACTTTTCTGAGCCCTCACACGGCTTACCCATAATACGGCACGAAATGACCGTTACCAACCACCTGCCACCGCACCAACCGTGTACCGCCCGCGCCTTCACAAATCCTCACTCGCAACCCCTCTCGCTCCATCCCTCTCTCCCTACAACGGAAAATACATTGAATAAAAATACCCGGACCATTTACCGCCCCCCCCCCCCAACCAGCCAATAGACCAACCACCACACTTCCGGAAAGAAATTTTTCAAGTATGATACATACCGTACGTAGTCCATCAAAGCATAAGCCGTGCGCATCACATACTGAGCGCAGCCCTCCGATCCCAACCCCCCATCTACCGCTATTCACAGCACGTTATCCCATACCACCCCATCACACCCCGCACTCATCCCATCCCATCCATCCCTCAACCCATCAACCCATCAGCTCCTTCACCCATTCATTCATTCATCCCCGTTCCCAAGCCGGGGAAAACTACTTGCCCACTCCTACATTCACACACACTTATACATACATCAGTGCAACGTGGTGGCAATTCACGGCAGGTGGACGGAGGAGGGGGGGCATGATATCATTTGCGCGATTTTGTCCATATATCGGTACCTAAGGACAGACGTAGGGCAGATATCACAAGTATAAAAGATGAATCGAGAGGGAATGAAGGGGAACGCATGGGATCAAGCGATCCGTGGAGATTATAGTTTCCTTCGCACAACCTATCGGGTTGGTCTTCGCTAGTTTGGTTTGGTTTGCGGAACAGGTGGTAGTCCCCCATGTGCTGTGATTGGGGGCTCCTCAAGTTTGGCCTACCAGTCCTGTACCTTGCCATACTCGCCCGCACAGAACACCACGATGACCCTGAATGAGATCCGAATACCGATCCTCCGTCACTCCACCCGCGGCGCAGTGACATTTCTATAAACTTTCTAAAGAGCACTAAGGAAGTGAAGAAATGAACATATCATATGATAACTAGTCGAATATCATACAAATAACGATAATGCAGCTGCGCCCAAATAGTCCCCCAAGAATGATCCGATCCCAGAATTATGCATTACAGTAGCGTTCGATAGATTTACGCACCCTACTTGTTTGTTAACATGGCCCCTTTTATGTATTCCTCTCGAGATATGATAAACACAGCAACCCAAGTAAGGTTCACAAAGAAGAAAATAAAAAAATAAAAACGAAAGGTCAACAACCCCCAAACCTAACGATCGGATGAAACGAACGGAATGGGCCACTAACCCTCACCGGACCCCTCTCACACTCAGTACTCGAGTACTAGGTATGATACGATAGTAAAAAAAACGCAAATATAGCCATCGTGGGTAAACTATGTTATGACACGAAGAAGAAAAAATATCTCAAATGAAGGCACCGAAACGGTAAAAAAAAGTTAAAACTGCTATAAGTTGGTGAGAAATTTCAGTTTTCTTGGTTCCCTCACTCCTCACCCCCGCTCCTGAAACATACACAAGTGAATTTGTAAAGAAAAAAAAGAAAAAAGGTAAGGAAAAAAGTATGATTTATCCACAAGTGTCCTAAACTGGACTAAAATATCACCAACTCCAATTCCAGCCCAAGATTGGTTTGGTTCATCGCCACTAGCTACTGCTACAAGCAAGAACCTATTAACCCGGGTGCACAGTGTAGGGTCAGAAGGGGGAAGAAAAGAATATGGAGAAAAAAGTAAAAAAAGCCACCCCTTTCAGAAACGAAACTACCGCGTCATTATCGTAACAAGCAATCGAACCCACCAACCGGATAATTCCCGAAGGCCATGTGAAAATGATAGGAACCAGACCACGAGAATTATAAAACAAAAGAAATAGCCAAAGGGAACATTAGGATGAAATCAAAATGCAAAAATGTGAACCAAGAACTAAAGAAAAAAATAGGAATCACGGTCTAAAAAAGAAAAGAATACAGAAAATCACCCAGACAAAAAAGAAAAGAATGATCGTAAATAAAAGAAACGCAAAAGGAATGGTAAAAAAGGGATAAACCCGAGAATATAGCACTACCAATAAAGAAGAAACCCCAACCCTATGACCATTTTCCTTTCCCATCGTAAAACAAATGAATACTGAACACTACTCGAACCCAGTCAGACTGATGAGAAGGGAAAATTGTATCCCTTCGAAAGAATTAAAGAAAGAAGAAAACACAACCCATCTTCCCTTTTAACATATAGTTCAAGAAAAGAAAAGATAAAAAGGAAAACAAAATACAGGTATGTCCGGCAGATATAAAAACAAGTATACCGAAGGTAGTGAAAAGCCAAGACTAGCAGGGAACAAGGAAACACAAAAACAAAGCATGCATCCATTGTCTCTAGCAGTTGACGATCAGAAAGACCAACTTTTATGTAGTGGAGTTCGCCAGGAAAAAATATTTTTGAACCAATCACCAAACCATGCGAATTGAGTGAAAAGGAAAAGGAAAGGAAAAAGTACTTAGGCAGTGACGGGTTGGCAAAAGTTCGCCATCATGTACCCATCAGGTCTCTGGCAAACAGAACAGCCACAGGGATGTCCGCCAGGCCAAGCACGGTGAGAGTGATGATAATTTGATAATGCCGGAAGCTGATATGTGGATGACCGGTGATGAGATGCAAAAGCGCCAGACCACCCATAAGCATACCCCTCAGGAGTTGCCGGACCAGTCTCCGGGGCCGATGGAGGAGAATATTCTCCAGGATTCAAGTACCAGTAGGAGCCCTCAGGCTGAGACTGCTGAGGACGCGGCAGGTGCAGGGCAGAATCGTTCAATATGCCCAAGGGGTGGTAGGCCTGTGAGGACGGGTACAAAGGTGAGAATGATGTCGACTCGGTGCGATGGTGGTGACGAATATTAGTGTTGATGGGTGCAAGCGCCGGAATAGCCGCCTTTGTCCCGTTTTTCCTGACCCACGTTTCCCACATTGTTGTATACTGACTGAACCCTTTAGTTCCCTCGGGATCAACATGCAAATCCCACCCTATCTCCTTCAACCAATCCTTCTCCAAAGTGTTGAGCTCGACCACAGGGAGACCTGTGACATCAGACCAAGACTTGTTCTGGAAGGTGTTATCATCCAGAAACTTGCTTGCGAGTAAAAGAGCGATTGTAATCATTCGATACACGTGATCATGCCGCAACGCGGTAGGGGTAGGCTTGGTCATTCGTCTCTGCAGATAAACTAGACCTAGCAAAATGGTTGAACTTGGCAACCGTGTTGAGGATAAAATTTGAAGGACAAATTTACGGAATTGCTGAGGTAGCGCACGGTCCGAAACAGAGCGTTGATAAACACTAGAAGTAACTTAGCACTAGATCAAATTTGATCAAAAAAGGGATTTTCAAATACTAACAGCTGTTGAGCCATAACACCAACAAATTCCGTCATCTCCTCCATATCGTAGTCTAAGTGGGCAGATACCCCACCAACAGGTTTCTCTTCAGGCTGATGCACAGATTGCTCCTGCTTCCTTGGCTCCTGTCTGTGACGAAAGGATTCCTCAAGAGGCGGCAATTCCAATCGTCGGCCAGATGGCATGGGCATTGGTAGCGACAATGCCGGCACAGGAAAGTACCGACCAGCAGGGTGGGTCAAACCGGGTGGTGGTAGGCCAGAATAATTGCCCTGCTGTTGTGAAACAGGGTATGATTGTCCAGGAGCATGTGAATACGAAGGCATCTGCTTCCGACAATAAGTTTCCATGAGATTATGGTCATAGACGGCACCTTTCTCAGACATCGCCAGTCCTTGCGAGCTCATCGCGAACTGATGAGCATTGAGCTGGATGCCTCCATTGCAGCCGCCATAGGATGGAAGATAATCGGGAGGAGTGAGCGGGAGGCGAGATTGCGGAGTAAACATGCAGGGCATGGTAAGATTCGAAGGCTTGTAGCGGAAAGAAGCCGCGCGGTCGAGAGTATGCCGTCTTTCAAGAATCAACATAATCTCGTTAGCCATCTCCCGCTCGAAATTCGCAGGGCGAATCATCCAGTTAGACAATCCCAGGACAGCCTACTGCCCTCAACTACTCACCAGTCTTTTTTTCCTCCTTCCTTGACTAAGAATGCGTAAGCTACGACGGATCGTAGGTGCACAGAACTAAGTTTGTGGTGCAAAACTTAAACTCGATTGCCCATTCAAAAACACAGCTGTTAGATATCAAGTGACTGTGATGGCGTGCTTTCGTCAAGTCGAAAAGGTCTGGAGTCGAAGGTTTATCGCAAGACGACAAACAGGAAGTAGAAAACAGCTAGACGGATACCAAAAGGCTAAACCCCTCCAAGTTGCGTTTTGTAATGTTAAAATAAAAGGCTTTCGAGATGAGAAGTTAGAACTCCAAAGAAAAAAGAGAGAAAAAGAAAAGAAAAGGCAAGTGGAAGTGCGAGCGCCGGAGTGCGAAGACGAAATGCTAAGTTAATAGGTCCGCGATTCGCTATATTCTGAAGAAAAAATCTATTAAGATGGAGCAGAGACAGGATGATGTTCGTGGCGCTGATTATCAAAACCAAAGAAAAGTCGTGACTGAGAGCGAAGAAATGCCGATGGTATGCAGCAACGTGAATGTGACGACGCCCCCGAAAAAAAGACGTAAAGGAGAACCGTAAATATGTCCGAGGGGGTAGTTGATTACCGGTAGTCGAGAGAGAGAAACCTTTGATCGTGCCTCTGGTGTTGTTGCTGTTTACTTTTCTGCCGCCCGGGATCCCTTTCAATACTCCAACCGACAGTCAAGTGGGAAGGAGAAGAGGTTGTGTGAGAGGTTGGGGGTTGTGGAACGGTTTTTATTATTCGAGGGAGAAAGGTTGACAGACAAGCGGATCCTGGCAGGGCAATGATTCGACGCCGCAAGTTGCAAGATTTTCCCCCTACCGCTCTGCTACCCACAACAGCCCAAAGCAAGCAGACTTATTCAATGATAAATAAATTATATTGAAATTCAATGAAGAATACCGTCCGATAATTAAAAAAATTTTCTTTTGTTTTTTTTTTTACTTTTTTTCCAAGAGAGAAAGGCTTAGAAGGGGTAAAAAAAATTGAAAAGGGGAAATCCCTCTATTTTTCGATTTTTGATTTGGAGAGGGAGAGAAGAAAGGTTGAGCGGGAGGGAGGGAGGGAGAGGAAAGGGCTCAGAATGAGAAATGAGGAAGAAGAAATTGGAACAGGGGCCAGCACGGACAAGAGAGTGGCAGCGAGGGAGAAAGAGAGAAAGAGAAAAGAAAGAGAAGAGAAAAGAGAAAAGAGAAGGAAGGAGTAAGGGAGAAGGGAAGGAGGCAGGGAGGGAGAAGGGGAAAGCGAAAATCGTTGCGTTACGGTGCAACTAGCAAGGGCCAGTTGTGGGCGTGAGGCAACGAGAGTGAGTAGGAATAATGGACGGACGATGGAGACGGAGCAGCAGCGCCGCCGACCGGAGATGTCAAGATTTTTATTTTTATTCTTTCCCTGTTCCAACGAAGGAAGAAAAAGAAATTGATGACTTTACTTTCTGACCGTTTGACCGTGGCGGATCGCACGCGAACATCCGGCCTACCCAAAAAGAGGCTGTCCTTCTCAAGTCAAATCTGGTCTCTTCGTTCAACTCGGTATGCCTATGATCATACCACCATCTAATAATTTCTATGATGCTCCTCCTTCCTTTCCATTTCTCCATCATAATATTATCCATCATACGGGACTAGTGAAGTGAGTGAGAAAAATCCGCCCGGCGCGGAAGGTGTATCGTGCCGGCAGTACGAGTAGACTATCATTATGGCTCTCTGGTTATGGGGGCGGCCTCCCTCACCCTTCACACAGTGTAATCCATCATGCCCACGGTACTCCTCTTCCCCCAGTTTACAAGCAGTTGGCCACCACCCCCTCCACCACACCGGAACAAAACCATCTGCCCCACTGACACCACCGACCGCTGCCTCTGCTTGCTACCGGTATGATACTGCCATCCCCAGTCAAAAAGTCACCCAGTCACTCTTTTTTTCCCCCTCCTCTTTCTCCACCCTACCCAGTTTATTGGTCCTTCCTACCCCTTCCTTCCCACCACACGCTCATCCACTCATTCGCCCATCCCTCCATACAACACCACTCCTCTCCTCTCCGCTTCTAACCTCATGCTGGTGCTTCATGCTGCGGGTGCTTCACTGCTTTTCGCGCTTCCTAGCCCAAGGTCGCTCTGATGGGCACCACCAGGGATGAGGGGGTGTCACCCCCACCAGACATCCACCCAAATTTATTCTTCACCCTCCCCAACCCCTCGCCTCTCAGCTAGTCATCCAAACCAACCCTTTCCCCTTACGGAACAATCTATCCTTGGATGATGTCTTGGCTCACCTAATCTGCTGCTTCTGCCCCCTTTTCGTCAATTGTTTCTACCCATCCACTCACACCTGCCACTCACGCCTCTTGTTCCTCTGCATGACAAGGATTTTCCCGCCCGACTTGGTGAGAGAAAGAAAAGAGAGAAAAGCGAACGGAAAGGAAGTGAGAGAGGAAGTGAGAGAAAAAAAGGGAAGAAAAGATGAAAAAAAACCGAGCAAGTGTGAAAAAAGTATGGCTCAATCTGAGCTCATGACCCATTCAGCCAGTCAAATCTCTGTTCATCTGTTCCTCTCCCCCTCCCCCCCCGAATGACTGAAGACCTCCTCGCCACCCGCTTCCGACGGACACTGCGGGGCAGTGGATGAACCTGTACGATTATCGAGAATTTTTTTCTTGTCCTTCTTATTGCCCATTCCAAAAGTATCCGGAAATCTTGGCACAGATGTTGTGGTAAGGGAGGAAGCTCTTTAACCTACCGGTACGCAATTCCTCCATGAGGAATGGCCAGCCTCAAACTTCTAAGGTCACTCAACAGTGGCTTTTAATTGTCATAGCTCCCTTTCCCCCATACCCCGACCCGACACAGGGTAGGCTGGAGATCTATCGTATAAAAGGTCTTTCAAAAATATCAACTTTTACATGAGCTATGGGTTCAGGGTGGGGTATGCAAAACCCAAAGTGGCGATACGTGGCTCCGGTTTAAGTTTTCACCCATCATACCAAAAACTGAGCCAAGATTTCCGGATGCTTTTGGAATGACCAGGTCCGAGTACTCGTACTGTACTAGTAAATTTACGAGTAGAGGTCCTATGCACGAGCGGGACCGGTACTCGTACAGAACAGTACGAGTACTCGCGCGGCTTTGTCAAGAATACTCGAGTGCATACCTCTGAGAGCATACAGCTCGGCACTATTGAGGGAAAGGTTGTTTCTGACTACCTACTAGTACAGCAGGTAGTGCGGTACAGTACTTGTAAAAACCAGTGGCCATATTCCACAGCAGGAGGGCTGCCTGCTGCCCAGGTCGGGGTTGTTGATGTCCTGCAATTCGGGCTGAACTTCAAAAGCGCCGACCCATCGGCAAAGCGGAGCTACTCTTGGCAACAGAGCGCAAGTAAGTTACTCGAGTACCGTATCCTAGTACGATACTTGTGCAGCAGACTAATGCCAATTTTATCGGATTCGAGCTCAAACGGCTGTTCGGCAATTGTACTGGTCAACTTGCTCCTTCCCCTCCACCGCTCCTTTTCTTCCGCGTTCCTCCTTGTTTATTCGCTCCATGCTTGCACTTCCTTCTTTGGTAAACCTCTAACCAGATCTAAAAATTTCTGCCTAGCACTAACTTTTTCACCTCCCTCCATAATTTCTCACTTCTTGCTTCAACAATTATGACAGCGCTTCCTTCACCCTAGTCTAACACCATGTCCTTCAGCTTGACGACCTTTCTTTTTTCTTTTTCCTTTTGTATCTGCTTTTTCCTCCGTCATTCTCCTGCCGGTGCTGATCAAGGGATAATATGGTTGCCGACAAACTTGTATATAGTACTAGGGTATAAGGGTAAGTTGGGCGCGGTGTCTTAGTCTACATGAACCTTGAGACATTGTTAGCTAAGCAGAGATTAAATTTTAATAGGAGACAATGCTGACAATAACTACACGATGATAAACGTGACAACTTCACTCACATAAACCGGCGGTGAAGAAAAGAAAGAAGAAGAAAAAAAAGACCTCCCAAACAGCACAAGGCCTCCGCAACAGCACAAGGAATGAAATCCAAGGGAACCCGAGACCTACAACCAGTAGGTAAAAGGCACATGGAGACTACGCGTGATGAGCGTATTCGCATTATCACGTTGCGGGAGAATGCTGGCTAGAGTTGGAGTCAAATTGGACAAGAACTAAACATTGATCGGCGGACTTGTCAGAAGGTAAATTGAGTGCTCAAGTGACCAGATTGAAGATACCTTTCTTTAATATAGTAAAGTGTATCTTCCATCTGGTAACTTGAGTAGTCTTTTTTTTTTTTTTTTTTGCTACGTTTGATGTCAGTTTATGCTCACAATGTTTGAAAGATATACAAACGCGCGAAGGAGAATGGCACACCATTGAATCAGATCCGTACTGGACGCCCCCCGATCTTTGATGAGACAGAGACCAATCGCCTTGTTGCCTTCGTTACTCGCGATGCTTTAACACGTCGTATATCATGGGAGGCTATTGTTCTCGAGATGAGATATTCGTGTTTGCCAAAAACAGTTAAGGCTGTATTGGAAAAGCTTGGGTATCATAAACGGATACCTCGTCGGAAGTTCAATGTTCGGCCAGCTAACAAGCCAAAGCGTGTTGAATGGTGCCAGCAACGGTTGCATTGGACTTATGAAAAATAGTGTCGAGTGCTATGGACTGATGAATTGACATTTTTAACTACTGGATTCAGGCATCGCCCTTGGGTAATTCGGCGACCTGAGGAGGAGTTTCATATCGATTGTGTTGATGAAAGCTTTGAACAGGGCTGACAATCTACCATGGCTTGGGGTGGATTTTGTGGAACTTTCAAGTCAGAACTGGTATTTATTCCAGGAAAGGCGAAGATAGATTCCTCTATGTATGTTACTACAGTTATGGAACCATACCTGGTACCTCTATGGCATCAATGTTGTGAGGAGTATGGATGGGCACGAGTAATAGAGGATGGGGTGCACGGACATAAGGGTTTTGCAAAACGATATCGTGAGTTGAATGGGATGGATACAATTCAATAGCCAGCGCAGTCCCCAGATCTCAATTTGATCGAAGCCTTATAGCTCGATTTAGAGACAGAGATGGGCGAAACGTGGGGCCGAGTTGGCGATATTCCAACTCTTCAGTTATATCTACGAACTATTTGGGAACAAATTGGAGTAGAACGGCTGGATGGACTTATTAGAAGTATGCCTGATCGACTACAAGCTGTTATTGCTGCTGGGGGTAATGCGACACCATACTAGATAGATAGACTTTTCTTTTCTCTTTTCCATATGTTAAGGAAAAAATTACCAAGGTGTCGCCGGACTTTATTCCTCCATACAAAAAATCCCTGCTCTCAACGGACAAGAATCTACTTCTGTTCTAGGCCCAGTCAGTATCCCTGTTCGCTCCACAATAGGTCGATTACGGCATATGGGTGTCGCCTGACTAAACGTACCACCCGAGTACAGTACTATCGGCATCCAGATCGTGGAGACCATTGTCATTCATCATCAGCGAAAATCCCGAACATGGGAAAGTCAAGAATTATCGCTCATTTTAATAATATTTACGTGGCTTCCTCCAGTACCGGTACACATTCGCCTTATCTCTCCTTCAGTCTTTGTGACTTAATATTTAATGAACAAAGCACGGTAAAGATCAATATGGTCACTCACTCGGACTGAATGACACTTTGAATGAGAAATAATAACACCCCTGGAGAAGTAAAGAAAGGTGAAGGGAAAGAGAATAGAGGTTCGCGCAAGGAGGCCTGGGTGGTGGGAACACTGGTTATTTTGAAAAGGCTTGGATGCATAGGTGGGTAGCAAGACCTGGAAGGAGTGTAAAATGTCGGTTTTTAGGCCTGGAGAATTGTTAGAGATATGATAATATTATCATGTCAACGATGAATACGAAAAGAAAACCCCCCCCAAACAAACTATAGCAAAATACCTCTTTTGTCTTATCATTTCAGTTTTCTAGCTTCCTCAAAACCTGATTGCAATACTTTGTAAGTTATAAGAAGTAAAATAGCAGTAATGTAGGTTAATGGAATTAATTAAACTATAGATGTTAATTATTAGCGGTGAGTCCAAGAAACAGGAGAATAGAAAATACACCAGAGTAAGAGGAAATTTCTATTAGCTTAATTATATCAGTAAGAATTAATTGTTATATTCTATACATTTTGTACTTCTGATGCATGGTATATTTAAAATGTAAATTATTAATGAAAATAAAACCACACATAGCTATTAGATAAAAATCAACTCTAGCATAGGTAACCAACTTCCAAGTATCTTGAGAATTTCAAAGAGATACCTGGAAACTATTAGGATATGAGGAAAAGTATCTATAAAATTGTTCTTTTAATAATAATAGCTGAGCTGAGAGAAATATAAAGTGACTGTTCAACTTATAGTATATTCAGAAGACTGTTCCTGTAAAGTTTAAGAGACTAAATCCTTAGAAGATTGTAGTCTTTTTAAATATAAACGATTGTAAATATGAAACATAATAACAATATCATATCTAAGAAGAACATTTAATGATGCTAACATAGAAGCATAGGAAAATCAAGTAATGTCCTAAAGAAGTAGACTTAAAGTAATAGGTTAAAACTAATAAAACAAGTAATAGAATTCAAACAAGATAAAACAAGTAGCCACTACTAAGATACTTATCCAGTAGTAACAGTAGTACAAGAAAATAACCACTTGGGTATTAGTAGAGTAAAAGGTACAAATAAGTGAACAAAGAATATGTACTCAATTGAGTACTAGCTAAGCAATAAATGAAATATGCACTATTAGAAAGAGTTCTAAGTAGGTAAGAACAAGTATTAATCTAGTTATATTTGTAGAGGATAACAGGATTCTGTTATAGTATGAGCTAAGAAGACTTATACTAAAATTCTTAATATAGATAGAAATATATTTAGAAAGGCTTGGTAATATTTTTTTCATTTATAAATACTAAAAACATGCTAAGAGGAAGAATAAGAATAAGGTAATAAATATTAGTACTAAAACTTATTATATTACTAAGATCATTTCTCTATTACTTAATGATATCTGCATAACTCAGGAAGTACTCCAATTTTTATATTCTGCATTTGTGTATTTACAAACTATGACTAATTATTATATAATAAAGTATATCTCATATCTTTATATTCAAATGTTTAGGAGTATAATAAGTGTGAATACTATTTAATTCTGAAATCTTTCATGCAACTTCCAAGTTTAACTAATAAATCTCTTTTTATTTAAGAGTATACCATTATCTTCTAACTCATAGTTTTTAATTTTAAAGTTAAATAAATATCTTACTAAAACTTTAGTATAATTAACTATCATTTCAGTTGTCTCTTCTAATTTCATAAACTAGTCGACTTATATATTAAATACTTAAGCATAATAGAGATTAAGGAGGTAGTGAGACTACACTTTATATCTACTACCTCTGGACGTCTTCCAAGTCTGAGTAGTTTCTCCTTAGTACTCCTTACCTTATTAAGTATTATCTTTTAGAAGATTCATTTTTTAGGACTAACTAATATAAAGTAGTTTTTAAATAAGTATTAGTACATTTTCTACCTACAAAAGCCTCTATATTAGCAACAAAAGATTACCTCCATCCTGTGTATTCTATGCATCTGATACACAGGATGCTCAAAATACTAATCATTAATTAGGAAGTGATATTTAGCCAATGTTGTATCCTACTTTGCATTACTCAATGCCTAGATGCTGACCCTTACATACTCTATGTCTTGTGAATGACTGATCCTCAGCTGTTGTGTTTCTACTACTGATCTTGTCAGCTACTGTTTCACACAGAGGATACTCTCTCACTCCTGCCCCAGTTCCCACTAAGTATCTGGCTTGCATGCTGTGTACAAACATCTCTTTTTTGCTTACTCATGTTCAGATCACTTCTGTACCTTCTTTATGACATTATAATTCTCTGATACTACATGCAACCATTGTAGTATCGTGCAGTGTCCACCCATTTGTTTCCTAATTCTCTCTGGCTAATATTCTTAATATTATGATCTTCGCTTAGTATAGCTCTTATCTCCAGATTTTATTTTGATGTAGTCCTTTCATTCTACATACTCCATCTGATATCTGAAAATCTGCTAGATCTGATTAGAGGTACGATAATATATGTCCAATCACATCCATAGATTATGCTCTGGCTATAGAAGTCACCCAAATATTTTCCTAATAACTGCCTTTTATTTATTATTGTTGTACTCCCTTGTATATCACATTTATACCACAATTCATGAAATCTATTGCTAGCTGTAGTGCTTATATTTACATGCTGTACATGACCACTCCATTTTCTGACCAATTTCCTGTGTCTAAGATCCCATTAGCCTCAGGATTCTACTTGTTAATGTTCAGGTGATGATCACAAATTCCTGTAGAAAATAGGGCGCCTTGGGAGATTCCTTCAAGCTAAGTGACAGAAAACAAGACAAAGAAGGGCTCAGAATACTGGATAATTTTGGTCCTATAGTCTACTTATATGTATTATCTTGACTAGAAGAATCCAATATAAGAAATACTAAAGTTTGTACAATTGATATCTAGCTGTAATTAAAGGAGGTATCTGTTTTTTGAGAATTATTTCTGAGTTGCAATGCTTGATACAAGCCTGAAGTATGCATCTTAGTCCATTGGCATACAGGCTCTGATTGTAGTAGGCTGATGACTTGACCCTCAAGCTTTGTATCTAGTGCTTCCCAATCATCGTTATATTTTTTACATTGTACATATTACATCCCATGTTCCTGCTTAATCCTATTCTTTATTACCCTGCATATACTTCCCAGAATCTGTTCCTGGATTCATAATGGAGAGCTAGATCATGTATTTTTCTGCTATATGAAAAGATGTTGCGAATTCAGTAACAAGTTAGCAGTATAGTTGCAAGTTAAATATTAAAAGATTAGCAGACTCTTACCTCCAACCACTTTTATCTTAAAGTCTCCTGGCTCCTGATATATTCCAGTTTTCTATGTATATAGTATATGACTGATTATGGTACATGTCAAGCAGATTATAGTACCATTAATCTACACCAAAAATTCAGGATTAATGGTACAGTACATTTTCTTATCGGCAAACTTGAAGTACTTACCGTAGATTGTAACTGGGGTTTACAGCACTATGAATCACAATGTCAGATTCTGTATTGAGCTCTATCACAATAGTTAGTGGTTACTCAGGAGCTGATGGGTGAGTCAAACCAACCTCATACTCTCTTAAGTTATACATGAACCTGTCCTATTTGAGCAGATAATCTACCCTATGCATGGTCGTACTAGGATCATTTGGTAGATTATATAACTTTACGATATTCTTCTTTATATGGTATATAAACTGTGAGCGTAACCAGGAATGCTTTTATCTTACCTCGCTATCTTAGTACTATATATTGCATTATGTCGCATTAGGTCCAACTGAGTTGACTTACTAAATTTGTACACTGCTCTAAAGGTCCTATATATTCACCATCTATACTCCTCTTAAGTACAGTCATCCAGACATTCTGCGCCTGGCCTGTCAAAGAAATCGGATTCAGGAATAAGTTATTGAAGAGGGTGAACAGCAGTATGAGTGACTTTGCAAACTCTAAAATGGCCCTCTCTGCACCTGTTATAACATTCCATTGAAAATTAGCTCCAAATCAGTGGTTGCCTGACTGTATACTTATGTTGTTGACTAGACTAAAGCTCCTGATACTAGATCCAGGAGTACTCCTGCTGCCATTTGGTCACAGAAATCTTAGTATGCTGGGTGACAGGAATATTGGAGAACTATATACCCTATTTCAACTTAGTCAGCTGTGATATAGAAATGATAGAAATACTGACTGTTGAGCAATAATGTTGTTGTTGGCTGGTAGCTAGGCTGTTATGATAAATTGATATCTGTAATATCTATCACTTGGAGATTGGGTTTAGGGTCTGATTCTTCCTCATTGGATCTATCTAAACTTTAGTACTGATTACTGGTACCCTCACTTAGACAGTCTAGTTCTATATTTTCTTATTCTTCAGATTGTGTCACTGGTGTATTATATGCTGTGGTTTGTATTGCGCTCCTCTTAGTACTCTTTGGTAGTCATCTTAGTGGTATACTTAATGTTGGTAGTAAAAATAGATTACAGTGAAGAGACTCAATATTCAAAAGTGCTCTTGACTCTGTATTCAAAAGTATCCTCAGGGAATAAACATAGTTGTCTTGTAGTGTTACTAACATCAATTTCCCTGATTCTATAGTGTCTAATCAAATATTATTTTTATGTTCATATGAAAATGCCTACTAGGGGGTCGGATAACTACTTAGATTTATTTGATATTGCTTATGCATTCTGTAACAGGTCAGTGGCTATCGGGTAAGTAAGGATTCCAGATACAAGTAAGTAGTGTAAAGGTCAAATCTGTTATTGATGAAGTATTTGCTTGATTTTATAGCAAATCTGTTATTGATGAAGTATTTGCTTGATTTTATAGTCTTAAATACAATACGTGGAATATTATATGGTAAGACCAACTAGTATAGCTTAAATTAGTATTTGTAGAATTACATAATATGATTACTCGGGATTGGATCAAATATTTTTCTTGTACTAAGATTTTTAGTGAGTTTTCCACATCATATTTGCTAAATAGATATTTATGAATTTCGTAAGATACAAGGTTCTAGCATTTAATAATTAGAGATAATGAAAGAATCACATAGCTGTGACTACATCTTTGTATAAATGACGTCTGGGTTTCTAATATGAATATTAATATATCTTCCTGACTTACAGATAGATTTACATTCTTCAGCATTGGGTGTTCAAGCCTCTATAACTCTGGTACAAGTTTTTTGCATGATAAACTCAGTTGTCCCTAAATTAGAGTCATGGTAAAGTTTAGCTATAAATGGTACTTTGATAGTGACAAATATTACTAGCTAGCCATGTGCTATACCTAATAATATGTAGTAGTGGTTAACCTCATTTCTGCATGTTGAACCAGCACATGTGAGTACTGGTAACAGGTGTATTAACTTGAGTAGAGCTACCCAATCTTATTAGTATCCAGCTGTCTCCGTGCTATTTAGAGAGTAGGAATGTGAGATGAGCTAGTTCAATAAGTACTAGTACTTGACACTAATGTACGAGGGACTTAGGCTATCATGATCATCAGACAAGACATGAGAGGTTGAAGTCGCTACTGTAGATGTACAATGTAAGGGCATCCAAGGATAAAATTATTGTCATAGAATAGTTAATATTCTGGAAATCCCAGGAATAAAACAATGCAGATCCTAAAGGAAAAACAAGAAAAAAAATATAATATCAAAGGAGAGCTATATCATAGTACTAGTAGGAAGATCCAGCAAATGTAGATGATGAACAATTGTGAATTTTAAAGTAAAAGTAAAGGTAAGACATTCAAAGGCTAGCATAAAAAGGGAATAAATAAAGTTTATGTTGTGAATACAAAGAGAAAGACATCTAAACTCCAGTGAAAAAGGAAAAAATATGATAAAGAGCAAATGTAAATAGAAGACTTCTAAACAATAGAAGAAAAAAAATTGAAAAGTCAGGATTTATAGGTCATGGGTCTGTTACTACAGTAGAGCCTGAGGGATACTTTAGTGTTTTATGGAACATGGAAAAACCAAACTGGAGACACTGGTAACGCTGCAGCACAGGTAGTAGGAGTTAGAGGATTAGCTGAAACAGTCGCAAATAGGTATACCGTCAGAGTCACCAGGACAATTGCAGGCATAGGAGTTGTAGGAGCCAGATAAACTATTACAGACACAAGAGTTTTTAGAGCCAGCAGGACAATTACTGGAATGAGGATTGTAGAAGATAGACAAATAGCTGCAAATACTGGGGTTATGCAAGTAGATGGGAAGGTTGCACTTGAAGGATCTTGTGTAGTAGATGTTTCAGGACACTGGTTATAACTTTTAAGGGGGTCAATCAGAGGAGTATTATTGGACCCATCGTGCCCATAAAGGTGTCCAGGTTGGTGAACAGATGAAGTAAGGTAGTTGGAGATCCAAAGCCATTATTGGATCAGGTCCATAAGATTTTGGGTCTTGTCATGCTCTGATAGCTAAGTGAGGCCAGGGTTCATACTGATGCTCAGGTATCGGGGGCGATAGTATTGAGAGAGGCGTGGAGTATCCTGTTCCACTTCATGTTTAGGTAATCAGTTAACAAGTCTGGTTCTTGGTGTTACCAGAAATCTTGATATGTTTAGGAACTTATAATGTCAATGATAATTGCTTCTGAGGTGACAAGGAGTTACAGGAATTTAATCAGACTCTTCACCTGATAAGGTTGAAGAGTCTTCTCCCTCCTCCTCCTCCCCTTCCTCCTCCTCCTCTTCTTTCTCTACCTCTACCTCTCTCTACCTCTACCTCCTCCTCTTCCTCCTCCTTCTTCCCTTCCTCCTTGTCCCCCCTCTTCCACTCTCCCCTCATATCTCCACTGAGCTGACAGCTCTCCCAGACCTTACAGTTGAGAAAAGGGTATGTGCTATTGGCTGTCTCAGAAGTCTGGTTTATGTCCTTCCCATTAGGCAGATGTGGCTCCAAGAATATACGGTCAAGGGAGTACTTATTTTCATTAGTGAGTACTCAGACTTATATGTTTTCATCTTTATGTAGAAAGATAAGATTGGTGAGTGAACAAGGCTAGGTGGATGCACAGCTAAGAGTGCGTATACACTGACCAGTGGCTGCAAGGAGATAGTTGGGATACCTGATTTCCTCCTCTACAAATTTTCTCCTAACTACCCTTAGTAGCTCTTTAATGCTTAGTGATTCCATGGCCCTCCAGGCGATTTCACTATCAGGATATTTAGGATACCAGTAGTAGTCAAGCAATATATAGCTGTCATACAACATACCCAACTAGCAAATAACATGGACTTGTATTACTCATGGGCAATACAGGGAGGACTAATAGAGTTTGGAGGCTGATAACAAGTATTAGTACTAAGATAATAGAGAATAGATGAATACTGATACTTATTCAGAGATCCATCCACTAGCACAACCTCTGCCTCCCCTGCAAACAGACGCTAATTCATTATCTAGATTTTCTTGGCTTTGTTCTGGACAAATATCTTCAGATAATATTTACCTACCCCAATGTGATTACTTCAGTGATTGATTTGCACTAGCATAATCTGGTATTTGATGGAGGCAAAGAAGTAGACAAATGTAATAGCCAACTCCAATTAAGAGTCAGTCAGCTGGTGGAAGTCCTAGGAGTGCCTAGCTTTGAAGCCCAGAACAGACTCGCAACATGCTCTATTGTATTGTTCGTTAATAAAATTAACTAACTACAATGAACAAAAAAATAATTTGATTGTACAACAACCACTCCCTCTCCAACCTCAATATCACAGTAATAAAAATAATTAAAAAAATGTAAATACATGGTAGAAATCAATATTTAGTATACCATCCATCTGCTTTAATAATTGCTTCAATCCTATCCACTATTGAACCTGCTAGAGAATCAATAATCTTTGGATCAAGAAGTTCCCAACAAGTAGTAATAGCCTCCTCAATAGCTTTTTTAACCTCATTGCCAGAACGCTTCATGAGATAGAGCTCAAGACAATGCTTCTGAAGGTTATCTTTCACCAGAGCCTAAACATGCTCAATTGAATTGAGATCTGGTGAAAAGGCAGGAATTTCCATAAGAGTAATTCCCTGCCCTCCGAGCCATCTCCTAAAAGGCAAATGAGTCTTAGCATTGTCAATCATAAAGAAAACCTCTTCCTTCCCAAGATGCTCCTTGATATCCTCCTATATCTTTACAAATTCATATTGATCACAAACCTCAATAATTAACTTTCCAGTTACTCTACCTCCAGCAGAAGAAGGATCAGGAATAGCAGGCAAAAAGAGACCATAAGTTTGACCATAAAAATAACCAGTTATCATGTGGCTAATATTCTTCTCTCCGGTTCTAGCAGTAGGTCCCATACGATCCTTATTCCACTTCGCTTTTAGGTACCTAAGTACCCATTTTCTGCTCTTCACTTTCCCCCTCTGAACAGCAACCTCATCTCTCCAAATTGCCTTCCTCCTCCATATATCTCTTGTCCAGTGCATGTGGGCTAATGCCTATTCCAATCTCCCCTGAGCTAGATCCTCATTTACTGAATCCTCTCTTGTGCTAACCACTTTTTAAGATGCTATTGTGCAAGTCTTCTCCTGACTGTCATAGAAGAAACATTGGAAGAAACTTTTTGGGCAATCTCAAAATATGTGGTATTACGATTATCAAGAGCTTCCTCCACCATAGCATCATCCTCTAACTTGGTAGTCTTAAGATGTTTTCCTCTAGTCTTCCTCTCCTTGCCCTCTAAGTCTTTCTTTAAGATTATGTTTTTGACAGTTGTAAGAGGAATGATAAGGTAGTCATAAATCTGCTGATATCCCATCTGAGGCTCATGTAACCCAAGGATTCCCCCCCTGGTAAACTCAGAGAGGTGATGAGTTGGAATAGGCTATTTTGGATGACTGTAAAGAATAGAAATCATAGTATTTAAAGGAAGAAGAATCAGGTAATGTGATTGGGTTTTGATTGAGTTGATGCGATTTCTTTTGATGGAGTTGAAAATGGATGGGGGTGATGGGTGATGGTTACCGCACACCATGTACAGTCAGTTATTTTTGTTAACGAACAATAAGTAATATTGATGCAAAAATTCATGAACCTACACTAGCTGTTGGCGTAGATAATTCCACCACAGCACCTGCTAATTGAATATTAAGCAGTCGCCAATAACCATCTTATCAAGAGAACTAGGGCCTGAATCTTAAGAACAGACACTGTCTAGGAAGACTCGTAAAGTAGTAAAGAAGTAAAAATTCAAACTTTGTAAACTTATTATATTATTAAGGTCTCTTCTCCGTTGCTTGTCCTCCTAACTAATCTTGAGACCTTAAACCTATTTATACTAATCTACTGGTACTTAGTTTCCTTATACTAAGTTGTGCTGAGGAGCTTTCTACTTTAGTTTCAACTAAATGTGAACACCGTTTGACCCTGAAAGTCTACACACCACTTCAACTTTTAATAAGATGAGATATTTATCTTGAGAGAATAGTGTTCTATCTTCCAATAATCTCTTCACAATTTCTAGGCATCTATAGACTAAGTATGTGAATGTAGTTTGGTTGGCAATCTTTCCAATCATCCCTTCTGATCAAGTATTAGCTAAGTTCATTGTCAGGAACTGGTGCATTACTACTATACGCTTGCATGAATCTTAATATGCTAGCGTTATAGAAAGATTCATGTATCTTTAGTCTTTCAATTCAATTACAGTTCCCCTCAGACCTCCTACCTCTAAGTAGAACTCTTATTAGAGCCATCTGATATGTAACTAATCTTGAATAAGTATTAGAAGCTTCTGAAGTTTCTTGATAGAGCCAAATGTCTTCTATCTCACTGATAGAAAATCTCTTAGTTATTAAGTCATTTTTATAGGTAGTCTACATAATGTTGCAGTCAAGGAAATATATTTTAAAAATTATTTTAATACTAACAAAGCTTTACTACAACCATATTCCAAGTCACCAAACCTTCATACTCAGTTACGTGACATTACCACTATGCTAAGCCTTATATGACTAACATTGAAGTAGGAAAGTTAGTTTTACTATATCAAAGAGATGTATATATTGGAAGATTTTCACTTAGTAGTCCTCTAGTATGCCCAACTCAAATTAGTGGTTACCCATAGTATCCACATATAAACTCTAGCATTTACTGCACCCACTATTCAGAAGTCACTTGATGGAATGATTTCATTTCTTAATAGCACTTTCATGACCTAGGGTGGTACAGTATCTGCAATTGTATTAGTGAAGATCAGTATACAATGATTTTACTAATAGTACTACAGAGTTTACAATAATATTTCTAGAGAATATAGGGATACCATTTGACTTAACTAAAAGATAGTAGATAGTAAAGTGGTTGGCGTAAGAGTCATAAATATTAGCTGCTAGCTGAAGATCAAAAGAGATTGATATGATTGTAGTGAGGAAGGCACTGTATGAGTCACAGAGGTGAGCTACAGGATAAAGACATGAAGAAGTCAATAGAGTTATGGGGAGGGGCAGACAGTAGAAGTTATGGATATGGACTCAGAACTAAAAATAGAAAGAGGATGATATGGTTGTTAGGTTAGGGATTACAATGTATGATATAGACTTGATTGTTGACAGGAGAGAGAGCAGGAAGAAGATGCTATTGTGATAAGAGAGAAGTCAGAAAGATGTTGATATTGTAGTCACGGAGGGGGCTCGCAGTACAAGTCATAGACATCGGCCCCAGGCTAAAGAGAGAAAACGATCAATATGGTGGACAGAGGTAGTTGCAGTACAAGTTATAGATAAAAGCCTAGGTCGAAAGACTAAAAGAGGTTGATATGGTTATCAGGTGAGAGTAATGGTGCAAGATATTATTATAGTTATTGGCAAGGGAGAAGGAAGAAAGAAGTTGTTGTTATAGTGGGAGAGAAATAAGAAAGAGGTCACTGTTATTATGGAAGACCAGCAAGGGAGCATGGGGTTACTAATACAAACAATGCTGAGCAGTAATAAGGAAAGATGCTTGCATCATCTTAGTATGTAAAAGAACACTTTTACTACTTTTGTAGACTTTGGGTATCTCAATAGCTAGGAAATGGGCAAAATTAAATGTTTTTGAGTGTAATAATAAATAGATTTAAAGCACGAAATACATGTATTCAAATTATAAACAAATCATGGGGTATGCATAGAGTCTTAGAGTATTTGGACTAAATATGTGGATATCCTAAGAATTTGAGCTATACTCTAGTCCAACGCCAAGAGATATTACTTGTACTTGAAAACCTTAAGCTATATTAGTACTAACCTAATTCTACAACTAATCTACAGTAGAGGACAGAGATTTAAGGCATATATTATACCCAAGAACAGTTATCATTTGTATTGTTATCTGCACAAACATTGTGTCCAGTACTGCCAGTATAAATCTAATGTGCTGTTAGATCTTGTTTGCAAATGATCTTCAATATGGCATGTTTGGCTCAATTGAGATACCCCTTAGTGTGAGTGTTTCCTGCCATTATCTCCACTGTCATAGCAAGAAGATATCAAGAGATCAAATATGTCCTTTTCCACTGAGTTGGAGAGCAGCAAGGTACACATCATTTCATGATCTTGGATGATGTTAGGCCGAGACAACCGATATAGACTTAGGGTTGTCTAGGCTGATTGAAATTCGTTTATGTAGACGGAAATTTATCTACGAAGGCTCAAATGTAACTTGTTTTATTTATTACTACTAAGAGCGCAAGAAAGTAGAATGGAATCATAAGAATAATATTATATTATTGAGGTCTCTTCTCCATTCATCAGCAAAAAAAAACCCTGCGTCAAATACGTTAGCTGTACGTCCTAATGCAAATGTACAGTTGCTGGCGTCCCGTGCATCCTAGACATCCTGAAGTATCCGGCAGTTTCCAGGACGTCCTGAGTCCATCCTAAGTGAGGATGTAATAACTTTGAACTACTAATTTGGCTAAGTGGACCTTGATCCTTGCCGATATCCTGATACAAGACAGCAGAGAGTCTCAATCCGAGCTGATGTCCTGAGACAAGATGGCAGAGTGTCTCAATCCTGGCTGATGTCCTGACACGAGACGGGAGAGAGTCTTAATCATGATACCAAGCCACATAATAGCCATCGGTGTATCTACCAGACATTATGACTAAATCTAAAAATATCTACAGAAATAGGAGATGAGACGTACCAAATTCTATTTTAATCTCTTAAAGGATCTGGAAGCCAAAATGGCCCACTAGTAGAATGTAAAAGTGAGTGATAGTTTTGATTGTTGGAGTACATGGTAACTAGGGTATTTTGTTCAAGTTGCAAGGCGTTGAGTAACACTTGGACAACCACACAACATCAGGGTTAGTATATTAACAACAAGTCTGTCAACTACCATTGCTCCTCAGTCCTTGTACTATCAAAGCTGATAATTTAAGGCTACATTATACTCGATTTCAGCTATCTATTGCACTAAAGAACATCTGCCTGCTGTGAGGTTACAAGGGGCAATAGCCTATTTTGTGTGCAAACAAAGTGCTGACTTTGACGCCAGATTCCCCAGCCATCCTTTGGGCGCAGTACTCTATACTTTACAGCGATGTTATACTCGACGCGGGCTTTCCAACGGTATAAAGAACGTCTACTCAGCGTCAATATTGGTGGAGATACAGGCTATTATGGAGGTGATGTTTACGCTGGCAAAGTGCTGACTTTGACGCCATATTCCTCAGCCATCCTTTGGGTGAAGTACTCCATATTTTACAGCAATATTCTACTCGACGCAGGCTTTCCAGCGGTGTTAAGAACATCTACTCGGCGTCAATATTGGTGGAGATACAGCCCATTATGTGTCCTGGTGAAGTGCTGACTTTGACGCCAGATTCCTCGGACATCCTTTGGGATCAGTACTCCATACTTTACAGCAATATTCCACTCGATGCAGGCCTTCCAACGGTATCAAGAATGTCTACTCGGCATCAGTATTGGTGGAAGTGCAGTTTATTATGTGTCCTGGTAAAGTGGTACCTTTGACGCCAGATTCTATGGCCATCCTTTGGGCACTGTTCTCCATACTTTATAGCAATATCCTACTCGACGCAGGCCTTCCAACGGTATCAAGAACGTCTACTCAGCGTCAATATTAGTGGCGATACAGCCTATTATGTGTCCGGGTGAAGTGCTAACTTTGACACAAGGTTCCTCAGCCATCCTTTGAGCTTAGTACTCGATACTTTGGAAACATGTTCTACTCGATGCACGCTTTCCAACGGTATAAAGAAAGTCTACTCGTCATCAGTTTTGCTGGAGATATAGGCTATTATGGAGGTGATATTTACCCTGGTGAAGTGCTGACTTTGACGCCAGAGTTCTCAGCCAACCTTTGGGTGCAGTACTCCGTACCTTACAGCAATATTCTACCCGATGCAGCCTTCCCAACGGAACCAAGCACGTCTACTCGGTATCAATATTGGTGGAGATACAGCCTATTATGTGTCCTGGAAAAGTGCTGACTTTGACGCCAGATTCCTCGGCCATCCTTCAGGCACAGTACTCTATACTTTATAGCAATATTCCACTCTACGCCAGCTTCCCAATGGTATAAAGAAGGTCTACTCAGCACTAATATTGGTGGAGTTATCACTTGTTATAACTATTATACTCTGTACTGCTCTTGTCTCCTTACTTGCATTTTATAACCTAGCCCGGGCCTGTGTATTTATAATAATAAATCTTGTTTACTGTAAAAATATAGCTTATTTTGGAGTAACCTAGGCATAAGTTATGCTTTGTATTGGCTGTGTCCAGTGAATTCTGAATTTTAAGAGACGTATTCTGACGTCCATTCTTGCATCCAGTTGTGTCCTGTGATATTTAGTTGCCCTCTGTAACGTCCAGTTACGTCCTGAAATTGGTTGCCATGCTCTGTTGCATCCTGATATAGGTTGCCATGTCTATTTGCGTCCTGACCTCAGTTACCATGTCCACGTACCTCCTGAATTGCGATTTGTGTTCAGGCATTCTGTGCGTTTAACGCACAGAATGCACAGGACTCAGGTGATAATTTTTGCTAATGTTGCCTGGTGATGTCTAAAGCTTGGGAGGCACTTTGATATTTAAATCCCGCGTCTGAGTGTTTTCGGACTACATCTATCTAACATACAAACTATGTATCTCTTTAAATCTATCTTGCAACGTCGAGTACTCCATAAAGGTGCGAATATTGGAAGACCTTGAAAACTATCACACCTTCTTCGGTAATTACTATTTTCTTCCCAGAAGTTATAATTCTCTCCAGTAGTAATTATCCGCTCCTCACAGTCTTTAGACCTGTAGCCAAGTTCTCAAGTTGAACCATATTGGCTCCAATAGTTATTTCCATTATCGAGAGGATCAGTCTCAATACGAAGTTATCTTTACATAGATGCTGGAGCCGAAGACTTCTAGTTGTGATGATACAACAACTAACCAATGGAATTTCTTCTGATGACTCTCTCTTCATAGAGGAGAAGTTATTCGCTTGAATCCTCTCATAATTCCAGAGTCGGTAACTCCTGGTTGTTCTATATAGAGTGGATAAACCTTCGTATTGTGTTGGTTATAATTCCCGTAACCACGGTTTACCCCGGATCATAGTTGCAACATTCCTTGGAGCTTATTGGCTTCTCTAGTTGTGCCTTCCAGAAGCTCTAGACTCTTTCTAATTATTGGAGGGTGGATGTGAATGTGTTGGTTCTTTGTCCCAAACCACCTAGCATTCAAAATCATATCCTTTTGCCAAAACGTCCCATCACTTATAGCTTGACTCAAATTTGTTATATTTTTGAAGCCTAGTAACTCACTGAGTAGTTAGGACAGATTGACTTTGTTCCACTTCTTAGCTCTTTTCAGAAGTCCACTCTTATATATCCTACAAACAGCTTTCAGTTGGACGGACAGCTGTGACGTATATGGTGTTATTCTGACACCTTCAATTCTCTGACCAAATAGTCACAGAACGCAATTAAGGTTGATGTGTATAATGACGTGAGGGCCCAGTAAGGGGCCCGGAAAGACGTGTTGGAGATTGAGATTTCCGAACTCAGGTAAGGTTACCCAAACTAAGGTATTCCTAGGCTATCGGAATCAGGTACTCCTAACAGATGAAGACATAATCCAAGGACGATAGTATTTGTCTTAATAACTAGTGGAGTACCTGGCTTGCTTTACCTGTAGTACCTAGCAGATTGCAAGTGTAGTAGATAGATATGAATCTCATAACCAAGTTGTAAATATCAGATAAATTTAATTTACCAAACCCTATTCTGGAGATGGACAGGAGTCACCGATTTAGCATTTGATAGCCCAGCACAGCCGCTACCTCCCGCCGGTCTGAGCCTCTCTGTCTGACAGCATAGACTGATAGCTGGACCCAAACTATAAATACTGCATGCAGACTCCCCAATAGTGTCTGTCAATCTATATTTTCTTAGTAAGTAGGAACTCAATTCTAACAGCTAGTAGGGAAATAAGCTAGCCTGTTTATATACTATACAATAGGTATTACAGGACTCCATTTACTCTCTGTTACAGTTCAGAAACATTAGTGTAATCTGGACCCTCTTTTGACAGCTTTGATACCTCTAGTAGTACATTTACCATTAGAATGCTTCCTGCTGATCAGTACAGAATAGAGGTCAGTATTATTTGAATCTTGTTCTGCTGTCATGGCATCTCTAGAGAAGCTTAATACAATGCAAATCATTTTAACAGTTAGTCTAGAATAGATGTCATTGTCATTACGGACCTCTTTGACAGCTGCAACACCTCCGGTGGTGCATTTACGGTTTCAAACTTTCTTGTCTGTCAGTACAGAATGGCAATCTACATTATTTTCAGCAATTTCAGCACATGGAGTACTTTTCAGCCTAAGAGTTTGTTGTACATTAACATACTATTTAGCCAGGTCACCTATTAGCAACAAGATCTCTTCAACCACTACTTACTCCACAGTCATTACTGGCACTACCAGAACCTGCTGAGCAGCATATTTTTTCGAAAGTAAGTCAATCAACCTCTTGCCATGGTCCTTGATAAGAGTAATGATAGTATTTTTGATTTGGCACCTCTGTAGCATGTCATTAGCAACTACTGTTATAAAACTGTTGCAGGTTGTTCTCAATCTCCTTAGGTCATGAAAGATCTCACTGAAATTGGAATCAGAGAAAGTATTACTATTATTATAATTCCTTGCTAACATCTGCACTTTGGTAGTATTTTGCCTTACTGTATAGAGCTATCTGCCAGTATTGTTCTGACTAAACATAAGCCAAGACTTATACAAGCTAATCTTCTCATTACTGACCCTCCTGAAATTCATTACACCAGTGGGAGCAACAGCTGAAAGCTAGTATATGTGCTTTTCTGGAACCTTGTATTGCTTCAGAATAATTGGCATGTGCATATATTGTATGTAATTTTTATTTTAGGCTATGTCGAGTGCTTTGTTAAGAGTAATAGCATTATGAGCGCAGTGGATGTTGTGAATATTGTTTCTAGTATAACCTCTTCATAATTTAAGTTTAAACACTACCCAAGTTTCTAATGTTTTTACTATCTTGACAATCTTTCCTGATTATTTCAGAATTCAAAGTTGAGACTTCCTAGAATTCTCTAGTCTATTTCCTACATACCCGGATCTGTTTTTATCACATGCACTAAACCGAATAGGCTATTAGCTGTATATTACATTGACTGTACTTGGCTGTGCCCCCAACCCAATTATGTAAAAATCAGCAATCTACTTCCTTGTAGTAGTTACACACTTCTGGAAAACCTGACTGTCCTGCAATGCCTACCAAATATACAATTTATCACTATAAATACTTACTAGTAGGTGTATATAAAAAACATATATGAACTATCTATGCTGATCTCAGTATTCTTCTGATGCTGTAAATATCATATACTTCTGTGGTGGTGAGTCTTCATGATGTTGAATTAAGCGAATTATCTCACAACTCTATATAATACCACAGCAGTCCACTGAATTCAGATTAAAGATCAGATACTGACCTAATTAGGTGCTAACAAGGCTCAACTAGAGATAATATTGCATACAGGTGTGATACAAAATCTTATGTTTTGGTCAATACACCTTTAACGTCTGGAAATATGGAGTATTATCCTACTATAGGAGAATCCATCAGATACCTGACTAGATGTGCTGAAGAGTCTTGAAATCTGTACAAGGACTCATTCACCCTATTTACTAGTGTACACAAACTCAAACTTGTATCTTGATTCCTTCATAGCATGATACTTATGTCATGAATTAATGAAAACTTTTCTAATACCCTTGATACTTCTAATGACATTTTCTATACCATAGTATATACACTTGACAAGCTTCTACATACACTAAACTCGTATAGTCTATATCTACAATGGTATTAAGATCAAGTTCAAAATGACATGAGAACTTTGCCCTTCTTCTACTCTAAACTTTTAGACTAAATCTGGTATATCCTTTAACAAATAGTGTACAAAGATGATATTATTTACGTAACACGATTTGAATATAATCTCAATAGACAGAGAGCATATGCAGATATGCATATAGCAGACTAGTAGTAAAATATTCAGGTACTATAGCAATATTTTACCCTTATGTTTTGTCAAATATGACAGCAAACTGACAATAGGAAGCAATACTATCTGGTACCACTCTGGTTCCAATAATTTGTATGTCTGATCTGACAAACCTTACCAATATCTCAGGTAATAAGAAGACATTGTCATGTACAATATGATTGGGAGTCTTTCATCAACTAGTTGTAACAAACCTGAAATAATGGCAGTTCTTCATCTTCCACTATTGCCTATCGTGCCTAAATTGCCACAGTCTTCTTAAGGGAATGAACACTAGAGGCAGATAAATACCAATATACTACAAGATATATCTATTAGGCGGAGACAACCGGTATAGACTTAAGGTTGTCTAGGCCAATCAAGATTCTTTCGTATAGACCGAGATTTGTTTAGGAAGGCTCAGAAGCAACTCGTTTTGTTTATGACTACTAAGAGTGCAAGAAAGTAGAATAGAATCGCAAGAACAATATTATATTGTTAAGGTCTCTTCTCCGTTGCTTGATGTTGTCTAAAGCTTTGGAGGCACTTTGATATTTATATCCCGCGTTTGAGTGTTCACAGACTACATCTATCTAACATACAAAACATGTACCTCTTCAATTTTAGCTCACAACATCGAGTACTCCCTAGAGGTGCGAACACCGGGAAACCCTGCAAACTATCACACCCTTTTCGGTAATTACTATTCCTTGCCCGGAAGACATACTTGTCACCAGTAGTAATTATTCGATCCTCAGAGTCATTAGACCTGTAGCCGAGTTCTCCAGTCAAACTATGTTGGCTCCAATAGCCTTTTCCGTTGTCAAGAGGATCAGTCTTGATACGGAGTTGCCTTTACATATATGCCAGAGTCGATGACTTCTAATTGTGATAACTCAACAACTAACAATGGAATTTATTCCGATGACTCTCTCTTCGTAGAGGAGAAGTCATTCTATTGAATAGTCTCATAATTCCTCAGTCGGCAACTCTTGGTTGTTCTATGTAGAGGGGGTGGACCTTCGTATTGTGTTGGTCCTAATTCCCACGATTGCGGTACTCCTCATATCATAGTTGTAACACTCCATGGAGCTCGTTGGCTTCTTTGGTAGTGTCATCCAGGAGTTCTAGACTCTTTCTGATTATCGAAGGGTGGATGTGAATGCGTTGGTTCTTTGTCTCAAACCTTCTAGCATTCAAATCAAGTCTTTGCGCAAAAACGTCCTGTTACTTACTGCCTATGCCAAAGACATCATATCTTTGAAGCCTAGTAACTCCCTGAGCAGTTGATAGATTGACTTCGTTCTACTTCTCAGGTCTTGCCAGAGGTCTCCCCTTATATAACCTGCGAACAGCTTTCAGTCGGACACACGGCAGCAACGTATATGGGGTTATTCTGACACCTTCAATTCTGTAATTATAAAGTCACAGGACGCAAATAAGGTTGATATGTATGATGACAGTTGGGCCCCGTAGGGGGGCCGGAGGGGGGTGTTGGAGACTAAGATTCTCGAACTCAGGTAAAGTTACCCTACCTGAGGTACTGCTAGGCTATCGGAATCGGGTACTCCTAACAATATCCAAGTAACTATTCAAGTCCTTGTACAAGACTTTTGTCAATAGTATGTTAATTGACTGTACTAATAGTAATATGTAAATATATTATGCTATTTTGACAGTATGGATTACTGAACCTATAGAAAATGTCACACTACATGGAGTAAAATCCAATAACTGTTCTTGATGTGAGATGCCTCCTGATATGTTGAGATTAAACACCTACGTGGGTTATCTAGATCAAGATTATGTCAAATATGAGCAGCTTAAACAGGAAATTCAGTCCAGGTCAGGGGACTCTATATCAGTCTATATGTAAATCACCTTCAATTCTCCCAATGCCAAGAATGGACAAATTATTTCCCACAGCCCTCTTCAAGTTTCATCCACCAATCTTCACCTGCCTGATTTGCTCCTCATCCTTTATCTTGAACTATTTAAGTATATAATAAACGGAATTCGATAGTTTTTTAAGAAATACAAACATCTGGATGTATTTGATGATGTCTGAAAATCTTTACTACTGTACCAGAAATTCTTCATATAAAAAAAGGCTATTATAAAATTACATAGTGGTAAGAAAAGGCGATAAGGAACTTAAGACATTGTTTTTTAGTAGTTCTCATGGTAGCATTGAGAATTGCGAATAGAACGGAACAGTAACCTTTCAAAACTGCATGCTTGTTTGTTGGGATATTACTAGATCTTAGTTTAATTACTCAATACTAAAGTTACATGCTTGAAACACTACATTATATGAATTAATATCTTAATCGATTTCACATAATTAAAGTTATGTTCTTATAGTTTAGAACTTTTAAATCACCACATACAAAGATTCAGAACCCCTGTACTGAGAAAAAGCAATATCAAGCTGTTACTGATTGTAATCTTCCTACCAGTCAGGAACAATCCATAAAGTATCAATATCAAAAAGAAGAGGATAATAAATGTACATAATTGATCAATGCCAAATTCTATTTCAACTTCATCAAGATGTATCTGATTAGTCACTTCTCCAATTTTATCTCTTGGCTTGGCAATATCCTACCGTACTCTACATAGTTTTGTAAGCTAGCTAGTAGGAAGCAAATTAAAGAGTGATGGTAACAAGCCAATAAAAATAACGAAGTATAGCAGATTCTCAATCACAATGGCAACCACCACTTAATCTGCATAAGATGTTTATAGTTAGGTTCTCTACATCATAGTTGAGCTGATATCAAAATGGACATCACTTATATTTTGGACGAAATAGATAATAAATGTCTACCGCTCTCATATCATAGGGCATTGAAGGAATATCTTTCTGACATTACTGACCTTGGAGATCTTTGCAAGGTCTTATATATCTTAAACTAGACTATATGCTTTAAATTTCTTCATTATAATCAACAGAGCTTTCTAGTTAAGAGTTGTTTTCCTGAAGAACTCTGAATACTATAACTTTTACCTGTAAAACAATTAACATAACTTGAAATCCCACTTCTTGCATTCCATAAAATTGATGTTTACTACATCTACAGCATACAATGCACAGGCACTAAGCTCTTCCAAAATAAAGTTAGTTCTAATAATTGATTATATATACCGGCTAGAGAAGAACAAATATGTGGCATACTGAGGGAACATCTTCCTGGGCAACTCCTTACACTCTTTAAACTCCAATACCCCTGATACTAAGATAGAGTCTACTCATGGCATTTGTGGAGACATTGAATGTACTTAACTCAGGATGCCTATTGGAGTTACACGATCTGTTATTGTACAGATGCCACAGACCTGAAGGTTTACAGTAGTGAATATACACATCATTGTGGGCCTGGGCCATCTGATTTGGGTGATACACCAGAGATGGCTCATGAACAGTTGGATCGATTTATAGACGTTTAATGAAATATATTAACAAATCCTTAGAATAAATGATAGTAGCTTCACAACTTCTTATTACCATCAGCCATAATATCCGATAGAGGTTTTAAGCATCTCCTTAAAACGAAAAAAAGAAAATCTGAGATTTGATCTAAGATCATTACTGCACAGGTGTGCAATAGTGCTAGACAAAATCTCTGCCACTATTCTGACTTAAGGAAAATATTGAAACAGACTCAGATGCAGATAACAATATATATAGGAGCTTTACATTACTAGTTTATAAATTATTGTATAGTAAACTGAATCTAGAATTAAGGACAATAATAATTAAAAGCATATTAGATGATAGATTTGTTAAGTGAATTAGACATCTTGTGATTCAGATATTAAGAGTATCATGAGCGGAAACTCTGAGTTAAAGGGATTGCCGGACAGGAATTCGCAGAACTCTGGAGACTGGAGACAAGACTACGCTTAAATTGTTACTAGACTTGACATAGTCATAATGCATGGCAGATTTGGATGAAAGGCAATATAGTTACATAGTAACAATAAAACAAACTCATGAACATCAGAATACATGTGACAGAGGAGGGAGAAATACTAGCCTCATCCTAGGCGAAAAGGAAGTTTATAAGCATATAACATATAGTCTTGACTACTAAAGTCTGGTTCTAAAGAACATGACTCAATAACATTAGGAAACAGCTCACCTAGAGCATGTCTACAATTTTGGCAACATGTGTAACGTGTCCAGACATGGAGATGGCAAAGCCAGAGGAGTAGAGCACCTAGAGGGTAAAATTAGTGCAATGTACTAAACATGATTCAGATATCAAGACAGTAGGAAATAACGTACAGGATGCAAGCAAAGGGAGTATCATAATATAGGACACATGTGACATTAATGTAGTAGTGAGGTAACCCTAAATATAGAGGATGCAGGAGGTATAACTCACAGATACAGGATAATCTTTACCTGGTATACTATCTTCACCTGCAGTCTGGAAGCCTAAGGTCAAAGCCTCATAACATAATATACTACAGACAAAATTTCTCTTTCAAATTCCTGATTACTAGAAGTCACTGCATATATATATATATATCTTATAAATAGCTTGAGGTTATAGGAAGCGTGAGAGAGATGATATTACATTGATTTAATGTATTTTAAGATTAGCTCAGGAATACAAGTAATATTTGCATGTACTATTTAGACTGAAAACCTTCTCCTCTCTCTAAGATCTAGTAGCTAAATGAAATACTATTATGCCCTGTTCAGCATGTGACAATAAAAATATATCATAATAAAAGTTGAAAATAGCATATAATATTATGCTGAAATAAATTCATAGTATATTTCTGAAATATAGGTGTTTGTTGGAACAAATATAAACACACTATTTCTCATAATTTAGGAGGCATATTTGAGTTGTTTCAAGTTGTATTATGTGCTGTATATCTGAAAAGTGTAATGTTCTATTGAAATTAATATGATACTATGGGGCTTTTATATTTTCAAATAGTGTTTTTAACTCTACTTTGACAGTAACAATAATACTATGTATTCTCTTGGCATATATATTTATTTTGTGTTTACCGAAACAAACTATATTTCTAAAATATGCCATAAATTTATTTTTGAATATATCCCATTTACAACTTTTATTATGATATATTTTTATTGTGACGTGCCAAATATGGCCTAAATAATTTCTAACATAGCTATTTTATAATAATATTAAACAGGGCTCTTATTTCTAACTCTTAACCTATATACTTTATTTTGACTTATACTAAAAAAAAAATATATTGAAATAAAAATATATTGCAATTTATTTGTATGCGCCAAACACACTCCTATATAAAAAGTTTTAATTGTCAAAATTTATGTTATAAAAGTCACTTTAGGCTATAAAAATGATCCACCAAATAGGACCTTTAACTGAAAAGGCTTGTAACAGTAACTAGATGCTTAATCTTCAGATCTTATAACTTGAACATTATCAGGTCTCAACTAGAGTCATTGATACCCAATTAGTGATTAGTGTAAAAACCACCCTCATGCAGTAATCTTACAGTAATCATAGCTAGTAAACTACATACAAGTATTACACTATTAGGTGGAAGCCAACTCTTTTGATTTAGTAAGGCCCTGTTTGGCATGTCAGATAAACTGAGTATTTCTCACTAATACTCAGTTTTTTCTTCTGTGTTAAACTAAAAATTTTAAGGGGTGTTTAATACATACAAAAATACTATAGTGTTTCAAAACTTTGTTCCCCATTCCCAGTATGTTTTTAGCCTATAATTCATCCAAGACAATTAGGATAAGGATAACTCTTTCTTATATAATTTATTAAATATTAAGTTATACTATTTTATAAGTTGAATTTTATGGTAATATTTTGATTCCAATAATATATATAATTCATACTTGTATATATTGAATTGATAGTAAAGCAATAGATATTTGTAAAAAACAAATTCTTTGGATAAGTTTTTCCTGAATATTCAGATTTTCAATAATCTGACCTACTATTCTACTATTTACAATATTCTTAAGTATGTGTCAATAAGAAAGAAAGAAATAATCTCAATTCAAGATTAATGGTCTTTGCAGTTTTGAAAAAGCAAGTTCCATTATGGTGGTAGTAAAAGGAATACTTTTTATACTTCAATTTTTAAGTATAATCTATTCTATTCATATTATACTATTGATTATACTACAAATAATTGTCAATTATTGAAGTATAGTAAAAAACAATTTGGGCTTGCCAAACACCAATATTTCAATAAAAACTCCATTTCTTGAAAAAACTGGGGTGCAGTTTGGCATGCCACAGAATAAAAAAACTCAGACCATGCTCGGCATGTACCAATTTAAATAAATCATGATAAAAGTTGAAAATAGGATATATCCTGAAATAGAAAAATTGTATTTTTCTGAAAATATTGGTGTTCGGTAACAACTATGATTTTTTTATATCCTTATTTTACCCTATTTCCTAACAGCTATTTCATAAAGTATTTTGACCTAATGGATCTAAAAATGTCCTAGTATTATATGATAATATAATAATATTATAATAATAATTATCTTAACTTTTTTTTCTTCTTTTTTTCATAGTATTAATAATCATCATTTATTTCTTCCTAATAATTTCATATCTCAACTGTTGTATTCATTTTATTATTCCTTGATAGTTCTTGAAATCTGAGAAAGGTGATAAATTTGAAGACTTTAAATATAATATATGAAATAAATTTGTATATATTTTATTGTATTCCAATCATACATTATCTTTGTAGATGTTGATTACCCTACAACCTATTTGTATCTTATAAAATTCACAATTAAAAAACATTGAGATACAATTTTAAAAAATTGCAATTTTTGTGGCGAGCCGAGCACGGCCTCAGTTTTTTCAAGAAATAGAGTTTTTTTAAAAATATAAAAACTGACTTTTTGTTGAAATATTAGTACCCAGCAAAAGAAATACATTTTTTTTTATACTTCAATAGGTAATAATCATTTGAAGCATAATCAATAGTAAGATATTGATAGAATAAATTATACTTAGAAATTGAATTATGAAAAGTTTCCCTTCTACCACAACTATAATGGAACTTGCTATTTATAAAAGGTGAGAATCATCAATCTTGGATTGAGATTATTTATCTTTTTCTTATTGACATATGGTTAAGAATGTTTGTAAATAGTAGAATTGAAGGCCAGATTATTGAAAATCTGAATATTCAGAAACAACTTATCCAAAGAACTTTTTTTTTATAAACATCTATTAGTTTACTATTAATTCAATATATACAAGTATGAATTATATATATTATCAGAAACAAAATATTACTCTATAATTCAACTTCTAAAACAGTATAACTTAATGTTTAACCAAGTATATAAGAAAGAGTTATACTTATCCTAATTGTCTTGCATGAATTACAGGCTAAAAAAATACTGAGAATAAAAAAACAAAGTTCTGAAACACCATGGTATTTTTGTATGTATCAAACACCTCTTGAAAGTTTTAGTTTAACATAAAAGAAAAAACTAAGGATAAGTGAGAAATACTCAGTTTTTTTGACATGCCAAACAGAACCTGAGTCTTTTTTTTATTCCATGTCATGCCAAACAGGGCCTAAATCATATTAAATTTTTATAAGTACAGTCACTTGACAAAAGTGTTTACGAAATGCTTATTAAGTGAGCTGACTAAAAACGCCACTATGCTGAATTGATTATGATAACCAGTTACTACTATTATAACAATATGAATAATTAGACTATAAATTTATGCTTTATCTCTAAACTTTTCTCTTTATATTCTAGTATTTTTTAAATTTTTTTTCTGTTTCTGATTCAGCACTAGATCAAAATATACATCCAATCCTTTGTATTATATCAAGCTTAGTGAAAAATTAGTACTGTATCATACTTCTTCTATGATGATATTTCTCAATACTCTATAAATCTTATCCTTCCAGGAGTAGAAATACAATAAATCGAAGCTGTATTACTAGCAGCTATTTATAATTATATCATTTAGTATGAATGTAATATAAATTCTTTTGTCTAGGGAGTCAGTTACTTAAAAAGAATATTACTATTACAAGTATGATCTAATACTTAGCTAACATTTTCTCTGCTCCTTTGTAATACTTAAATATTCTATAATATCCTCCATTATATATATACAGACTAATTGATTCATTTCTAAAAATATTTGTAGATTTTAAAAGATATAATGCTATAATGAATATTAGTCAGGATGAATGTTTTTAGTATAAAAAGGTAACTAGGCCAAATATTTTAATCTTGTACAGTTACAGGCATGCCTCAGTTTTCTGTACAACTAAAATCTGAGAAATCTATCCAGCACAACAAAGAAATTTAGAACAATAGATTTGATAATATAGGAATAAAATTCAGAATCTACAGAGAATTGTATGGGTTACTGTGACTGTCAATGAGTACTACAAAAACAGAAAAAAGACATTAAGCTTTTTTACTCCATACTGAGAGAGGAAAGTCTAATGATATAGCATAAATTTATGGTCCAAATATTCAAGTTCTTATGGTGGTTGTGCCCAAAGTGGTAACTGGTCATCCCAATTAATGTTGTGCCAACTAGTTTTTTTTTTTTGCGAAGTCGCTTAGTAATCATTTAATGAACACTTTTGCCAAGTGACTGTAGTTCATCTACCAATGAGATTGTAAGTACCTTAAGTATTCTATATATTTAATATTAGAGCAGGTAATAATCTAAAAGTAAGAATCTTGACATGTATAAGTTTTACCTTACTTTTATTTTATCTCTTAACCCTGTAAGCTTTTCAAATAAATACTAGAACTTCTTCGGATATATAATTGGTACTATACATCTCTAGCTGCCTATTAAACAGCATATAAGATTATCATCTTTTATACAATTTATAGTACAAGTTTACTTATTGCTTCTTGTCAGTACTAGTTATGGTTGGACTTTTTTGTTTTGTTTTGTTTTGTTTTGCTAAATGAGGTGGCTATTGTTTCTTTTCCCTCTTAGCACCCTCTCTTTGTTGAAGCCTGTTCTTTGCATTAGATTGTGCAGTTGGTGCTATCAGGGGGACTTTGATTGTCATGTTTGTTCCCCTCACATGTGGATGAGGTTTGTAATGACGTAACTCATACCACATGCTCGTCCTATACACTAAACAAATATATTCCATGATCTAGCAAAAAAAAAAAAAAAACAAATCCTAGAATCTCAAGAACGGAATCCGGATTGGAGATTGTTCCCCCTCACTGCAGGATTACTCCCTACCACCTACCACGGCTGTCCAAAGTCTCTCCTCGTCGTTCACTTCTTTTGCGCTGGTATTGTGTGCTTGAAACAGAGTGAGGCGGTGTGAGAGAAAAATATTGTTACTTGTTCAAAACGTCTATTCGTGCATAGTACTCGGGTAAATAACCAATAATATGGTCTAGCACAGCTTTAGTATCAATTTCAAAAAGGCCCTCCGTAGAATTTCCCAAATACTCTCTGCTTTCTCGATCCCAATTCCCCACACTCCCCACACTCTCCCTTCTTTTGACTTTGGACTTTAGCACTCTCAATTAAGGAGCCAGTGTGAACCCCTCCGTGGCCTCGAGACAAAAATGTTTCTGAGAAAGTTGAAGAACCGATAAACTGACGGACGACCTCTGAAAAAAACGATACTCCCCTGGCCGCGTTGAAGCTAGATATTCGAGACAGAAGTTGATTCCCCATATATAAAAACAAGAACCCACCAAAGAGCACCTACCAGGGTTGGGAGGGGTGCCCGGGCGGCCCAGGAGGTTGTCAATCTGATGTCGCAACAGTGCCCAACTTCAACTCGGTGGCACAAGCAAGATAGGTTACTGCACGTACTTCGTACTTGTACCACGAAAGTGGGCGGCTGACGAACAGATAACATGGGCAAAAAGGGAAATCGTGAATAAAAAGTTACTTGTTACCGCCCAGTTTCGTCGCGGGCAATGTAAATACTGTCTTCCGACAGTCGTGCTCGAGTACCCCATACCGGAGTCTCAGCCATGATACAAACCCCATTTTGGGCACCGGCACTGGTATCAGACTCTGGTTTTTCGAGGAATATTGACAACCCGTACGTAAATTTATCCTTGCACCTTCTCCGGGGAAAAGCGAGGGAGGAAAAGCGATGGGGGAAGAGAGGGAGGGGTTCAACGGTACGATACAATCAAAATTCCCTGTTCAGCACTCCAAAAAAAAAAAGGAAACCACTGATCCATGGAAAAATCCTAAAGAGCCACCTTTTTGCTTACAAGCACCTTCCTTCCTCTCATATATATGCTCGGGTTGCATAGGTCAAATACCGTACCTGTACAAGTACTAGTACGAGTACGAGTACTTGTTGTGCAGATCTTTATCCTGGTTTTTCTCTCCTTTCTGGCTGGGGCGAACACGCAAGGCAACTACGCCACATTTGCAAGGAGGGATGGTTTGGCTTGTTTATTCCGACGGCCTGTTTGATTTGTTATCCACAGCCACACTTCACATGTGCACTTCCTTTTTTCTCTCTCTTTATTTGCTCACAGCGCACGTCCTCAGCCTGCAATGCAGAACAAGCAGCGAAGCAAACTCCTTGACAGAGCCGATCGAATAAATCAGAAAAAAAGGGTTCATCCACACAAACAAGTTGCCCTTCATGCCACCGACCCCTGCGCGTACCGTACAGTACCGGTACGAGTACTTGTAATTCCACCTCTCCCCCCGCGCTTTATGACGAATTCCGATACCCACCACCCTCCTTTTTTAACAGAGCATCGGGGAAACTTATAAACATCAAAGCCACCGCTGCTGCTGGGGAACAGGGCTCAGCTGCCCTTCTTCGATGAAAACGCAGGAACGAGAAAGATTTCTCCAAGCTTTGATGGTCGCGCTGGTCTAACCGCCGACCAAAAACGCAAGGGATCCGGTTAAGGAATTATTGTTAAAATTAGCAAAAGGCTGGAGAGGAAGAGCAAAGGAAGCCACTGTACTCGAGTACCGTACTAGAGTATCTATACCTGCCTGTCAGCCCGCCTGGCTGGCAGCCTCGCCTATTTCTTTTCTTCCCCTTTCCAGCCCTCGCCCAGAACCTCTCACCTGCACGGTACAAGTTAACGCTCCGCGACACGGATAATCACTCATTTACTAAGCCAACGACTGTTCACCGCTTGTTACCACATGGATTCCCTGTTTAAGAGGTGATGCGATTCATGTTCTCTTTCGTCCGTATCGGGTACACTTGCGGGAATGTCTGCTGGTCATTGGCACCTTACACAGCATCCCCCCCCCATTCACTCCATAATGTTGAAGCGGGGCGGGGGGGAATTACCGTATGCGTGCAGCACAGTTGCCTGTACGAGCACGAGTACAAGGGACTGGTGTGAAAACATGTAGGGGAACCAGGAGAGAATAGAAAGTTCCTCCTCTTAACTTATTAACTCTACTTATACCAGTACTTGTACGGTACTCGTACTGTTCATGGATTGCGTCCCGATCGCGCTGGAAGCGTGTTACAGTACGAGTACGGTACTGTACTACCGGTATACCGCACCGTACTCGAACACCACTAGTATAGTACAGGCAGTTTTTCCTATCGCGATTGTAGATTGCTGGCCTTGCACCCGATCAATCCATTCCTCCATCCCCCCTCCCTTCTTCCCACTTCTCCTGTTCTGTGTCCACATAATTTCCTCCGTCCCTTGTCAGGTTCAATGTTCAATAAGAAGCTTCCATAATATACTCGTACTCCTCAATCTATGGATGGTGTGTGTGGAAGGTAGCCATTCAATAAAATAAAATCCTGATGCGAAAAAGGGACTGAAAAAAAAAAAGAAAGTGAGCAAGGGATATATTTCGACGGGACGGGATCGGACACCCATGGCGGTACGAGTATATGGTTGTGCGTGACTAGCATAGGGTGTCCTTTCAAATCGCTTTCCCTCTCATTCTTGCAGATGTGTTCGATTGATGAACACGTACTGTACCACTCGACGGTGATACCGTAAATTACAGTAACCTGTACCAATGCTTCTGTACCGTACAGTACTTGTAAAGAGAGGAGGAAGAAGCCATGCTGCCGCTGCTGCTGTAGTTGCTGTGCTCGAGTACTCGTACCGTGAGCAGCTCTCGGATCTTCAGAACTTGTGCTCCAATGTGCATGCCTCTTATTTTTCTCTTTTCTTTTTCCTATTTTTCCTTTTTTTTTTTTTTTTGCTGCCGTACCATGCGAGGATGCACTCCCAGGCACCGGTTCTCTCACTCGGTTTTTGATTTTGATTTTGATCGGATGGGATGACTTCTCTGGTGGAGGAGAACTTGCCTCCCTTCAGTATAGGGCACTATCATAGCCGTAGACCATAGCCGATACAATACTCGAGCACCACCTAAATACAAGTACTGTACTACCGGTAGTGGAGTGCTGTAGACAAAACTGACCATGCGGTGTCCGCATCCGGAGCAGAAAGAAAAAAGAGGGGGTCATGAAATGTTAGCCGTACCGGTTACCAGCACATCTATCTGGGGTATACACAGTACGAGTACTGTACTGTACAAGTAGTGTATCTTGGGGTGAAAGGGGGAAAAAGAGATCCACCGTCCGGTATGATAGGGGCAAGTATACGATGGTGAACTGGTAGAGCCAAAACGCAAGTACTGTACGCAAGCGCGAGACCAAAATTTGCAGGGAAGTGCTATGTGGGCGAGGCAGCGGGCGGGTTATGTAAATTACCAGTACAAGAAGTAGTATGATATTCTTTTACTTATGAGTTGGAAGAATTGATCCTGTCCATAGGTCCACGAGCCCGCCACGAAGTGGAATACTTGGTACCGCAGGTGGTTTTATACAGTACCGGTATTCCATCGTGTCTTTCCGTGCATATAGGATCATATATGGTGCGTATCATTTTCTTGATTTGCTCGCACGGTAGGGACGCGAGTTGACCTTACTCATGGGAGAAAGGTCAGAGGCGGTGTATTTTGCGATGTAAATTTACCTGCTTGCATTCGAATAATCACCACATGGCACAATCTTGTCACTGTCGGGAGGCAACGCTGAGTGCAGGCGCTCGAGTACACTTAAGCCAAGTTGGCTCAGAAGGAAAAGAGACAAAGGACCTCCTGGTCGAGATCGACTTAGCTCATGCCTTCACTTTATCGTATCTACCCTAGATATAAGCAATGGTGATAACGGTATCGTGTGGGCGTGGGAGCTGGACAGGACAGAACGTCGACGATAGTCTCCATCTAGGGTACAGTACTAGATCTACTCGAGTATTGGCTCCTGCGACACGAGAAAAGTTACCGGTATCTTATCTCCTCATCTCAATTCACAAGTGCTGGACAGCAGCAAGCCAATCCCTCCATCACACTGAATGGATGAAATTATTATCATGCCGTGCTGGTAGGCGCTGTGGTAGTGTACGAAGTGCCGCCACCTATGCTCCTGCCCTCCGGAGGGTACGAGTACCGTACCGTACTCGTACTAGCACCCGGCTGTAGAAATCTAATCAGCCAGGTGAACTTGAGAGGAAGCAAGGTTTGCAGTGACCGTAATCTTACTCGTACACACCACCCACATACCGGTACTCGAGTAGATAATACCGGCAATCACTTTTTATGTGGTGGTGCATCCGGGCCGATGCTCTCTCAGCCAGCCTTCAGGTCTTATTTGAGAGTGAAGGAGGGGGGGATTGGAGCGTGTTCGTTTTTCTAGTGCCTGTCTGGTGCCAGCTTCGTACGAAGTGACTGGTGCGGCAGATACCGGTACAGTACCGTGCATAGATAACTCGAGCATAGGGCATCATACTGTAGAACCTGGCTGTTGCCTGCGGCACGGTTAACCTTGTCGACCTCCTTCAACAGCATACCAACAGGAGGCAAACATTGTTTCGCCCGGGGTACCATAGGATCCGTGATATCAGTCAGTCAAATGAAACTAACATAATCAGTGAGAATGCTCTGCTCTGATCTGTCTTGTTCGAGACCTTTTTCCTTTCTTTCTTTTCTTTTTATTGCCCAACAAAACTTCAGCCCCTGAGGTTTAGTTAGGTAGCGGTACTCGAGTACGAGTAAACCCTACTCGGGTATGTAACCAGTGGCAATGTGAGTGTAGATAACGGTATTCCGAATGGGAAGTTGAGAGGTTTTCAGGGTGTTCTATATTTTATGTTTTATTTTTTCAAAACATACTGGACAAACGGGTCAAGTTGGATGCTTGGGAAAATAATTTTGCCGGTAAGTTCGCCTTCTTTTGTGCTGGTTATCCCTATAATAGAGTACTCGAGTACTTGATCCCGTGTGATGTCCGGGCAGTGCAGCAGCAGCCCTTATATATAGTAGTATCCTTGCGAGCATCATACTCGGGTAGAGTACTGTACGAGTACAGTACTCGTACATACTCGAGTATCGTAGTCTACGGTAGACAGGCCGGTGCTTCTGGTTGTTGAGGGATGGAGGTTAGAGTATCCGTCGGCCCGTGACATTTCTCTCTCTCACAAATGGGCCCTCGTCGTCGTTGTCGACTCAATTCTGTCTTGGGCTAAGTGGGATGAGGAAAGGGAAGGGCGGGCTGGGGCGAACTCCAATGGAGTGGCCATGTTCGCGGTTGCTGGGCAGTTAGAAACGTGGGTCCTGAGAATTAAATTTAATTAACCGACCAAATCTGAATAACCCTCAATAAAATAATCCCCCCCACCCGAAGAACAACCAGGGCCCTGCTTGTATTACCGGTATCATGCTGGAAAAACTTCTGCCTGCAGCTCGCCTCCACTCAAATTTATAAGTTTTTTGTTGTTCGTGTGATCGTAAACAACGACAACCACAAAGAAGCTTAACCTTCCTCCATCAAAACCATTCTTGTCTCCTTCGCCAATTCTCCAGTCAATCGATCTGTTCTCCACGGGGCTTACGAAAGTACTTTAATTTTATTTGAACAATGGTACCGACTCCAGTCTACATTGTCTCCGCTGCCAGAACCCCTCTTGGAGGGTTCCAGGGGTGAGTTTGATTGATCCAATTTTAACTTCGGGGTGGATGAAGGAAGGATAGGGAGAGAGAGGTAACGAAGGGGGAAAATGAAGTGTATGAGGAGAGAAGTGTGGGGAGGGATGTTATGGTTAACATTTTGAGTTCCTCGCATCAAATATAGCTCCCTATCATCACTCACCGCAACTCAATTGGGCTCCCACGCTATCAAGGCTGCCCTTGCCAAAGTTCCGGTCATCAAGGCTGTCGATGTCGAGGAGGTTTTCTTTGGAAATGTTTTGTCGGCCAAGTATGTTTCCTTATCCCCTTCACTCATGCCACCTACGGATGTTACTTTTATACTGCTGCACTTCTGCTGCAGTGCCGGTTGATGGGAGATTGCATGGTATGGCGAATTTCATGGGTGTTTATCCTGACATCGGCTATCTACAGCTTGGGACAGAATCCTGCGAGACAATGTGCACTTGGAGCTGGATTGGCTCAGTCCACCGTGTGCACTACCCTCAACAAGGTGTGTGCTTCTGGGATGAAGGCCATCATTCTAGGGGCTCAGACTATTATTACTGGGAATGCCGACGTAAGCTCTTCTTTAGTTGGGGGCATTGATGATGGGCAATGTCCTTATAAATGATAAATGGTGTTCCATAGATTGTCGTTGCCGGCGGAACTGAGGCTATGAGCAACACCCCATACTATATCCCTACAGCTAGAAGCGGAGCCCGCTATGGCAACCAGCAAATGGTTGACGGTGTTGTACGTGACGGTTTGTCAGACGCCTACGATAACCAGGCAATGGGTTTTGCGGCGGAGGAATGTGCGCAAGATTATACTTTCTCGAGAGAAGATTCGGACGCCTATGCTATTAAGTCATATCAGAGGGCCCAGGATGCAGTTGCCAACAAGCGCTTTGCCGAAGAAATCGCACCAATCGAGGTTTCCGGTGGCAGGGGAAAGCCTAATGTCCTCGTCGAGGTTGATGACGAGCCCAAGAATGTGAGCTTTAGTATCCACTGGTCTGCGGTAGCTAGAGGATATCCGGTGGGCTGACGGTATTCACCTTTTGAAACGAAACAGTTGAACATCAGCAAGCTCAAGACCGTCCGTCCAGTCTTTGTCCCAGGCACCGGTACTGTCACCGCTGCAAACGCGTCTCCAATCTCGGACGGTGCGTCAGCCCTGGTCCTCGTCTCGGAGGCAAAGCTCGCGGAGCTCAACCTTGCCCCACTGGCCAAAATCATCGGCTGGGGTGAAGCGGCAAAGGCCCCATCCAAGTTCACCACAGCGCCCTCTCTTGCTATCCCTAAGGCCCTCAAACACGCCGGTCTGTCGCAGGAGCAAGTTGACTTCTTTGAGATCAACGAGGCCTTCTCTGTTGTCGCGTTAGCTAATGTTAAAATCCTTGGCCTGGATGAGGCTAAGGTCAACGTCAACGGTGGAGCTGTGGCGCTCGGTCACCCACTCGGATGTTCTGGTGCGAGAATCGTCACGACCCTTATTAACGTTCTCAAGCAACGCGAGGGAAAGATTGGGGCCGCGGGTATTTGCAATGGTGGTGGTGGCGCCTCTTCTATCATTGTTGAGGCTGTATGAATGAATGAATGAATGGGGGTGGTTTTATTTTTGTTGCGGCCATGCTGTGATATTTTACTTGTATGTGGTAGTACTTAGTTGGTGACGGCAACGTTTAATTATTACTGTCGATAAGTTACCATCTTACCTTGACACGAACTCGTACTGTGCTCGGGTACGGATTCACAACGTGTTGAATGCGAAAAAAACAAAGAACTCAGCCGGAAATGGGGACTATGGTAACGAATAAGTCTCCACGTGGATATCCCAGCAATAGCTTACCTCTGCTCCCCCCGAGCTTACTTTGAGTCAAAGGTCATCAACACCAACCGACAGACAAGGCGCCATTCATTTGCTGGTGCTGTTCCGACTAACCAACCAACCCGTGCGTTAGCTCCCCTCTCCCTTGTTGCGATACGAGTGCGCAATACTACTCGTACAAAGATCCTGCCATTAACAGGCTTGCACTGTACTCGTACTCGTACCACTGACTCACCCTCCCGACCAGCTCCAGTCCGTTCCAGCCTACCGGTATTCAACTCACGTTACCACTCACCCGCACCCTCCATAAGGACGGAGAGAGGGATAGATAAATCAAGTCCCATACCCTCGGGTACCACCGCACGGCCGGAAACCTACGGTAACGTGAACCCACTCTACATAATGCCATAAAGTTCCACGGGACGTCGACACGGTTTGAAAAGAGAGCGAGTGAGTCTGAGTGGCATGATGAATAACGCGCTCGTCTTTGTTGGATATATCATACATGGGAAGTCACCCAACTGTACCGGTTGTCGAGGTGGGACAACTTTCTCATGCTTTCAAATTTCTCAAGCTTTCAGGTGGAGAACTTCTCTTTTAGACTACAGGAAATGATCATCTTTTCACCTTTGAACAAAACGCCAATCTGCTTCAAGTAGCTGTAGCTCATGTCTTTCCACTTCCTCCTCCCTGTTTCACCTCAGCTGTGGCTAGTTCTAGCTTCTAGCTACCTAAACTCCTATTTCCACCCCCTTGGTTTTCACTCTTGACAAACATCCCGCAATCACTGGAATCCTGATACTACCGTCTTAGTTTATCTGGCAGTCTCGGCTGCGTGAGGTTTGGGTTGTCGAGTGATTTTTGGTGGAGCAGGGAAGGAAGGGACTTACCATTTGCTATTGTTTATCTTTTTCTTCATTCCTTCTCCCCACATCCATTTCGCGGGATTCAAACACCTGCGCAAGAGCGCGGACTCATAGCGTAGATCTTGAGAGTAGCTGAAAAGGGATGGAAGGTTGCGATCATTATAACTATGACTTAGTATATTGCTGGTGAAGAATCAGGTTTATCAGATTCGTGGTAAATAGTGCAAAATTCGCTGACACTTCCCCATTTTACACCAAAAATTGCTGAATTTAACAAGGTTCAACTTGTCCAAAAGTAATGGAGAATTAATAAAATCAATTCCATAGTGTAGGCAATAGTGCAGAATTTCTGGATAAAAAAATCATTACAATTTTCCCACCACACCATGAGGATTGAGAGCTAAGGGGCCGGATTAGAGGCAGTTGAAATGTATCTTTTGTATGGGAAACACATAAAATTGGAAGTATCTTTTGCTCACTACTCTTTCTTCCAGCATTACACTATAGACATTAATTGACCAGACTCATCACTTACAAATGACAATACCTGAATAGCTCCAAAGGTTCTAGCAAATTTTAAATTTTTCTACAAAGTAAAAAAGCCAAGATTTTGCAGAGTGAAAGTGGCTAGCTTTGGTGTAAAATGGTAAGTGTCAGCAAATTTTGCAGGTAACCTTATACATTTCATATAATAGTCATAGTTATTGCATGTTAGCAAAAGTAACTGAACATTTGGTATGGCAAAGCTCGATTGCACAACATTGTAATCCCTCACCTATACTTCCAAATGCCACTATACTTTTACCACAACAATATATATATTCTGTAATGCATCCTGACAGAAGCTATCGGTACAACTAATTCCTACCAAACATATTATCCTATTTTAAAGAGGCCAGGTAATTGGCCAGCAAGAAAGTGGTGTCCCTTTTTGCAAAATTTCAGAAAAACTCAAAATCCCTCCATCAACTGTTTTTAATATAGTTCACATAATATAATGCAATAGGGAGGGGAAACAACCTTCAGGTAGACCAAAGGGGTCTACTAAAGAGCAGGATGATGGGATGTTGGAGGCAGCACTTCATGAGAGAACAATAACATATAAAGAAATAGCTAATAGCCGGTTACTCTCCTACTCACTTTGCTCATAGTCAGGATAAGCAAGTGTAATGGATAAGCAAGTATGATGCTCCAGATTTTTTTTCTTTTTTTCATATTATACAGCTTGACAAAACACTAGCTATCTGTCAGATATTACCATTTCAGTATAAGTTACATAGCTTTCATTGAAGGCTACAAGGTCTGCATTTCCCACAATCATGCCAAAGGAAGTATATGATAAATCAGAATCTGATTAACTGTCCAGATCTTCCCAAGAACTTCTTCTGAGTTCTCCTGATTTCAATGTTCCTCTGCTGAATTTGACTACTTCCAGTAGCAATTTAGGTCTCACTTATATCTGTAGTACTAATTGTACTTGGCTTGAGAATTAATATAACTTATAATAAATCTGAAGGTGACTGAAGAGTTACAAGATATTGAAGACTTGTATTCTTCTCAGGATCTCTGATATGAATCATCAGCTCAGGTTAGGAAATTTCCACCTTATGCTAGAATAATTTGAACGTGCCTCTTCTATTTTTTTTCTGTCTTACAAGAATCAACACCATAGTAGTACAAGACTATCTTAGTCTTATTAACCACAATATGAATATCCTTATATACTTTCTTAATCACAACAGCTATTTCCTTCAGATTCATTTCTGATTTCTTCAGTCTTGCTTCTTCAATAGTAATTATACCACCTTTCTGAGTACTTTGTCAGAAATTGGTTGTGTGCTTTTCTTGCTTCAGGATTTTTGATTGCATAGCTTAACAGGATTCTTCTAGCAATTCTCTCTTAGCAAAGTATATCTGTGTTTTCTTAGCCTATAGTTGGAACTAGTCTTTAGAGGTGTGAAGTCTCTGGACTGGGTTTACAAAAAAAAAAAATCTGGAGCATCACACTTGCATATCTGTCACACTTGCTTATCCTGACTATGAGTGAAGTGAATAGCAGGGTAACTGGCTATTAGTCAACTAACTGTGTTGGCAAGATGTATAGCTAGTGTAAATGTAATATGGGACCAAGCACTATAGATACAAGAAATACAATATTGGCAATACAATAAAAGATACATGCTGGCTCTCAGAGCATACTACCAATACAGCTGCCATTGTATCCAAATTTGTCTCCTCTCCCAATTGTGAGCTCACAACTAGGAAGACCTCATAAGTACCTCTAGAACAATACTATACGTTGTTGGGTGTATACTGAACTAGTATTGGAAAGGCAGGAGGATATAGTAGCTGCCCAGGTTAGTGATGAGAGTGGTGAGAAGTATCAAAAGTCATCAGGATAGTGGATAATGGGATCAGACACTGAGCCTTCTCTGGAGAAAATCAATAGTGTTAATATGCACCTACTATGATATATTGAGTAATTTCAAGTAGCCATAGACTAGCGGGCTAGTCACATGATAGTGCTTAGGATTTTGACCGTTTCCAAATTTCAACCAGTTGATCAAGTGGTATGAATGCCTCTGTATCATGGGTGAATATCTCACCACCCTCCCTATAGTCTACCAGTATTCCTGTCATCTAGCATACAGCAATTTTCATCGCATCATGAGAGCTTTGGTGTTATAGTAACAGGTATTAGGAACTCTAGTCCAGCTGGCTACTTAAGTATGCCACTCTGTAATGACTTATTAGTAAGTGAGCCATGATGCAACATAGTAACAGGTGTAGAGGTGGGTATTATAAAGTAGGCAAAGTCACTCATTACGGGGTATACTCTGTTTAAAGACTCATTCTTGAATATAGTTCTATTGACTGGCCAGGTGCTCAAAGTGTAGGATACAAGGGTAGAGAAGAGAGCGGATACTGAATCCATTGGACTATCTACATAGTCCATATCTTTAGTAAGTTGATTCAGCCTGTCATGACACCACACAATCTACTCTGCTAATAAAAGAGTATCTGTCAAATATACTCAGGAGTACTATCACACACAATTTATGTAACAGGTGATGAAAAATATAGTAAAGTTATATACTCTAGCTGAGGATTGAACAGCTTGGACGCGTAGTGTGGAATATCTTCTTGAAGGTAACAAGTTCATCTGTGACCCAAAAGGGTATGAGGTCTGTTTTTTTACACTGAGAGCTACTGCATTGAGTACTACTAATTGTAATACACGATACAGGACTGGTAGTACCCCACCTTGCCCTACAGATTCTGGAACCATTTTATGGGAAGTATTTTATGGGAAAGAAAATAAGTAGCATAGCCAATCCTGAGGTTCTGGGGCAGATTAATGGTATAATAATTGGCTTGACATGTGCTATAATCTGCTATACACTACACACTTGTTAATTGGCAATATACTAGGATTTATGGGACTTTAAACTAGAGGAAGTGAAAAGTAAGAGCTTTCAGATCTTGTATCATATTGTTGGTAACCAAAGTGCTAACATGTTATTGGACGTAGAATAACATTTTAAACAGTAGAGAAAATCATGTACTAAGTGCTTCATCAGCAAAAATTATTACCTGCATACTGTGCGTCCTGTGCCTCAGATGCACAGGAAGCTGGAACACAAATCGTGATTCAGGACATGGGTGTGCGTGGCAACCGATGTCAGGACGTAAGTTGGCATGGCAACTAATACCAGGGCACAACGGGATATCGCAACCAATTTCAGGACGCAACTGTACGTCATGAGGTGCAACTGGATATCACAGGGCATAACTGAACGTCACAGGATGCAACTGGACGTTGCAGGACGCAACTCGACGCAGGAACCGTTGTCAGAATATGTCTCTTAAAGTTCAGAATTCACTGGATACAGTCAATACAAAGTATAACTTATACCTAAGTTAATCCAAAATGAGCTATGTTTTTACAGAAAATAAGATTTATTTTTATAGATAAACAGGGCTGGGCTATGTTACAAAAAGTAGGCAGGGATACATGAGTGATACAGAGTCCGAGTCAAATAGATGTCACAACTTATAACTCCACCAATATTAGTGCCAAGTAGACGTTCTTTATACCAATGGAAAGCTGGCATCGAGTGGAATAGTGCTGTAAAGTATAACGTTCTGCGCCCAAAGGATAGCTGAGGAATCTGTCGTCAAAGTCAGCACTTCCTCAGGGATTGTCAAAGTAAACATCACCTCCATAACAGGCTGTATCTCCACCAGTATTGATGGTGAGTAGATGTGCTTTATACCATTGGAAAGCTGGCATCGAGTAGAAAACTGCTGTAAGGTATGAAGTACTACGCCCAAAGGATCGCCGAGGAATCTGGTATTGAAACCAGCACTTCTTCAGGGATCGCCAAAGTAAGTATCATCTCCATAATATGCTGTATTCCCACCAATATTGATGGCAAGCCACATTCTTTATACCATTGGAAAGCTGGCATCAGGTAGATTATCGCTGTAAGGTATGAAGTACTGCGCCCAAAGGATCGCCGAGGAATATGGTATCAAAATCAGCACTTGCTCAAAGATTTTCAAAGTAAATACCACCTACATAATAGTCTGTACCTCCACCAATATTGATGCCAGATAGACATTCTTTACACCGGTGGAAAGCTGGCATCGAGTAGAATATTGCTGTAAAGTATGAGGTACTGCCCTGAAAGGATGGCCGAGGAATGTGGTGTCAAGATTAGCACTTTATGATGGATCGCCAAAGTAAACATCACCTCCATAACAGGCTGTACCTCCACTGATATTGATGGCAAGTAGACGTTCTTTATACCGTTGGAAAGCTGGTGTTGAGTAGAATATTTCTGTTAAGTATGAAGTACTGCGCCCAAAGGATGGATGAGGAATATAGTTTCAAATCAAGCACTTTTCCAGGACACAAAATATGCTATAGCTTCTTGTAAACTCACAGTAGGCAGATGTTCTTTGGTGCAATGGAAAGCTGAAATTGAGTAGAATGCTGCCCTAAATTATTAGCTTTGATAGTATAGGGACTGAGGAGTAATAGTAGTTGACAGACCTGTTGTTGATGTACTGACTGTGATGTTATGTGGTTGTCCAAGTGTTAATCAATGCATCGCAGTCTTAGAGAAACTTAACAAAACACCCAACTCCTACAATCACAACTATCACTCATTTTTACATTCTACCGATGGGCCATTGTAGCTCCCAGATTCTTCAAGAGACTAAAATAGAATTTTTTGCGTCTCATCTCCTATTACTGTGGATATTTTTATATTTGGTCCTAGTGTCTAGTAGATATACCGATGGCTGGTATGTGGCTTGGTATCGAGATTACAACATTCTGCCTTCTTGTGTCAGGATATCAGCCAGGATTGAGACACTGTGCTGTTTTGTGTCAGGACATCAGCCAGGATTGAGACACTCTGCCATCTTGTGTTTGGACATTGGCAAGGATGAAGGTCCAGCTAGCTAAATTAGGAGTTGCAAATTATTGCATTCTTGCTTAGGAAGAACTCAGGATATCCCTGACGTAACCAGACACCTCAGGACGTCCCGGACACATGAGACACCGCTAACCATACGTTTCCGTCAGAATGTACAGCTGATGCATCTGATTCAGGGTTTTTATTTGCTGAGGACTTAAACATAGTCCAGGATATCATCTTTCGCAACATCTGCGATACAATTTGGAAGAAGATAGAGCAGGTTCATGTTATATAGCAAGAGTGCTACAATGAATATGAAGATGATTGAGAGGAAGTACTTGAAGAACTAGCTGATTGAAAAACGAAATGTAGTGACAGCAAGGTCTATAGTTTGATGAATCAACTTTGGAATTAGTCTGTTAGAGTAATATTAGAATAAGCTAAGTGAGTCGCAAGAAACAGACACCTCATTCAATATGATTCAGATGTGGCTTATACAGGCGTTAGGAGTGTTAGATACAGATCAAGTAAGTTTAGGTCACCTTAGACTGTGCAGTGTACGACTGATACTTGGCCTGCTGCTATGTCTTTCTACATCTGATTGCCTCACACTTAGTCTTGCAGAGTAACAGGATGTCCAGATACCCAAGATGGAAATTTGTGATTGTAGGCCAGAATTGAGTAATAAGAGTACAATGGAAGTTGTGGTATGGGGAATCAAAGGCAATTGCAGATGTATTAAAAGTAATAATAATAAATTCATTGGACAAAACAGAGTTGTGAAATAGTAAGCAAAACATGTATGACAGTGAACAGCTAATAGCATTAGTATCAGTATTACTAGTAGACTAGTAGTACACTTGTAGAGGAATTGTATACATGTAGACCTTGGGGGAAAGAAGAGGAAGTTATAAGGTAGTCAGGATAACTTTAGCCTAATAAATGAAATGATTAAATAAATGTCCATATTTTGTAAAAGCTTCTGAATGATAGCTAGATGTCAGAGAATAAAATCAGGATCTGACTATACATGTGAGGTGAAGCCAGGATAGAGTAGGCAAATATTCGGATATAACATACAGTACTAGTATGGCTCAGGATATAACACTTTGATATCACCAGACGCCAGAACAAGATGCATAACCAATTTAGTATTCTGATGAAATGGAGTAAAAGTTGTTACTATCATAACTTGAGGAAATATACACAGGAGTCTTGGGATAGAGCTGCCGAGGACTAAAGAATATGAAGATATCTGAGTGGAAGATTAGACGTCAAAAAAATGTTATGCGGATAAGTAGATGTTGTCCAGATATCCAGTTACATGATCAGATAGTGTTGGAGAGTAACAGCAAAGAATTGAATATTGCCAGAATACACATGACATATGAGCTTATATCTAGACGCTGTAGTGATGCAGGACATTGTATAAAGGAAATTAGGATGTGATGTCTTATTGGACATTACATTCAAGTGATTGATTTATATTTAGGACCTCTGGTATATCTGATGAACAGGATATGCAGGATGCAAGTAATTACATTTGCTTATGTAATATGAGCCTGTACCACTTAAAACCTGACTCTGGGACATCAATTTCCAAAAATTTATTTATGCTTAAACACTTAGGCCCTGTTTGGTTGCGCTGGGCCTATTTACAACTATTCCAGTATGAAATGATTGAGCGGGTTGAAATGGTTACCTAATGGAGACCATTCACACTAGGCAAACATGTGATAGGTTTTGTGTTAAAATTTTCACTTTAGGGTTATTCAAAGAAATTTTACTCAAATAATTTGTTATTAATAAATAAAAAACTTAATATTAGATAATCACACAATTATTAATTTATATTGAGGTCAAGTCTTTTCTCATCATGAAATTGTTTTTCTACTATACTGAAACTGCTCTTGTACTTCCCTATTTGATGACCTATAGCCTATAATAATATTATATAAAAATATAACCAGCTACTCTTCTTCATTAATCTATTGAGCAAATAATAGTAAACCATATTGAATAATCTGGTCACGAAAATTCAATAAAGTAGTAATTGGTATGCAAAGCAGCTCTATAATAAAATACAGTTTGCCTCTAAGAATTTAGTTAGAATATCAGTAATTAGTACAACTTGGAGCATGTATATACTATATGGGAAGAAAAGTGTTGACATAATATAGTGCAGCAGAAATTTTAAATTTGATTTGTAAGTGAATAATAACTGCATCAATGCAGTTATTATTATTTGCTTGCATCTGGAGAGAATTATTGATAATAGTAATTAGAATTGAGGAATACTTTTTGAAAATATTTTATTATGATACTATAAATACACAGATGTAATAAACCTACATCAAAATTACTGAGTTAGGGCTATTTTGAAATGGAACGGTTGCTGCCTTTTACCGTTGCCAAACAGCAATTCTGTTCCTCTATTTCAGAATGGACGCCGAACGGTCATTTGTATGTAATAATGAAATGGGCCCAGTGCAACCAAACAGGGCCTTAGCTAAACATGTAAAGTATATATACAATAGGTCAGAAAATATTTTTCAACCTCCAACGACCTCTGTAGCACATTTTATACACAAAATAGTGAAAGTTTTCAAAATCTACTTTCTGGTATATAAAATAAATTCAGATTCTTACGCATAAGTAAAAGCAATAATAATTGCTGATTCTTAACTAGTTGTGGAGTTATTTGACATCAAGGTTGGCCAATCTATTGATTTTGGCTGGTTGCATCAAACTAAAAATGGCCATATCTCCAAACGGCTTTCTTGGGTCTCTTTGGTTGTAATGCATTTTCCTGCCCTCAATAAAAATGTCCAAGAGTCAGGTTTTGATTGGTAAAGGCTCGTATGGCATGAAAGAGTTTGGAGTAGGTTGATGGAGGAATATGAGGGTAATGTACAGAAAGACAATTGAGTAGAAGTATTTAATGACAATCAAGCTTGTATTTAGAATTTGAAAGAAGGAAGATATAGGCTGACTATTTACATTTTTTTAATTTTTATTATTATTATGATGCTGAGGTTGGCAAGGGAGTGGTTGTTGTATGATTACATTATTTTTCTGTTGGTTGTAGTCTGATATTTTTGTTAACGAACAATATATTGAATAATTGTTTGTGATGAGGATTAAAAAACTCCTCCCTGGTGCATGGATAAAGGTGTGCTAGTCACTGCTCTTGGAAATTGTATCCAACTGTATAGTATTGAGTAAGAAGTCCTTTATGAAGTCTGTACCCAGTATCTACAAGGTAAACTGTATTTTCTTCTCTTGGAAAACCTTTTAGCATGACATTTTCTAATACATGAGTACCATTTGCTGATCTCTCCCATCCTGGACAAACATAAAAAGAGTCGATATCCACACTACAGCCTGCTAGTACATTTTATGTAATTGTATCTTTGTGATTTCTTTAGGCTACTTGTTGTCCTACCGGAATAGGAGCTACTATATGTATACTATTGATGGTACCATGAAAATCACTAATGCATAACATTTTATTCCAATGATTGCGAATTTGAGCAGGAGTATTATTTGGAGAAGGTTGAACAAAGCTATTATAGAGTGGCAGCGAAGCTTTTCAAACTTGATGGGAGTGACTTATCAAGCAGACTGTCTTACAACAAAATAGCAATTAAGATTTAACAAATAATCTACTTATCGAGAAAGTGTATCTCCACTATGTTGTACTTGCTCCTGTATTTCTCAATTTGATGCTCCACATCTAAGAATCCACAAAAACATAATCATTTGATCCTCAACAGATACACATCATATTGATGTCAAAAGTCCATATTCAGTAACCCAATTATGAAGATCAAGAAATGTCATAATCAGTAGCATGAGGATGAGTTCCATTATATGACGAGGATGTACTTGCAGACTCTCACCTGTGTATCAGTATACAGTATAGCTTGAAGTATGTACTTGTTGTAAAGAAAGAAAGAATTTAACATAAATGGCTGCACCGATACAGCCACTTGGCAAAAGTCTTCGTGAAACAATGTCTCAGATTTGTCATTCAACATCGCCAAAGTTGAAGAGGAACGTGATCGTGTTATTTACCAATCTACCACACAATAGCAGTAGTCTCACTGTGACCGTGACTCTCTGTCCTACCACACTGTTTTCCCTCTTTAAAGCAGACTCAGACTCGGTAATGGTTAAGCGATCCGGAAAATAAAATGATGCCTGCCAAAAACCAAGCAAAAGACCTTACATTGAGAAATGACAAATGTGGAAAAAGGAATAATTATCGCCTTTTTCTCCTGTCTTCAGAGTATTATTAATGTTGCCCAGCTGGTTGGCTGTCCCTGGTCTATGGTGAAGAGCTTTCTTACTCATGCTATGAAGCGTGAGCTACTTGACAATTTACCCCGATCTGGCAGGCCCCCAGTTCTCAGCCTGCAGCAACGCCGTACAATTATCCAAGTTGCCAAACAGAACTGAAAAATGAACCAAAGGGAATTCAGAGATAAATATGCACCAGGTATCTCTTTAGATACAGGTGAGTGAGAATTCATGATGCCAGGTCTTTTTTTAACCTGATCATTTTTAGTTGACCGGGTACTAAGAGGGGAAAATCTCGAAAGGTGGATAGCAAAGGCCAGACCAAGGCTGAAGCCAGAGCCTGTTGCTAAGAGACTGAAGTGGGCTATAGCTTATAAAGATTGGACTGAGGAGGATTTTAAGAGAGTTATTTGGAGTGATATATGCAGTGTGGAAAAGTCAAAAGATCTAAGTCAGGTATGAGTTTTTAGAGAGCCAGGGGAGAGGTGGCTTGCAGATTCTGTACACCCTAAAGAGAAGAATAAGGATATATATCACTCATGGTATTGGGATGCTTTTGGGGAAACACCAAGGGTCCACTGGTGCCTATTACTAAATCTATCAATAAGACCAGGTATGTGAGACTACTGAGAAGGCATCTTGTTCCTGGTTTTCACCAAATGATTTCCTGTAGTACCTATGATTTCCTTTTTCAGCAAGATAATTCTCCTGTTCACAAGGCCTATAGAGTTATGGATTGGTTGGAGTCTAACAATATTGATGTAATAGCGCACCCTCCATATCCTCCAGATTTGAACACTATTGAACATGTATGGGTAGAGTTGAAAAAGCACCTACACCAGCAGTATTCAAGGATCTCTGATACTGCAGGAGGAAAAGAGGCAGTGAAGAAGAAGCTGGCTTAGGTTCTGCCTTTAGTTTGGGACACAATTCCCGCTGAAATTTTTGAGAAGTTATGGAAATCTATGCCAATAAGGGTGGAAGCTGTTCGGGAAGGAAGAGGAGGATATACAAAGTATTAATTTATGTAATAAAGGGTCTCTTTTCTAAGGTAGTAGGCTGTTCACCACTAATTGTGGATGAGAAAAGTTCATCATGACAATTGTTCGCGAACGATTTATTGCCATTGCAATGGGCAAGTAGCAACTCCATGGCCTCACCCGGATGAAGCCAATGGCGCCATCGTAATCAAATATGTTGTAATGTTCCTAGCTTGTAGTGAACTAATAGCGACGGGCAACGATACTTCTCTTCTTAATTCCTATCTTATTAGATGTAATAGCTGTTAAATCCATTGATCTACGTTATTTCCGTTCGTCGGATAACACCTGTTAAATCTTGACTAAGATATCTTCGCCTCACGTTGGCTCGTGAGAAATGTGTCGGATATGAAAACGTGTTAAAGAGCATAAAGATGTTTTATTCGTAAAGTAATAAGTAAGGAATTACTTAGAACAAAGCGTGAAGAGCCTATCTTCCTCGGTCGTATCGACCTCCTTATATAGTGCTCTTCTGCCAACCCTAACACTGATGACTCACAAGTGTGAGTCTCGCAAAAAGCCTTACCAAAGTCACATGACTCAAATGAGTCATACGCGCGAGACCCATGACTCATAATCGAGTCATGTGCGAAACATAACAAATCATAACATAAACAAGTCATATGACTCAAGCGAGTCATATGCGCAAGACCCATGACTCATAATCGAGTCATGTGCAAAATCCTGAGCTACCTGTCACATCCGTGACATTAGCTCCCCCCTCCTTAAGCCTGAGTCCCATCAGGCTTCTATCTGCTATCCCCCATCTTTACCAGGTCCCGTCCGTACGTGCGGACGGACCTTCGAAGTCTATGGTACTTTGATTCCCAATCCCGGGCCCTTACCCTCACTGATTCAAGTGTGAGGTTGGCCGTTTCGATCGTCCTTTGCTGTACGGCGATCATTTGCGCGTGTGCGGAGATTGTGGCTTCGGCGATGCCTAGTTGACTTCGTAGTCCCGAGATTTGCCTTTGCAGGCTTTCGAAATCGGGTTCAGTTTCCGCGGAGGAGTTTTCGGCCCCCCCTTCCTCAGGCTTCGTCCTCGAAGTCCTTTTGTGTCGGTAGGCATCCTTTCTTTGGAGCGGTGCCCTGCTCCCGCTCTTTCGCGGGTAGTACCCTGCCTCTACCTTCGCCGCTTTGTGCATTGCACAGTGTTTGCTGAAGCACTATGTCCACTCCTTAAGGGCATGGTCCGGACGAGGACCTCCCTTCCTATATTCCCTCGGGAACCATCCGGATCCCTCCTTGTCCCCATAATGCACGGGACATCCGTCATCGTATCACACCGTCCAACTCATCACGTTGTGTGCATTCTGTCTCGCTTCCTTCTCACGCTTGGCGAGTTCTTCGTCTGTTGGCCCCATCCATGAGTATTCGGGGCTGGTTGGGGTGACTGCTCGGGAGCAGTCATCCCAGCCATCATGGGAATCGAGCAGATAAGCTCGATTCCCAATTTTTCCAATATCCGAAATGGCCCGATTTTCTTGTAATTCAATTTCTTGGATGGTCTCGTGGTCTTGATGTTGCGTGGTAGTAGCCACACCATATCTCCTGTTTGTAGGTTCGGATCGGGTCTTCGGTGCTTATCGTATGGTTCTTTCTGTCGTTGTTGTGCGTAATCCATTTCGTATCGTAATGTGTCGTGCAGTTCACTCATCTCCCTCTTATCTGTTATCATTCCACTGCTCGTATGATTTGTGGCCTGACTTCTCGGGTGTTGTCCATAATTGGCCAAGCATGGCGTCGTGCTAATCGTCTCTTGTTTGCTGTTGTTATATGCAAACTCCGCCATGGGAAGCAGTTCCTGCCAATTATCTTGTTGATAATTGATATATGCGCGAAGATATTGCTCCAATATTCCGTTTACCCGTTCTGTTTGCCCGTCCGTTTGTGGGTGAAAGGCAGTGCTGAGCCTATTCCAGATCCCCATTTCTCACCTTGCCTTTTTCCACGTGCCGGATGTGAATAGTGATCCTCGATCCGTGATGATATTTTTTGGTAGTCCATGTAATCTAAATATTTCGTGGAAGATCGTTCAGATGAATGTTGCCGTTGTCATATGCTTTTTTACCGGAACAAAGTGACTCATTTTGGTCAGGCAATCCACTACAACCAAGATGGCGTTCCATCCTTCCGAATTCGGAAGGTCGGTAATAAAATCCATAGTTATCGTTTCGCATGGTTTTTCTGGAACTTCGTTTGATTTGAGTAATCCGTACAGCGCATGTTTGGCTGTTTTCGTTCTTTAACATATATCGCAGTTCTTGACGTATCTCTTGACGTCCTCGCGCAGTCCTGGCCAATAGAATGACCTCGTGATGAGTTCGGTTATTTAAGCTGTTCCTCCGTGTCCCGATATTCGTGAATCGTGATATTGTCGTATGATTTCCGTCCTTATCTCTTCTTCTTCCGGGATCCACTGTTTTCCGTCGTACCATAGCTGATTTTCCTTCCACTGGTATAAACCGAGTGCTATCCCCTTCATCTCCTTCTTTCCTTCTTCCAACGCTTCCTTTATTGCCTTGATAGTTCCATCTTCTTTGCATGCTTTCTGTATTCTTTCTTCGTTTTCTGTCGTAATTTCAAGAATCTCCATCGCTTTGATTCTGTCTTTTCTGAAATATTGGCTGACTGGTAGTAACTTTTGGATGTTTCTGGTAATCCTTTCGTCATTATCGTCTTGTGGTCTGTCGCTCGATATTCTTGTGAGAGCATCTGGTTTGCCCTCATCTTTGCCAGGTCGGTATTTGATTTGAAACTTGAACTGACTGAGTTGTTCCATCCATCGCAATTGCCGATCGTTTAGTACTTTGTCCTTCATGAACAGTACCAGGTTTTTGTGGTCTGATAGTACTTTCACAACACCTTTCGTGTCGCAAACGTATCGTCTCCATTCCTTCATTGCTTTAACTATTGCTAATAGTTCTTTGTCGTGAACGTCGTAGTTGCATTTGGCGGGTGTCATTTTCTTTGACCGGTAGGCGACCAGTCTCCACCTTCCGTCTTCGCATTTCTGTGAGAGTATCCCGGAACAGACGTATTTCGAGGCGTCGGTTTCGATTACTAGTTCTCTATCGGGGTCGTAGTGAACTAGTAATGGGGCGCTCGTGAGTTGCTTTCTGATTCCTTCGAATGCCTTTTGTTCGTGTTTCTTCCATCTCCATTTGGCCTCTTTCTTCATCAGGTTGTAGAGGGGTTTGGCAATTCTGCTGAACCCTTCTATAAACCTTCGATAGAAGTTGCAAAACCCAATGAAACATTGGACATCCTTCCTCGTTCCTGGTGGTTTCCATTTCCATATGGCATTTATCTTGACTGGGTCCACTTTGACTCCTTGTCTGTTGATGAATAATCCTAGGTATTCTGTTTCTTCCTTATAGAATTCGCATTTTGTTGGCTTGATTTTCATCACAGATTCTTGGATGCTTTCCAACACCTCGCTGATGTCTCGGATGTGTTGTTCCAGGTTATCGGAGTAGACAAGAACATCGTCTAGGTAGACAATGCAACATCTGTCAAGGAACCGGCTCAACATTTGGTTGATCCATCGCTGAAACGCCGCAGGTGCATTGGTTAGCCCGAAGGGCATAACCAGATATTTATACATCCCGTATTTGGATGCAAAAGTTGTTTTCCATTCATCCCCTTTTTTGATCCTAACATTATGGTACGTGTCCTTGATGTCGAGTTTGGTGAAGTATTGTGCCGTTCTTAGTCGATCCAAGGCTTCTCCTATCAGGGGAAGTGGGTATCGATCCTTCTTCGTGGGTGAATTGAGTGCTCGGTAATCTACGCATAGTCTTAGCTTCCCATCTTTCTTTTCGACGAACATTATGGGTGATCCCCATGCTTCCTTTGTTTCTCGAATCCATCCTCGATCCAGATTGGTTTCGATGTATTCCCTTAGTTCCTCCAACTCGAGTTCGCTGAGTGCGTATACCTTTTTCCATGGTATATGTTGTGTCCTTTTTCCGTCCTTGTCGAGCTCCAGGTCGATTGCCAGGTCTACCCCATGTCTATGAGGAGGTAGGTCTGTCGCGTTGTCTTCTTTGAATAAATCGTGGAACTTGTGATATTGTTTGGGTATGTTGTCTCTCCAGTCTTGTTGTTTCCTTTGTCGTTTGTCTTGTATAGCCAGTTCTGTGCTGATGTTGATCTTGGCCCATTCTAGGTCTTATGTCGTGAAGTTCCATCGAAGCATTCCTGTGTATGCTCCATCTTTATATTCTTCGCGGAATTCTTCTGCTGTTATTTCGCATATCTGAATCTTGTCTTGTTGGCTCTCGGTAGCCTCGTATTGGTCCGTTGACCCAAAACCTTGACTTCCTCTTTGCATGTCATCGAGGTCGTTAACTTCTTGGAGTTCTTCGTTGTTGATCTTTTCAATTATCAATTGAGCAATCCGATCTCCTTTCGAGATCTTATACTCCTTATCGTTCAGGTTGGCCAAGACAACCCCTATCTCACCAGTGTAGTGGGCATCGATTACCCCAGTGTTGACTATTAGTTTGTGTTTAACCGATAGTCCACTCCGTGGTGCGATCCGTCCATAGATGCCGTCCGGTAGTCCAATGGCTATTCCTGTTCGTATCGTGGCTTGCTCTTTTGCTGGTATCGTGGTATCTTCGTGTGCATACAGGTCGTGTCCTGCAGCCTTTGCTGAACCTCTAAGAGGTATCCGAGCCTCCGGGTCGATCTTCTTGACAAGAACTCCTTGATTCTTGGTCTTGTTCTTTTTCTGTCCGTTAACAGATATCTTGGCTTCATCGTATCTTGCCTTAAGGCTTTCGTATTCGACTTCGACTTCTGGTGTTCCGTACACGACTGGCGGGTCTTGTAGGCATTTCTTGTCGCATAATCCGCTTGCGAAGGTGACCTTGTTCTGTGTCCAATCCATGCTCGGGTTGTGTTTCTTGAGCCAGGGCATTCCTAGTACTATCTCATGGTTTTTGAGATTTGCCACTTGGAAGGTTGCCATTTCCCTATGGTTTCCAATTTCCATAGGTACTTGTGCGATATGGGTAATAGCTCCCATCATACTTGGATTTCCATCTGCCAGGTAAATCGTCCTTTTCTTTTTTGTGTCCTTTGTTTTGATTCTTTGTTTGTCACAGATTCCTTTGTCGATGAAGTCCTCAGTTGCTCCTGAGTCTATCATCGCATATATCTCAATCATGTCTTGTTGGTTGACGTGTAGCTTCGTTTTGACCATTAACTGGTCTCCATGTGTTTTCGTTGATTCTCTTTGCAGTGCCGCGTATGTATTTGATAACTTGATGGGTTTCGGTCGATTCTTGTCCCTCAGACCATCTATTGCTGGTGACCGTCGTCTTTTTCTGACTGGTTATCTCCTTCGTCCGTCGATATCTCTCTTAGGTTCGTTCTTGTCAGAAATTGTTGGAACCTTTGCGTGGTAAAAGGTTTCTTCGTTTGTGTTCCGCTTTCGTTTGATCCTGGCCTTCTGCAGTCCTTGATTCCATGTCCTTTGGTTCCGCAATTGAAACAAATATGGTCCTTCTTTCTTTGTTCGCATACTCCTGGGGGAATGTCGAGTTGTCTCTTCTTCCTTGTACCGTCTAGCTCCATGGGTTCCCCCCATTTGTCTTGTTCTTGTCTCTTCCAAGTTCCGTCCTGGTTTCGTGGTGTCGTATTGGACTTCCTCTCCGTGGGCATAGGATGATAGTTTCGTTCCACTCGTTTGCAGTGGTTTATCCAGTTTTCCTTATCGATTGCCCAAATTGCTAACTCCATTGCCGATGTCAATCTCACTTGCATGTGGATCATGGCGTCGCGGTAGATCTTCTTGAGACCTCGTGTGAACCATCGTCCTGCTGTCGTGTCGTCGACTCCGGCATCGGTCATGAGTAGTCTGAACTCATACCAATATTCCGTTACGTCGCGATTTCCTTGTTCGATGACCTCGAGTTGGTTCCTTGCTTCTTGTTCTCTGTTGAGGTCGTCGAATTGTAGGCTGAATTCATTATGGAATTCGTCCCAAGTCCGCCATGGTTTTTCGAAAGTTCCCTCCGTATAGGGGCGAATCCAGGCTAGTGCTGTTCCCTCGAATAGCGTGCAACTGTATAGGATTTTTTCGTGATCATGTCCTATTGTCCATCGTACTGCTTCGAAGTAGTTGTCCAGTTGGACCATGAAGTTGCGCAGACGATTTCTTTCTCCTCCATATCGTGGTGTTGCCTTAACCTTTGGTTGTTGCATTGTTCGTACCGGAGCCACTGGGGCTACCGGGTCTGCCAGGGCTGCTTGTCTCATTGCCGCAGTAACTGCAGCTACAATGGCTTGCATCTGTGCTTGAGACATCCCTATCTCTCCCGGTGCCGGCGGTACAGCCGGTGGTGCTCCCGACATCCTTCTTGGTCTGGGCGTTCCCGCTGGTGAATCGTCTTTCAGGTGTGATAGGACTTGTTGTTCTTGATGGGGCTTGAGAAGCGTTCTCAAGTACGTTGTTGAATTCTTCAAAATTTCCTAATCCTCCCTTGCTTTCTGTGAGATCAATATCTCCTTCGTGGTCTTGTCCCTCCCTTGGAGGATTTTTATTCGCCGTGTTGATATCGTTGAGCGTCGCTTTGGTGACACTTTGTAATCTAACGTTCCTAGCTTGTGGTTAACTAATAGTGACGGGCAACGATACTTCTCTTCTTAATTCCTATCTTATTAGATGTAACAGCTCTTAGATCCGATGATCTACGTTATCTCCGTTCGTCGGATAATGCCTGTTAAATCTTGACTAAGATATCTTCACCTCATGTAGGCTCATGAGAAATGTGTCGGATATGGAAACGTGTTAAAGAGCGTAAAGATGTTTTATTCGTAAAGTAATAAGTAAGGAAAGTACTTAGAACATTCAATCTAATTTATTTAACCACGTACCGCCGACTCCGGCATACGACGTGCCCGGGGCTGGAGGACCCCCCGGTTAGCGCACCCCCAGTAACTACCACTATCTACAAACAATCCAAACCTCCGACCCCAAACCTCAAACATGCCCGCGCCATGCCCACAACACGAACACTAAGTACAAGATCATCAACGGTAAAGAAAGTTCTCCCCAAAGCGACACCGTAGACCCTCTGGTATGGGCCCGACCAAGCCAAGCAGCCGAAGCCACAAGACCTCCTCGCGTAGCCGAAGCCGAGCAAGGTACCAGTCCCCCAGGTTCCCCGTACAAAAATCAAAAATCCACAACCGCCATCTAAATATGACCCCGCAAACCTTCCTCCACAGTAGAAACCCACCGGGGCGCCCCCACTCAGTGATCTTGTGACACCCCCAGCCAACCGCCACGGCCAAACACCCCCCCAAAATCCCACAAACAAAAGAAACACCCAAGACCCATGCGCGTAGACCCGAAGGAAAGCCGACTTACAGGACGAGGGCTGCCTAGTCGAGGGGGTACGAACAGTCGTAGACTACCCGAGCAGCACCACAAGGGCAACGCAACCCGAATACCTCCGCGGAAGGTGCCAGGAAGACCGCATCCTCCAGCCGTCGACACTTGGCCGAACAAACCCAGGTAATATCCTCCACGAACTCCTCAACTCCCTCCACAGGCGGCGCTCCCACATTGGACACTGTAGCAGCCGGGCGCGACCGAGTACGCGACGGCAATGGCGATGACGTATCCGAACCGGGGACAAGTGGCACAGGTGATGTCTGGTCGTGTTTGACCCGGCGCTTCTTGTTTCTCCTCCTCTTCTCTCTCCCAGGCGTAGGCCTATGGTCGGTGGTGGACGGGCCACCCTCAACACCACCCACCGCCACAGGAGGGCTGCCACCAGAGGCGTTTCCCCGACCAGCCACAGGCTCAGCCACAAAGGACTCAGGCACTTGACCCCCCGAAGGAGGCAATGCCACTGCAGCCGGCGCCACCACAGGGGCTACCACCCCACCCACCGAAGAGGACGCCTCTACCACCACATTCGACGAATCAGACTGGGGCCCACCCACACCACCCTCCATGGAGGGTGGTGGTGGGATAACCGCCGGCGTAACAACTCCCCGAGGGGGCTCCTCTGCCGGACCCTGAGAATTCTCAGGGTCTAGCCCATCCCCCACCGTAACAACCGTAGTAACCGAAGCGACCGAGGGAGTAGGTGACGAAGGAATAACCGTAGGAACCTGACAGAGCAGCGTTCTCTTTCTCAGCGCGATGAAGCCGCCGAGAAAGGACAGAGATATGATGCCGAAGGCAAGAGACTTCGGCCTCCAGGGCGAAGTTCTTCTCGATGGCACGAGACAGAACGACCGACGAACGCAAGGCAGATGCGGTGGAGGGGGGAGAGGCTGCCTTAGCCATAGCAACTGTAAGGAGGCGAGGCCGAAAGTGAGGAAGTCGTAGATAGGCGAGATGAAGAACCTGGGTTCTTCAAACGATCGTAGGAGGAGGGAAAGCAACTATCGTGATAGAAGCTTAAAGACTTGAAGCTATCGTGAGATAGGAATCAAGGGCTCTGATAGGCCGGACACTGCAAATTCGCTACCGTGGCGGAGCGAAGATAGAAGTAAGGAAATTACTTAGAACACTCAATCTAATTTATTTATACTTGTACAGCCGACTCGGGCATACGACAAGTCCCCACCGGCACAGGGTTAACGCAAACCGGAACTACCACCAACTACGAACAAACCAAACCACCAGCCCCATACCTCAAACATGCCCGCGCCATGCCCACAACACGAACACTAAATACAAAGCCATCAACGGTAAAGAAAGTCCTCCTCACCCCAGCATCCGAAGTACATCTGGTATGGCACAAACCGCAGCCCTTGTAGCAAGTCCGCATCATTCCTGAACAAGGAGTACAAGGGGCGAACCCACGAATACCAAGATAAACAGGCGACAGGCAGGACCCAGGCCGAAGCCAAAAGCCGAAAGGGTGTCCGACAAAGGCAAGTTCCCCGTACAAAAACAAAATTCCACTACCGCCCGGTCTGAACACCGTCCAGCAATCCCTCCTCCATAGTCGAAAACCAACAACAATTTATCGACACCGGCGGCGCACTGGCAGAGAGGTTACGACCAACTTGTCCGTAACTCGCATCCGCACGCCAGGCCGTCGACCCTATGAACCCACTTTGCCAAGTGCCTCCGAAGAGCATAATGGTTAGGAGGACCTGTACCTGTTACCCGTAACCCCAAACCAAACAACTCAAACAAAAGAAATACATAGAGGTGGTGACAGACCGGCAAGGTCAGTAGGGCCTATCTCCTACCCGTGGTGCCATGCCCCCGCCAGCCAAACCCGCAACCAAACTAAAGAAACCAAACAAGCTCCACAGAACTCAGCACGCAAGACCCAAACAAGTCCAACCCAGAGGTCACAACCCACTATCCGCACAGGTGGCCATCAGCCAGCCGGTCCGACAGGAAGCTTTGCAGCACTCAGCAGCTTAACCTTAACAGCCCGAGCCAGCCGGAAACACTTAGTTAGACCTCGCCCAACCTAAAGCAGGCCCGACCGGTGCTCGCAGGTATCTCTCCCCGCCAAGTCAGCCCCCCCCAAGCCCCACACACCAGGCACCGCAGCTCCCATCCAGCCCCCTCAGCCCCTCGGGCAGATCAACCGCCCGACAGCCACAGGACAGCCAATACCTGACCCCACCAAGCCGCCACTGATCTTGGCCACACCAGCAGAGCCCCCACCCCCAGCACTGACAGCCGAGGGGTGCCACCAGGACGAACCCGGGGCCAAAGCATAAAGGGCCGCCACCCGAAGGCAACGGCCACAGCCCCAACCCGCCCGAACAGAAGTCCAGACAAGCCGAGAAGGAAACTAGGGAACCCGCAGGCTTCCCAAGGTGGGCCCCAAAGGGCCACACTGTAGACCGACGAAAGGTGCCCAAACTGACGCTTCAGAGAGGGTGGGTACCAGGATAGGAAACGAGACAAACAGAAGGTAGGCCCCACTTGCAATGGGTGTGACCGCCAACCACCATCCGTAACCACACTGACCCCTGCACTAGACCAAGCGTGGCCCGGCAACCAATCACCCCACACCACCCCGGGCAGAAGTACACCCGCACCAGGAGGTAAAGAATTTCAGGGTCAAAGCCATCCCCACGTAGAAGCGAGGAGGAGACACCTGACTGAACCACCGTAAATGCCTCTTGAACTGAAATCAAGGGAACGGTGATAAACGACATCGTAGGATTCTGACCGTGATAATAGTAGACGAAGGGCGGGGCCGGCGAGGCCCCCGTCCCTTAAGGAATGATGCGATTGGTACGACGTGTTGATACTTGGGAAGGTCATCAGTCTAACCCAAGGGCGTTTTGTATCGTGAACACTAAGGACTACGTTAAAACCCAACAAGAAACATGAGCTGGCCCAAAGAACGACACGGGTGTTTCCGCCCACAGCAATGTTCAAATCCCCCATCCCCCGAACGCGAAACTCTGCGAGTAAACGATAGACAGAGAAGCCGAAGTCTTTTTACCGAAGGAGGGCTAGTAGACGCCAAAAATGAGAAGGCTCGAAGCGAAATCATCGTGAGAATCAAACAACGACGAGGAGGCGAAAATAAGTAACCGTAACGCGAAACCGTCAAACAACAGAACTTCAACACCAAAGTCCCCAGGAACTACTGAGCGAACTCAGATATCTCCCCCAGAATCAAAGGCATCGAAGGACTATCGTGGTGCGAAAGGAACACCACCGAGGCGGAGCAAAGATAGAAGTAAGGAAATTACTTAGAACATTCAATCTAATTTATTTATACTTGTACCGCCGACTCCGGCATACGACAAGTCCCCGCCGGCACAGGGTTAACGCAAACCGGAACTACCACTAACTACGAACAAACCAAACCTCCAACCCCGTACCTCAAACATGCCCGCGCCATGCCCACAACACGAACACTAAATACAAAGCCATCAACGGTAAAGAAAGTCCTCCTCGCCCCCGCATCCGAAGCCCCTCTGGTATGGAACCAACCGCAGCCCTTGTAGCAAGTCCGCATCATTCCTGAACAAGGAGTACGAGGGGCAAACCCACGAATACCAAGATACACAGGCGACAGGCAGGACCCAGGCCGAAGCCAAAAGCCGAAAGGGTGTCCGACAAAGGCAAGTTCCCCGTACAAAAAACAAAATTCACTACCGCCCTGTCTTAATACCGTCCCGCAATCCCTCCTCCACAGTAGAAAACCAATAACAATTTTATCAATACAGACGGCACCAAGGCAGAGAGGTCGTGACCAACATGTCCACAACTCACATCCGCATGCCAGGCCGTCGACCCTATGAACCCACTTTGCCGAGTGCCTCCGAAGAGCGTAACGGTGACGAGGACATGTACCCGCTACCCGTAACCCCAAACAAAACACAAATAAACAAAGGAAATACATAGAGGTGGTGACAGACTGAGAAGGTCAGTAGGGCCTATCTCCTACCCGTGGTGCCATGCCCCCGCCCACCATACCCACAACCAAGCCAAAGAATCCAAACAAGCGCCACAAAACCCAGCACACAAGACCCAAACAAGTCCAACCCAGAGGTCGCAACCCACTATCGGCACAGGTGGCCATCAACCAACCGGTCCACCAGGAAGCTTTACAGCACTCAGCTGCTAGACCTTAGCAGCCCAGTCCAGCCGGAAACGGTTAATTAGACCTCACCCAATATGACGCAGGCCCAACCGGTGCTCGCAGGTGTCTCTCCCCGCCAAGTCAGCCCCCCCCAAGCCCCACACACCAGGCATCGCAGTTCCCATCCAGCCCCCTCAGCCCTTCAGGCAGCTCAACCGCGCGACAGCCACAGGACAGCCGATACCTGACCCCACCGGGCAACCACCGTCTTGGTCGCACCAACAGAGTCCCAACCCCCAGCACCACGTAGCCGAGGAGGGCCACTAGGACGAACCCGGGGCCACAGCATAAAGGGCCCCTACCCGAATGCAACGGCCACAGCCCCAACCCGCCCGATCCAAAGTCCAGTCAAGTCGAGAAGAAAACCAGGGAACCCGCAGGCCCCCTGACGTGGGCCCCAAAGGGCCACACCGTAGACTGACGAAAGGTGCCCAAACTGACGCTTCAGACAGGGCGGGTACCAGGATAGGAAACGTGACAAACGGAAGGTAGGCCCCACTTGCAATGGGTGTGACCGCCAACCACCATCCGTAACCACACCGACCCCTGCACTAGACCAAGCGTGGCCCGGCAACCAATCGCCCCACACCATCCCCGGCAGAAGTTCACCTGCACCAGGAGGCAAGAGATTTCAGGGTCAAAGCCATCCCCACGTAGAAGCGAAGAGGTGACGCCTGACTGAACCACCGTAAATGCCACTTGAACCAAAATCAAGGGAACGGTGATAAACGACATTGTAGGATTCCGACCGTGATAATAGTAGACGAAGGGCGGGGCCGGCGAGGCCCCCGTCCCTTAAGGAATGATGCGATCGGTACGACGTGTTGATACTTGGGAAGGTCATCAATCAAACCCAAGGGCGTTTTGTATAGTGAACACTAAGGACTCTGTTAAAACCCAACAAGAAACATGAGCTGGCCCAAAGAACGACACGGGTGTTTCCCCCCACAGCAATGTTCAAATCCCCCATCCTCCGAACGCGAAACTCTGCGAGTAGACGAGTAGACAGAGAAGCCGAAGTCTATTTACCGAAGGAGGGCTCGTAGACGCCAAAGGTGAAAAGGCTCGAAGCGAAATCATCGTGAGAATCAAACAACAACGAGGAGGCGAAAACAAGTAACCACAACGCGAAACCGCCAAACAACAGAACCTCAACACCAAAGACCCCAGGAACTACTGTGCGAACTCAGGTATCTCCCCCAGAATCAAAGGCATCGAAGGACTATCGTGGTGAGAAAGGAACACTACCGAGGCGGAGCTAAGATAGAAGTAAGGAAATTACTTAGAACATTCAATCTAATATATTTATACTTGTACCGCCGACCCCGGCATACGACAAGTCCCCGCCGGCACAGGGTTAGCGCAAACCGGAACTACCACTAACTACGAACAAACCAAACCTCCAGCCCCGTACCTCAAACATGCCCGCGCCATGCCCACAACACGAACACTAAATACAAAGCCATCAACGGTAAAGAAAGTCCTTCCCGAAGCGACACCGTAGACCCTCTGGTACGGGCCCAACCAAGCCGAGTAGCCGAAGCCACAAGACCTCCTCGCGTAGCCGAAGCCGAGCAAGGTACCAGTCCCCCAGGTTCCCCGTACAAAAAATCAAAAAATCCACTACCGCCCGGTCTGAATACCGTCCCGCAAACCCTCTCCCACAGTAGAAAACTAACAACAATTTAACAACACAGGCGGCACCAAGGCAGAGAGGCTGCGACCAACATGTCCACAGCTCGCATCCGCATGCCAGGCCGTCGACCCTATGAACCCACTTTGCCGAGTGCCTCCGAGGAGCGTAACGGTGAGGAGGACCTGTACCCGCTGCCCGTAACCCCAAAACAAAACATAAACAAAGGAAATACATAGAGGTGGTGACAGACCGAGAAGGTCAGTAGGGCCTATCTCCCACCCGTGGTGCCATGCCTCCTCCCGCCATACCCGCAACCAAGCCAAAGAAACCAAACAAGCCCCACAGAACCCAGCACGCAAGACCCAAACAAGTCCAACCCAGAGGTCACAACCCACTATCCGCACAGGTGGCCATCAGCCAGCCGGTCCGACAGGAAGCTTTGCAGCACTCAGCAGCTTAACCTTAACAGCCCAAGCCGGCCGGAAACACTTAATTAGACCTCGCCCAACCTGACGCAGGCCCGACCAGTGCTCGCAGGCGTCTCTCCCCGCCAAGTCAGCCCCCCCCAAGCCCCACACACCAGGCACCGCAGTTCCCATCCAGCCCCCTCAGTCCCTCAGGCAGATCAACCGCCCGACAGCCACAGGACAGCCGATACCTGACCCCACCAGGCAGCCACTGGTCTTGGCCGCACCGTCAGAGTCCCCTCCCCCAGCACTGTGTAGCCGAGGGGGGCCACCAGGACGAACCCGCGGCCAAAACATACGCGCCAGCATCCAAAGACGCCGGCCACAGTCCCAGCCCACCCGAACCGAAATCCAAGCAAGCCGAGCGGGAAACCAGGGAACCCGGAGGCCCCCCAATGTGGGCCCTACAGGGCCGCACCGAAGACTGACGAAAGGTGCCCAAACTGACGCCTCAGAGAGGGCGGGTACCAGGATAAGAAACGAGACAAACGGAAGGTAGGCCCCACTTGCAATGGGTGTGACCGCCAACCACCATCGGTAACCACACCGACCCCTGCACTAGACCAAGCGTGGCCCGGTAACCAATCGCCCCACACCACCCCGGGCAGAAGTCCATCCGCACCAGGAGGCAAGATTTTTCAGGGTCAAAGCCATCCCCACGTAGAAGCGAAGAGGTGACGCCTGACTGAACCACCGTAATGCCACTTGTACCGAGAACAAGGGAACGGTGATAAACGACATCGTAGGATTCCTACCGTAAAGATAGTAGACGAAGGGCGGGGCCGGCGAGGCCCCCGTCCCTTGAGGAATGATGCGATCGGTACGACTTGTTGATACTTGGGAAGGTCATCAGTCTAACCCAAGGGCGTTTTGCATCGTGAACACTAAGGACTCTGTTAAAACCCAACAAGAAACATGAGCTGGCCCAAAGAACGACACGGGTGTTTCCGCCCACAGCAATGTTCAAATCCCCCATCCCCCGAACGCGAAACTCTGCGAATAGACGATAGACAGAGAAGCCGAAGTCTTTTTACCGAAGGAGGGCTCGTAGACGCCAAAGGTGAGAAGGCTCGAAGCGAAATCATCGTGAGAATTAAACAACAACGAGGAGGCGAAAACAAGTAACCACGACGCTCCACCACACGACAACCTCAACACCAAAGACCCCAGGAACAACTGAGCGAACTCAGATATCTCCCCCAGAATCAAAGGCATCGAAGGACCATCGTGGTGCGAAAGGAACGCTACCGAGGCGGAGCGAAGATAGAAGCAAGGAAATTACTTAGAACAAAGCGTGAAGAGCCTCTCTTCCTCGGCCGCCTCGGCCTCCTTATATAGTGCTCTTCACTCAACCCTAACCCTGATGACTCACAAGTGTGAGCCTCGCAAAAAGCCTTACATAGGTCATATGACTCAAATGAGTCATACGCGCAAGACCCATGACTCATAATCGAGTCATGTGCGAAACATAACAAATCATCACATAAACAAGTCATATGACTCAAGTGAGTCATATGCGCAAGACCCATGACTCATAATCGAGTCATGTGCGAAATCCTGAGCTACCTGTCACATCCGTGACATATGTCTTGAATTATGAACACTTTTGCTGAGTAGCTATAGTAATTCAAATTCGGTTTTGAACAACAGTTGCATTATTTGCATTAATATCACCATTGTTGGATATTGGATTGATGAGGAGGTAAATTGGCAGAAGATTTAAATTCCTCCTGTAATTATTTTGCGAGGGCTCTGTTTGGCATGTACTAATAAAAATATATCGCAATAAAAGATGAAAATAGCATATTTATTATATAAAAGAAGCTTTTGGAAAAAATGCGGTCATCTGACCAATCATGTGAAGACCGACATATTATGTCAAGACAATATGTTAGCAGTATGGTATTAACTCTTAAAATCACATTTCAAGGTAATATGTAGAATATATCTGTTCATTAAAGTTAACCATTACATACTTTACAAGGTTAGTCATACGCTCTAATTCTATGGTGCTAACGCGAGGTTCTGATAGAACTTAATATTTAATTTCTAGCTGTTCCCTGACTATCTAAATTAGCTATATTATCCTTAAAGTTTAGAGAATTCTCAACTTGATTTTTGACATTTCAATCTACAAATAGTATTTGTTGTGAGGTAGGGCAGAGCAGGTTTTGCTCTCGGGGGCCACACCGTTACCAGGCTCGGGACCAGAGTTTTCTTTTCCTGCCGACCGTGCACTAGTAAAAGTCAGAGGAAGTCCACCTAGGGCATGAGCAGGGTGGGGATGGAGGTCAAAAAAGAGAAAAGCCCCGCCCCATCCGCAGGCAGGGAATGGGCCAGGACATGGTTTTGCAGGCCCCCGGAGGCCCCATGACGAACACTATCTATAAAAAGAGGATTCATTATTCTGAACCATTGTACATAGTAATAAGATACCTACAAAATCCAATTCCATGAAGTTATAGAGATGAATCGAATATAATATTTAATCTCAAGCCATTTCTGATTTTTAAAGCCTACAATATTACTATCTAATTATTTATCCCATACAACTAACTTTTCCTCTTTACTAGACTTTCATAATGGTAATCAACTACAGTAAGGAATAGTATTTAGATGTGATTGAAATTTCTTTAGAAAACAAGGCCTTCACTGTTAGCTAAGTATACAGTCACTTGTATGCTAATCAAAAAATTCTAATATAATAAAAAAATATAAGTGTTTGGCAACGATGCTAAAGCTGTGTGAAAGAAAAATAAACAAAGTTAACACACAACTCAACTTAGGGCACATACCCAAAACAAATCACATAGTACCAAAAGGCTTTACTTTCAGTTTACTCACCTCCTATTATACCACATGGCTATTATAACAAGCCAAATTTTCATCTACAATTATCCCTTTATTCTCTACAATTTGATCTTTGCTACTCAGACTTGATATATCCTGCACATCTCTGAATTCTTTATCCTATAATATTTTAATAAAATGCTAATAGCTTTTGAGCAGGCAGACCAAGCCAGAATGGGAAATAGGCTATATAGGTTGAAGTTAGTAAAAGATTTCTCGTTGAGGCACTTATTTGGCATACTTTATATGAGTGCTATTTCATGATTCTACACCTAGCCCTACTATAAAAAAACTACAATAAAAATTTTAGTAAAAGTCTTCAATACCACAAACTTGGTGTAAAAAATTCTAAAATGCCACAACACTTTAGCAAATATTTAGAATGCCACAATACCCTATACTAGTACCATAGATGAAAGATTTCCTTCTACATACCACTTATCACATTCTCATCTTTGAATTTTGAATATTCCCGCTACCAATTCTGGAATACCTTTACTTGATTTTTGCCTTCTAGCTCTGGTGTTAGGTGGTAGCCGAGGAGAATCTTATCGGTCAGACTAGGGCCTGAATCTTTAATCGGAGATTGTCTAGGAAGACTCGTTTAAATCAATAAAAGAATAAAGTTAAAGATTTTTAATTTTGTAAACGTATTATATTGCTAAGGTCTCTTCTCTGTTGCTTGATTCCTCTAACTAACCCGGAGACCTTAAACCTATTTATACTAATCTACCAGTACTTAGCATCCCTATACTAACTTGTACCGAGGAGCTTTTAACTTTAGTTTCTACTAAGTGCGAACACCATTTGACCCTGAAAGTTTGTACACCACTTCAACCTTGATTGAGACGAGATATCTTTCTTGAGAGGATAGCATCCTATCTTCCCATGATCTCTTTACGATCTCAAGGCTTGAATGGACTAAATATGTAAATGTAGTCTGAATGGCTATAATTCCAATTGTCCCTTCTGATTAAGAACTAGCTAAGTTCATTGTCAAGAATGGATGCATAATTAATATATGCTTGCATGAGTCTCGACACGCCAGTATCATAGAAAGGATCATGCATCTCCAGTCTTCCAATCCAAGTGTGGTTCCCCTCAGACCTCTTGCCTCTAAGAGGGACTCCTATTGGAGCCGTCTGACGTAGACCTAATCTTGAATGAGTATTGGTAACTTTTGAAATAGTTTGATAGCTCTCGATGTCTTGTATCTAATTGATAGAAAATCCCTCAGTTGGCTATTCACTAATGTGAGTGGTCTTATATGGTTTGTGGTCAGGGAGCTAGGAATTAGAAATTATTATTTTAATTCCTATATAGCTTTACCGCAACCATCTTATCCAGTCACTTGACCTCTATAATCAGATACGTGACATTACCACTATGCTAGGTCTTATATGCCTAACATTAGCTCCCTCCTTTAAGGCTGCGCCTCAAACGCCTTTCATTATAGATCCTTTCAGGACCTAATGAGGTCAGGGTAACAAGCCTTCCGTGTTTGCTTGGCCACGGTTGGAAAGCCTTCTCCTCATCATCCTGCTTCTGCCCTGCCTGGCATTTCCAGATTATCATTGTGGAATTCCTCCACTAAGTCTTCGGCATTACCCCTGCCTTCGGCTGGCTCCCAGGTGTTCTCATCTTAGGAACAACCTTGCCATTTTACCAGATAATCCAGTTCCTTTAACTGTCGGTAGCAGCCTTCTATTTTCTTTCTGTAATTGCGGACCTCGCTCCTTCCAATTTTTTCTATTTCCCATTGAGTCTCCACTTCAATCTCCTCAGGTTCACAAGGTGGCTGCCTTCAGTTTTCGAAAACCGATTCATGATAGGGTTCGAGTAGTGATACGTAGAATACTTGGTGGATCTTCTATCGGGCTGATATATCGAGCCGGAAGCTTCAATTGCCTTTCTTTTCCAAGTTTCGAAAAGGACCGTATAGCTTAGGACTAAGTTTCTTGGATTTTCGTCGTATACGAATATTTTTTGCATTCAGCATTACCTTGTCCCCAACCTTAAAGTCCGGTTGTCTAGTCGCTTTTCAATCGTAGTATTTAGACATAGCTTCTCGAGTTTTATTTAGTGATTTCTTAGCTTATTCGTGTATAGTCTTGATCCAGTTCACGTATAGTGAGGCAATGGGATTTTGGACTTTGCGTTCTTTCATCCATTCTGTCTGTGGATGAAATCCATAGTTTGCATAGAAAGGAGACATTCCATGAGAGTTTGTCATTGAGCTATTGAATGCATATTCAGCAAGTGGTAGCAATTGATACCAGTTGTCCTGGTCGTAGTTGACGAAACTTCAAAGGTAACCTTACAGCACTTGGTTGGTCTGTTCAGTTTCTCCGTCAGTTTGAGAATGATATGCTGTCAACATTCTTCTTTTGATATCCAAGCTCTTGAATAACGATTGCCAGAATTCTCCTGCAAACTTTGAATCCATATCTGAGATGATTTCGGTTGGTATACCATATAGTTTCCATACTTCTCTTATAAAAGTATTTGCAGCGTCCTTAGCTGTCGTACTTTCTTGTACGCTGAGGAAATGTACCATTTTAGTAAACTGGTCGACTACTACCATCATTTGGGTGCATCCTTGAGACTCTGGTAGTTGAGTTATGAAGTCTACTGATATGGAACTCCAAGCGGTATATGGCGTCTGTAGCGGTTGTAGGAGTCCGCACTTAGTGTGCCTTGGTGACTTATTGTGTTGGCACTCATCACAAGACCTTACATAGTCGTTTACCTAATCGGCTAACTCTTTACTGTAAAAGTCCCTCATAATTATTTCTAGAGTTTTTTCTTGTCTGAAGTGTCCGGCAATCTTTACATCATGGCAAGCTTCGGCAATTCTGGTATAGAGGGGCTAGTCCATCAGCACATATAGGCGTTGCATATAGTATAGCACATCCTCGTTTATTGTCTAATCCTTTGGAAGTGTCTTCCTATCATCTCGTAGTTTCTTTAGTTTATTTCTTTTGCCTTTCCAATCTTGGTTCCTATTAATGGCTATGTGTAATGCGGCTAGGAAGTCTGGATTAAATGTCTTCATGCTTACTTTTGACAATATAGTATTAGACATTAAGACTTTTTCCAGCATGTCAATTAGATTATACCAGTATTCGTTACCGCTAGCCGAAGCCAGAAGGTGGGTTTGACTAGTTCTTGTTCTTTGACAACCAGGGTTCGTACAGTGGTATCTGTACTTCCAAACCCTGCATTGTCTCTTTTCGTGTAGTCAAGCTGGTCTATCTCCATGAGATCTGCGGTATTGATTCTTTCCACTAAATGTTGCGCAACTCGATCCCCTGCTCGTATTTGGCAGTCCAGATGCTTATGGTTAAATAGGAAGACATGAAATTCCCCTCTATAATCTGCATTAATAACTCCAGCTCCTGTGGAGATTCCGCTTCTAACTGCAAGACCACTCCTAGGTGCTATTCTACCGTATGTTCCTTCTGGTAGCTTGACTGCGATGTCCAACTTTACTAACAGTTGTCCCATCTTTGGTATAATTGTATTGTTTATAGTATATAGATCGTGTCCCGCTGCCATCCTAGAACCTTTTGTCAGTATTCGTGCTTTTGGATTCATCCTTCTGACTTGGATCGCTGTCACGTCTGACAGTAGAACTTGGCTTATGTCGCTCTTTGGGTCCCAAACATTGAGGTCTTTCTGTAGCTCAGAAGACTTAGTATTCTGGAGCGTTACAATTCTTATTATGATTTTTTCCGCAATTGCGATCAATGAAACCCGGATTCCTTCTGTCCTGAAGTATTCTGGTTTCAAAATTGTTTGTCTACAATGCGTAGCTCCCTTATCAGAAGGGTACTCCGGCAGTCGACTTAGTGCATCTGGTTTGCCTCCTCTGGTTACCCGGCAATAGACAATTTTAAAGTCGTAGTCAACCAATTTTTGGGCCCATCGGATCTCTCTGCTACTCCAGACCTTTGAGGTGAGGAAGTACTGCAGATTCTGGTGGTCCGTATATACTATAATTAGTTTTTTAGTACCGATTAAATAATGCTGCCATTCTTTAAAAGCTTCCAGAATTGCCAGAAGTCCTTAACGTGTATCTCGTAGTTCCGTTCTGCTGAGTTCAACTTCCTAGAGTGGAAAGCTACAGGGTGTAGTATTTTGTCTAAAAGTTGGGATAGCTTACAACCTAATGCAAAATCGCTTACGTCGATTTCAACCACCGTCTCTCGATCTGGGAAAAAGTGGTATAGTATTGAAGCTGTTATAAATTTAAGCTTTAAATCTTTGAAAGCTCCATCTTGCTCGGGCCCCTACTTGTAGTCCTTTGGATTTCCTTTTAGCGTCTCAGTTATTAGTCCACATATGGCTGAGAATTTTCTAATAAACCGTCGGTAGAAATTAGCAAATCTAATAAAAATTTGTACTTCTTTTACCGACTTTGGTGGTATCCATTCCATGATTGATTCCACCTTGCGGTTGCTAATAAATACTACTTTTACCGCAACAATGTAGCCTAAAAATTCAACAGATTCGATTTGGAATATTGATTTCCTAACCGATATGGTGAGTTGGTATTCTTAGAGTTGTTTGAGAACTTTCTTGACTAGTATTATGTGGTCGGCCTCGTTGTCTGAGTAAATTAATATATCGTCCAGATAGCAGACCACTCCTCGATAAAGAAACTCCTGAAGCACTTTGTTTATCATTTTTTGGAATGTCGCAGGTGCGTTTACCAACCTAAAAGGTATTATGTTATACTTGTAATCTCCATATCGAGTTTGAAAAGCCATCTTCCACTCATCTCCTTGTCTCATTCTGATAAGATGATAGCTATCTCTTAGGTCGAGTTTGGAGAATATTTTTGCTCCTGCTACCGGGTCTCGTAGCTCTGAAATTAGCGGTGGAGGGGGTTTTTAGAGAACAGTTAGTTTATTTAGGTTTCGGTAGTCCACGATGAGCTGTATTTTGCCATCCAGTTTAGGAACGAACAGGATGGGTGCTCCGTAAGGTGATTTGCTTGTTGATATCTTGCCTTGAGCCAACATATCTTCCAGGTATTCCTGTAATGCTTTTAGCTGTTTAGCTGATCAAGGATATACTGGTCCCCACAGTTTGCCCTTTTTCTCATGTATTTTGATCTCGTAATCGTAGGTGGGATGGGGCGGTAGCTTCGCTACTGTCTGTGGCTGGAAGAGCTTCCTGTACTGGTGGTACACTTGTGGTATGGAGGTTAATTCAACTGTCTCTTGATCATCCCTCATACTGATTCTTCCTATTCTCACTGCATCTTCATCTATTGCCACCGTCTCGTCATATTCAAACATGTCTGCGATTCCCTCATTTTCTTCCACACAATTTTTGCAACATTTTGCGTCAAATGACCACTTCTCCGGGTCTTCAATATTAGATATTGGGTGGTTGGTCTGCTACCAACCAAATGGTATAATCATCTCACAGACTCCCAGCTCAGCAATCTCGCATGTTACTTCAGAAAGGTGCTTGTTTCACCCGATTTCAAGCATTAGAGGATAGGTATAAAATCTTCCTCCAGAAGGAGCTGCAGTACCATCAAAGCCATAAATTTTTACAGCTTCTGGCCTTTCAGTAAAGGGTAATCGATATTGTTGAACTAATTGTTGGTTTATGACAAAGACGTTAGGTCCCGAGTCCAAAAGGACCGTAATCTTTTGCCTTTTACAATGGATAAAAAGGTTCAGACTGCCTTCAGGGCGGGTATATCGTTAAGGTAACGGCGCACATAGCTTGCACCTATGGGGCTGTCCCCGCTCACCATGATTTTTTCTCTCAGGCGTCGTGTAACTAGAGTATTTGTTACTATGCCCACATAGGTTCAACCACTTAGGTCTCCTCAGACAAACTATCTTTATGTTAGCATTTTAATAGATAGGAATAATATGTAGTCTTTAGCGTTTCACCAATACACTTTTATGTATGACCTGTTTTCTGGTTGGATGCCAAAATCTTCCTCTTAATTTTTTTTTTTTTTTTTTTGATGTGTGGCTTGGGTTGCCACCTAGTCTGAGGTTGCCTCATTCCAGAGGTGAGGTCCGGTTGCCTCTGAGTTCTGAGGTGAGGTCCGGTTACCACGCTTAGAAAAGTTTTTTGGTGTGGTTATCCGGTTGCCATGCAGGAATTAATGCTGATTGCAACCGGTCAACCATCCATATGCTACCAGTCAACTGGTCATAATATGGGCCTCACTTCGTACTCTCTTCTGCTCCTTAGGTTCTAGGTGTCGGGAGCAGTCCTCTGTGCCATCTACCTCCTTATCTACTCTGTGGGGAGTAGGGAGGTCTTGAGGCTCCATGGCTAAGGTCCTGGCCACTCTGCTTCTGGTAGTTTGGTGCATGGTATGGGCACCTAGTGTCCTCCTCACCATAACCCCCGAAGTGAGCTGAGTAATCACAATCATAGATTTATTTCCCAAAAAGGAAATTAAATTTTCCAAAAGGGGAAATTATTTTACAAAAAAGGAAATAATTTTGGGAAAAATTTTGGAAAAATTGCACCTCTTTCAAAAAAACATGTTATATCACTTGATGGCTGCCTTATTGTCGTTTTCTTAGAATGTTTCTCAGGATCGGGGGCGCACATAACTTTTCAACCTGTCATTCTTAGTGAGGAAGTATACCGTCTGCGTCTGTCCACTATTCTAAGATAATCAGGTCTTATGAACTTAGTGAAAACGATACTTAACGAATTTTTTCGAGTAGTTTCCAACACCCTGGCCAAAGGGGGGTTCTCAATTTCGATTCCTGTTCCTGAAAGACCCAGACTACCCAAACACTGTCGCTGTTGGTACCATAATGACTTTAAGTCATTTCTTCATCTTCACTCAACTCCTATATTCCGTGTGCTGTCTGGACTTTGCATCTTGGTTGTGGCCTCTTGGGTCGATTCATTGCGGCTGCTGATTTTGCCTGTTTAATTCACATTTTTATCGGGCAGCGAGAGACATTAGTGGCGGATATTCGAATGCTGCCCCAGCAGGTTTTGTTGTCCTGGTTATTCTTTCCGCACCTCATACCGATACCTTTTCCCTTTCGAGTATCCACTACCGAATGAGGTATTCCTTCATGTGCCTCCTTCCAGTTGGAGTGGGTTATCGCAGATGTTCCTCCTCAATGTTTATTTGGAGTCGGTTGTTCCGTTTCTCTTTCTCGCTTCTTAGAAGGTCCTCCTCCCATTATCTGTTTTTTAGGTTTATCCTGGATTGATTTATCTTTTCTTGACTCTGATTTTTCCCCACCGTCTTTAGGAGCCTTGTGTGTGGATCCATGCATTAATATTTTAGAGTATTGTAACTCTTCTTCCGAACGGCTACATTTCATCAACGCCTTCTCTCATTCCTGGTTGGTGTCATATTTTTTATATGATAGACGTCGTATAATATCAGGTGTGAGCTTCCATTCCACAGCCATTCTCCATGATACTCCAGTCATGCGTCCCCAAATGTTGAGATTATGCATAGCACCCATGAAGTTCTGAATGTCTCCTTCATATTTTATTCTATCCATGTCTCGGAAAGCTTGTCGTACTGCTTCCAAGGGGGCAAAACGATCAATCATTTCATGTTCAAACCTTAACCATTTCTTTAGACTAGGGACTTGTTCTTCACCTCGCAATCCATCTATAGCGAGTTGATACCAGGTGGTAAAGGGGGCTATTCTTTCACCCTTTGTTCTTCCTAAGGAGTATTTGACTCTTTCCTGCTTTCTTTCCCATATTCTGGGATTTCGTTCTAAATAATAGATATAGTGTGTCAGCCACACATGTACATCGTGATGCTTTTTTCCTTCAAAAAATGGTGGGGAGTTTGCTGGTCGTTTAGTGTTTTACACTAATGCTTCTGCCAACACGTTGACCATTCCAGTTTGTTCTGGTCTTGTCGCGGGACCTTCTGAAAGGGTTTCGCCCTGATCCACCATTTCTACCACCGTTGCTACTGCTATTCTCATCAGTGTCATCTGGATCAGATGGTGTACCAACAGGGGGCGGATCTCCTTCTTTCCATTTTCCTTTCTCCTTTCTATTTGATTGCCTATTTCGAGTAGACTCACTATCTGAAGTTTCTACCATCACATGCCTTTGTTTTCATGAGGGAAAACCTTTAGATGTCGAGCCTTCTAATTCTTTTATTTTTACCTTTAGGATTCCCAACATATCGCTGTGTAGATCGGTGAATCTTTGTTGTGTCATGAGAAGCTCTGACATTCTTTCTTCGCGCCGTTGGTCCTCTTCCATAGTCTGAGTGATAGCTGCTCGTAATGATCCCATTTCCTTTGCCTGTTTTTCATTGATGTCTCTTAGGGCCTGTTCGAGCACTTGGTCTCGATGAAGTTCTTCTTGTCCTTGTTGCCCCATATGTTCATGCAGCTGAGTAGTAACCTGTTCATGCCGTCGTTGTTACTAATTCTGTTTTGCTAGGTGTTCAGTGACGGCTTGGGCTAGTTCAGCTTGATGTGCCGTCACGGCCTGTTTCAAGCATGCACATTGCATAGCATATAATGCAACATCTGCGTCCCCCATTTCTTCTCCTTTGGCAATCTGTTCTTGGACCACTAAGAGTTTAGCATGGTAGTCCTGTGCTGTCGAGGATAAACTTCTCAATGCCATGTTTCCTTCATTGGTGGACTGTTTCAAGTTTTTATCCAATTTAGCCATGACTACCCCTATCCTGGCTGCTAATCTAGCCATATTGGCTCCATAATCTGTAGGTCGTAGTGGGGTACCTCTCAGGATTCCTCCTTGGCCTGATTTTTGAGATAGAGGTGAAGGTACTTGGGAAGGTGGGTTGGAGAAATGAGGTCAGTTTGTAGTGATTACAGACTTATCAGTCATATGGGTATTAACTGAATCTTTGGGTGGAGCTGGTGGAACTGGTGGAACGTTTGGACCTGATAGAGACATTTTTACAAAGTCTCGGAGGTTAAAGGTTGTCAATGGGCATACCACACCTATCTTAGCGAAGGGAATTGCCTTTGGTAGGCTGGCGATGCAAGCCTTTCACCGGTCCAACTGTTCTCGTATGTGTATATTGAGTAGCGTACGTTTAGGAGTGGTTGATAAGTAGGCGAGCTGAGTGCCATTGGCTTTAAGTTCCAAGCTCTTTGATTTCCATCCGTGAGAGATATAGGGAGCGGACGGGGAATGGAATATTCCGGCTCGGAGGATTCTTAGTCGTCTTCCAGAGTTTTTTTCTTCCGGGTACAGCGTATTCCACTGTGCGTCAGGAACATAAAAATCGTCCTGAGTGGAGTCGCTTTCGTAACATGCATAGTGGTCGATATCTGTGTGACAACACTCGTTGTCGGAGGTGGATACAGTTTCTTCTGTCCTTTGTCTGCTGGCGTAATAAGTTACGCGGAGAATATAAGTATTAATAATAATATAAACAAAAAATATCATTTAGATGATATTGGAGGATTTCTTAAGCGAGCTAAGGTTTTTAGTCTCGTGGAGAGTAAATTGGTGAGTCTTAGTGACAAAGAGATAACAATATACTGTTAGGCAGTAGCTGAGGTGAATCATATCGGTCGGACTAGGACCTGAATCTTTGATTGGAGATTGTCAAGGAAGACTCGTTTAAATCAATAAAAGAATGAAGGTAAAGATTCGTAATTTTGTAAACTTATTATATTGTTAAGGTCTCTTCTCAGTTACTTGATTCCTCTAACTAACCTGGAGACCTTAAACTTATTTATACTAATCTAGCAGTACTTAGCATCCCTATACTAACTTGTACCGAAGAGCTTTTAACTTTAGTTTCTACTAAGTGCGAATACCATTTGACCCTGAAAGTTCGTACACTACTTCAACCTTGATTGAGATGAGATATTTTTCTTGCGAGGATAGTGTCCTATCTTTCAATGATCCCGTTATAATCTCAAGGCTGGAATGGACTAAATATATAAATGTAGTCCGCATGGTTATCATTCCAATCATCCTTTCTGATCAAGAACTAGCTAAGTTCATTGTCAGGAACTGATGCATAATTGATATATGCTTGCATGAGTCTTGACATGCCAGTATCATAGAAAGGCTTCATACATCTCCAGTCTTCCAATCCAAGTGTGGTTCCCCTCGGACATCCTGCCTCTAAGAGGGACTCCTATTGGAGCTATCCGACATACACCTAATCTTGAATGAGTATTGATAACTTTAGAAGTAGTCTGATAGCGCTGGATATCTTGTATCTAATTGATAGAAAATCCCTCGGTCGGCTATTCACTTAATGCAAGTGGTCTTATATCGTTTGCAGTCAGGGAGTTACGAATTAGAGATTATTATTTTAATTCCTATATAGCTTTACCGCAACCATCAAATCGAGTCACTTGACCTGTATGATCAGAAGCCTGATATTACCACTATCCTAGGTCTTATATGCCTAACATCTGGTAACCTCCACCTGGTAGGACAACTATACTACCAATCTTATACCACTAGATATCACCAATCTAGATTCCAGAAATAACTTTACTCCTACAACTTCAGTGCCATAGAGATGACCAAAAAAGGAGAGAATTTGCCCTAATAAAGCTAGAAGCTGTGCTTGAATTCGCAAATAGCTGGTGGCCTTCCTTACATACCCAACCATACTCTTTACCATTATTCTACATATGGTCATGAATGTTTCAATACTCATGCATGCAAGAAATACTATAATTAATCTGAGAATGCTCTTTCAATTGGCCTGGACTTGAGATGCCAAGTCCCTCTTACTGACAATTACAACAGACCTCTACTTAAATGTTTTTCTTTTTTCAAATACTATTTTGTATACTATTAGCAAAACTATAAGTTATATTACGTGAACATTTATGGTGGTAGATAGAAATTAGAGACTAAACTAGTAAAAAAGTGTTGTGGAATTCTAGATATTTTCATGTCAAGGTTGTAGCATTAAAGACTTTTACCATAAAAATTTTAGCAAACGTCTCCAATATCACACAGTTTTATGTTTTTTCCCTCCCATGCTACCCATCCCTCCCATGCCACCCATCCCTCCCATACCACCCTTTTGTTATATAATATTAAGTTAATTGGATAGCCAAGATAATTAAAAGATTTTTTTCTTTTTCTTGTTACAGTTATGAGTAGTAGTGAAAGCCCAGGGAGAGCGAAAGTTCAGGCAGAGTGAAAGCCAAAGGAGAGCAAAGGCCCAGGAAGAGCAAAGGCCCAGGAAGAGCAAAGGCCCAAGAAGAGTAAAGGCGCTGGGAGGGAAAATGTCCAGGAAAAGTAAAGGCCACAGAAGAGTAAAGTTCTCAGAAGACCAAAAGCCCAAGCAGAGTGGTTCCCCAGGGAGAGCGGAGGCCCAGAAACAACAAAGGCCCACAGTGAGAAGAGAGAAGGCAGAAGTCCTCTGAGAGCGGTGAGTGTATTAACAGCCGAAGCCCAAGAAGAACAAAAGCCCAGAGAGGGAAAGCTGAGTGAAAGCCAAACCCAAGAGAGAGCAGCAAAGGAACAGAAAACGCAAACTCAGAGGCAACTTGGACTTTAGGACGGGGAAAGCTAGTGCGAGCTTGAGTAGGAGTAACAGCTGGAGTGGGAGGTTACTACTCATAACTCTAATAAAAAACGAAGAATCTATTAATTGTCTTGGCTATCTAATTGACTTAATATTATATAACAAAAGTGTGGTATGGGAGGGATGGGTGACACAGGAGGGAAAAAACATAAAACTGGGTGGTATTGGAGACCTTTACCGTAAAGATTTATTAACACAATATAAATATATTATTATTTTGTAATACATGCTGAACACACCCCTATATAAACACTTTAATATGCCAAAAAATATGCTATAAAAGTGACATGCCGAACGGAGTCTAGATAAAGTTTTATTTTGAGATTATCAAAACAATCTTCACATTAAATTTCCACATGCCAACCATCTTATTACTATGGTACCGAAATAATAAGGTTTATACAAATGATGCTAAACAGCCATTCCGTTTCCAATATTCAGAACCATAGGAAACAGTCATTTGTATGAGCGAACGGAACAGGACCATCATATCTGAACCATGCCTTACTTTTTTTTCTTGTGCTTTTGCCATGCTACATGTACTCTTCCTTTTCTATTATGCTATTCTTTTTCATTCCTTTTTCTTACTCAATATTCTTTTTCTTGCTTCTTTCCTCTTTTATTGTTTCTTTTCCTTATATTTTTTCTGTTTCTTTCACGGTTCGGAAGTCAGTCTAGGGCTAGTATAAAGGCTCTACCTTGTAATGTGACAAGTCCTGAGCAGGAACCCATACACTATAGGGAGATGACATATTTTTTTGGTTTTATTACTTGCCAGTTTACCTTTCCTTCTCTTTCTTTCTGTTAGGTATTTCTCTCCCTTTTCCTTTTCCTCTTATATGCTCTTGCCTTTTCGCTTAAGGTATATTCCCTTGAGACCTTCTCCTTAAACCACCAGACCCCTCAGCGAGGCAGCTCCCTCAGCGAGTTGCCGCATTTCTTGGCATGGGTGGTACACATGTTTCTTCCTTTTTGGACAAGAATTCTTTTTTTTTCTGTTCTCTTCTCTTCTCTCCCATAACAACCAACAACACAATCAACACAATCAATACAACCATGACAGGAGAGCTTGTCTACTTCTGAGGTTTGAGCTACAAATCGAGTGGCAAATCTAAAGACTCCTCTCTGGGAGTAGGGGCTCCATCAGTCCCTGCTCCTTCCCCCAAGTTTTCTGCTCTTTCTTCTTTGAATACACTTATACTTTCAATTTAGGGCCATCAAGAAAATCGTTACCTTCAGCTCCTATATCAAAGGCCAAATCTTGAAGGTGTTTCTGAAACTTCTCAACCTTCTTTTACGCCTCCGATATCTGATGCGTGAGACAGGTTTCATCCTCTTGCAAGATGGCACTTGTTTTCCGACATTTCAGTAAGTTTTCCACCTCTTCCAAGTTCTCTGTCTCCTTCCTCTTCTCAATACATTCAGCTCATTTGTTACTTCTTGTAGTAACCAAATCAACTGCATGATCATACTTCCTCTTGGCGGTTTGCCATTCTTCAGTTGACTGGGACTCAAAAAAGCGGGCTATATCATCACAGTCTATCCAGGCCTTCCCTGTGGTAGGTATTCTGGTTCGATTTCCACCTTTCTTATGACAAATATCGACTAACTGTTGTTTTAGGTTGTGAATCTGTTGCGCCCTCTCCTTAATCTCCGTAAGTATCCAGTTAGCAGAAAGGGCTAAATTGCTAACAATTTTTTTAAGTCCCCGCTCAAGGTGATCATTTGTCGGCAATATTGTGAATACAATTAGTTCTTGCTTTTCGATTTCGACTCTGTTCTGTAGTACATGTAAACAATCAATCTGTTGAACGGTAAATGCTCTTAAGCACTCAGGCAACGGCGAGGTGGAATTTGTATCTAGCTGGGTGGAATTAAGGTCTCGTTAGCTGGAGGTAGTCAAGATTGGACTGGTAACAGATGGTTCGGAAAGCAGGGCTTGGATTTTCTAGAGTACAATATTCGTGTCAACAGGAGTAAGGCCCATATTGTGAAACCTGCTTTGAATGTTTTTTGATGTGAAGGCAGAACTATGCACTACCATCAGTATTTCGTAAAAATTCTCTTTTGACACTCCGTATTCATGTCTTTCAAACCGGTATGTTAGTTCCTTTTAGTAGTGGTGTTTATAGGAACTGAAAACACAAATATTGAATAGCTGTAATTGATAAGTTGTATATGAGAGCAGACAATATGGAATGGTTTTTTGAGATATGCAAAAGTTAAGAAATTTCATATTAACATGACCGCTGCGTCCATCAAGTAGGAGAAGTCGATACTCGTGGTTTGCTTTTTGTGCCTTAATACTATCGTTTTCAATGTTTCGTCTAAAATACTCCATCACCATCGTTTCATCCATCCATCTATTATGTGAGTATCTGGACAGAATGTCCTCTTGTATGCCTTTTAGATTTTTAAACCATTGTGCTATAAACTCCTTGGCTTTGAGTATGATGGTAGGCTTCAATGTTGTTCCATCTGTATAAATATTCTTGATAACTGTAACAAATTCACGTGTACCATCTATATTTTTATTAGTACTGCTGTATTTATTTTAATAAAAGTAATTAAAATCAATGAAAACCTACTTTGTACTTGATACTTCAATTTCTCATTCTCATGAGGATTCCTAACAATTTCTAGTACCCTTTCTAACTGTTATAGTTTTAACAAAAATCTAACTTCATCGAGATTATAGGTATTATGAGGCAAGATTTTATACTCTTGTACTATTGATTCTAACTACTTAAATTTAACTAATATGTGTATTTTTTTTAAAAAAAAAGTAGTTAGAAAAGAAAAGAAATAAATAAAACAAATAAACAAGTAAACAAATAAATTAAAAAATTAAAAATTAAACTAAAGAAAATAAAAATAAAAGTAAAAATAGAGGAATACCGCATCCAAGAAATGACACATTAATTGTGGATCATTTCCCCGAATATTATGAAAGAAATCGAATTTTTTACTGTAATGAGACTTTTCTTCTTAGCATCTTTTCTTGAAAGTGTCCTCCCATCACTTGCCCAGTGTCTCATATGGGTTTCATTTTCATACCATAGTGTTAGGCATATAGAAGATGCACAGACCTCTCGGTAGGGTAATTGCGCACAGACCCTCATTTATCGAGAGCCTAACACTCCCTGCCGGCCCCGCTCTGGGGCCCGCACGTCCTTAGCGAGATTTCGAAGAGTCACGTCTCATGACTATAATGTCATCTCAATGAAGCCCACTTCATAACACCATATATGTCACTGCCCTCGGTCCAACAGGACGCTGTTCGCAGGATATATAAGAGGGCACCTCTGGGCACCTCTGAGAAGTATAACGGAGGATGTCCGTTGGAGGCGCATTGAGTTATTAGGCTTCAAAGTTAGGCATCCTAACTATGGGCCGAAAGTGACGGGACGTTTTCGGTTCGAAAAATCCGCAACTACTCCTATAGTGCCCCAGAGGCCATAGGGGATAGATATGACACCAATACATATCTGAAGGCCGCTGTATGTTGGTTGGTCCTGGAAACAGGATCCCTCGAGAGGTGATTCTCTTTGAGGCGAGGCGGACCGAGGGGAAGCTGCTCAGACTCAGAAGACCTAATTGGTGGTAGACATACTTGTGTTGGCGCACCGTCTATGAAGCCTGCATCACGCATAGGTGCCCGACACATACGCTGGCCACTATGTGAAATCAGAAGAGACTACTGGAACGATAGTCAAGACGACTGCAGTTTCAGACAAATGTCTATTCGGCTCTATAAATCGAAGACCAGTCGTGCAAGGATAATAACGCATCCTACGATAAGACGGTAAAGAATTTACGAGGACGAAGATGGTGTGCAAGATTTCAGGGTCAAACGGTGTTCGTACTTGTTAAGACTATGAGACGTAGCGTACGATTTTGGGGAAGGTACTTAGTTATAGGAAGATTAGATGTAGTCTGCGAACACTCAGACGCGGGATATATATATCGAAGTGCCTCTCAAGCTTTTAGACATCATCAAGCAACGGAGAAGAGACCTTAACAATATAACATTGTTTTACCTACGAATCTTTATAAGAATATTTCCTCTATCGATTAAGCGAGTTCCTAGTAGTCATAAACGAAAGGAATGATACCGAGCCTTCCTAGACAAATCTCCGTCTATGACGAAAGATTCAGGCCTAAGTCTTCTCAACGAGTATTAGAGTCGGCTTCCGCCTAGCACATAGAGGTTGCAATTTTGCGTAATTGCCATACGGTAGGAGGAAATCCTAGATGGCAGTGGAAGTAACAACGGTCAATTACTGCCAGCTCCTCCTCAGGCAAGAGCTTTTGCCTACTTTGGCCATTTGTAATATTCCTTGCTTGTGAATAGCGGATAGCAATGGGCAACAATACATCACTTCTTCTTTCTACCTTATCAGATAAAACAGTTCTTAGATCCATTGATCTACGTTATCACCATTCATAGGATAACGCCTGCTCTTTCTCAACTTAGATAACTTTGTCTCACGTAGGTTCGTGAGAAATGTGCTGGAAATGCAAACGTGATAAAGAGCATGAAGATGTTTTGTTCTTAAAGTAATAAGTAAGGAAATTACTTAGAACATTCAATCTAATTTATTTATACTAGTACCACCGACTCCGGCATATGACCAGTCTCCCCAACGCCCCAAAATCGCAAACTAAAATATACTACCACGGGCGTAATCCTGTCATGCAACTGCTCCGCCCAAAGATAAATTCAAAAATCACCACCTAAGGGCCTCACACGCGCTCATGTTGGCTAGCAACATCTCGGATTAACATGACTTCCCCTTCCCCCAGCCGGTCCACCAATCACATACCAACACAATCACTCCATCTCCAACACAATCTCCTCAATATACTCAACAAAGAAAATATACAGTCTATCCCAACATCCGCGCTTCTTTTTATCGTGCTCGCCTATCCTATTAACTCTCCCAGCGGTCCTCCATTGTCGCAAAAGGACACCGTTCTTACTTGATAAACCCAAACATACAGGCTCATTTCAACACGACCACAGTCCTCCCGGATAATGCAAGATTGTCCCAACAATGCCAGTGTTGTTGCCAAAAAAGGCCGAGGCCCGTGGAAAGGCACCACTAGTTGTTACCGAAATGAGTGGAGAAGGAGGAGTGAGTGGAGGTGCCTTGATAGGTGATTGCCATGTCGCAGCTCGGGCCCCGTGTAGCAACCAAGTTCGGTAGAAAGAACTACCTAGTAGGAAGATGCTTACTCGGAAGTATGCACTCCCCTCCAGGTTGTTTCTTCTTGTACTGCAAATATGTATCGGGCGTCCCTATGCACAATTGTCTCCTATTCCTCTCCACCGTCAGTATTCTACCAAATGGGTTACCTGCGACCACTAACTCCCTGTCCACCTCCTTAATATGATAGGGTATCCCAAGTACCAGCCACCCAGGCTCTACCGACCAGTCTTTCCATTCTGCTATAGCTGAGTCCTTGAACAAGGTCCCCGCCGCCAGGTACATCCTACTATACCGTTGGCACGTAGTCCAGTGGTACCTCTCCTCACTCTCCTCACACTTGTCATGCCCGACTAGGCCCGTATCGCTGTGGATCCTAGTTAACACATAGGAATCCATCCTTGTAAGCTAGCAAAGGTGTCTGGGAGTATTAGGCCCATGAGCATAGTACCTGTGGCCTTCATTAACATGCCTGGCCTCCCACTTTTCCTTCCTTAGTTCTCAAGCCAATGCAGAATGCCCTCTATCAACGGTAACCCCTTCCCACCAGAATGGCTGTAATGGTAGGTGAAAGCTATCCTTGTCCTTCCTGTCAACCAACTCATTGCCTCGCATGCCAATGTGCCTAGAAACCAAACTGAAAGACGTATGGACTGTCGCCAGCAATGGTGCCATAACATCCCACATCTCTGCTGAGTCTCCCTCAGGTAGCATATTCTTAATCAGGAGTAATGCGGGGATGCAATCCGGGAACTGATGCACCAGATGCCCCCTAAACATATCCTAGACATCCCGGAGAGTGCAAACGCAGGCACACAATTCGCATTTGACAATACTCCAGGATAGGAGTACCGAACACCCCTCCAATCTGAACTAGGCACTCCTCTCGAGCACTGCTCAGGCAATACCAGCACTCGCAGCCATCTTAGACCCATCCATATACACAGTCAGATCTTATCCCCTATCAAGCTCCTTGACCTACCTGATGTACCTCAGTGCCATAGCTTCCTTCCCCTTCCTAATCGTAACTGTGGGGTGGTTGGATAGTAACTTCTCCAAAGCCTGCCAGTAGCTACCATGCCATCCTCCTTCCAGCCAAGCCGAACCTGTCCGAACCAGGGATGGCCCTCACAGTATCAGTAATTGATGAACCGGCTATAGCATCTCTGCTGCAGGTACCTGCCTTGAATGGTGACAGGCGTAACCCCTTATTCAGCCAGTAAAACATTGTTGGCCAGCCTCATAGGAGTCCGGAACACTGAGCGGAGGCAATCGTTGACATAGACCTGAATCTGCTTCACATACGATGGGTATTATTATTATTATGTCTCATTACGCTTATGGAGCCTACGGCTATGAAGCGGCAACTACCTTACAGGAAACCATCCCCGTCAACCATATCCGTCTCCTAAATATTATTTGCAGCTTTTGAGTGGGCCAACAGCCATCCGCCATAATGAACAAAAGGAAATCCTCCACCTTGCCAACCGCCTAACTCATAAATAACAAAAGAAATACATGTAAGAGAAAACCTAAGTTGCCTTTGTCCGCCTCTCAGCAGCCACCTGGTTTGCAGCAAGGTAGGTTGGACACTCCTTGGAGGTTGCCATGTGGGGTTCGCCACAGTTCTTGCATTTGATGATGGTATGGAGACATGGTTTGCCATTGGTGGGACAATCTGACCTGCCGCAGGTGTGGAGGTAGGTAGGGTGCTCCAAGGTGTAAATAGCACAGTAGGTAGTACCGGTACACTGGGTGGGGTGGTTTCCAAAGGCAAGGCATCTGGAACACTGGGTGTCAGGACCAAAGCAAAGGTAGCGTTAAACCTTAAACCTCTTGCCAAAGAGAGAGAGGCCTCTATCGTGGGCTTTATCTGTGTTGTCCTTACCAGCAATAGTGATAACCATTGTGGATGCTGCTTTGCCGGTGCGTTGGGTTTCAGTGGTGAGCCACCTGGGGGGGCGGGAAAGGTGAATGCCAGTATTGAACTCCTCAATCTCTGACTTGACAGTGTTGAATCCCTCATGAGTGGAGGGAACAGTGGTGGAGATGCCGTGTATGATGACCTTATGCCAGACTTCATCCTGTCTGAGGCTAGTGGCGGCAGGTATGGTGGATCTTGATGTTTCCTCAATTGCTGTTCTGTGTTGCTTGAGGACTTGGGCAGCCGTGATGGTGTCCTTAGCGAGGAGGAGGACATGGTGGTTGGGGGTGAACTCAATGGTTGCAATAAGAGGTTTCTTAATTGCAGTGTTAAAAGTGTTCCTTATAGTGAGGGTGTCTATGTCATCAGGGAGTGCTGTGCCATCTCTCTCAATGACAATCGTACGGTCGTGTTTGGTTAAAACTGGAGCAGTGGCAGCTTTGTTTAGTGAGTATGCTGGGGGCTTGTTAGGGCAGGTTCTGGCCGCTTTTTGGGCCCAGGTTTGCTGTGGTGGCTGGGTGGGGTGGGGTTGGGTGTTCGCGAAGGTGGTGATGCTATGCTGTGGTTGAGCAACAAGGTGCGTGACTTGAGAGGTAAGGGCTGCCACTTTGGCTTGGAGGTCTTTGGTATCTGTAATGTGTTGTTCCTACACTACCAGTATGTGTGCTTCCATGCCTTTGAGGGTATCTTTGAGTTCGCAGTAGCAGGTCTTCATGGTTTGTAGTTCCTCTTGCAGATAGGTGACGTGTTCATTGACTGCCTTTTCCCAGGCATCTTCTGAATCTGGTTGGGGTGTGACTGTCTGGACAGCGGAAGGGACGTCCTCTTCCATCTGGGTGTCATCAGGCGAGGTAGGGAGGATTGATGTTCCTGTGGTGTGGTGGGATTCTGGTAGGTGAAACGGGCTGGCAAGAGGGTTCTTGCCACCCCTACCCTTGCCCAAGGGTCTACGTGATATCACGGGGGATGTATGAGGGACCCAGTTGATAGGGGTGATGGAATAAAAAGTAAAGTGGGATGATTTATCTGTAAAAGTGGGGGAGAGGGATGTGTGAAGCGGTGATAATTGGTGGTTGACCAATAAGGTGAGGGCTCGGCGAAAAATATGGTCTGGTTTTTTCTTTCGCTGTAGTTGTAACGGCAACGGAGTAACACACATACGGCGGGTAGTTAGTTACAAACTCAAGTCTGTAGTAGATGGTCAGAAGGTAGGCTGCCTGCACTAAACGGCAAGTCTCCCATGCTTCTAACCTCCTGAAACTTACAAACCTCCTTCCTAATACTATATTACTTCTCCTCACACCCAACCCCCTCTCCAACCAATAACGTAAGTGAGAAAAAAAGTTTAGAAATACATTAAACCTCTACCCAAGAACCCGCAGGTACTCAGATGGTATTATAACACCATTTCTCCCAACAATTCTATCCCTCCCCATGCCCTATCGTCAAATCCAATCTACTCCATCTTCAACGCACTAAACCCCATACCCCTTGCTCGTGCTATGCAGTCACCGTCCTGCAGCAGTTCCCCACCATGTTATAGAGCAGCATCAAAACGGTCAGCCGCGACGATGATGACCCCATCATCAATATATGAAGCCACCAAGTGCCGGACACCAGAGGAATACTCCAGTCACATCTTGAAAATGTCCACAACATACATGACGAAAAGAAATGGAGAGAGTGGTGACCGTTGAGGGACCCTCTTGCTAACATGGTAAACTGGGGAAACACATACATTGAACTGGAAGCAAACAGACCGACAACTAGTCCACTTTCGAATACATTGACACAGGTTGAAGGGGCACTCCTAAGCCACCAAGAAATCCGACAAGAGGTCGACATCAATGTTTTAAAACTCTCACTCAATGTCCATTGACAAGATCAGATGCTTGTATCCCTCATTGTAGCGCAGGAACTTCTGAATGACAGCCATGGCATCATGAACCCCACGTCTCCTCTGCTAGCTAAATTGAGTGTTGTACAGATCCAGGCAGGCCGCCAGTTGCAGCAATACCACTCTCTCCGCCACCTTAACTGTTGTCGGAAGCAGGTATATCATCCGCCAGGATTTGACGACATCGTAACGCGGCTTGTCAAGCCTAGGTATAAGTACCACCTCAGCCTTATGCCAATCTGGAACATTGCATCACAACTTAAAATTAACGAGTTATTGCAATGTTGTAACAGACCTCCTTTTCCAAAACCACATGGAGTGATAACTAATACCATCATCGCCAGGTCCGGTATTGGCGGGAGACCTTGCAAGCGCCGCTGCCATTTCCTGCGCACTGTCCATGTCGACTACCCCTTCCACCCATGTGGTGGGGTCGCCAGGATTGAGTTACTGTGCAATCAAGTTGCTAATATCGGCATGCGTAGTAGCCAGGGACCCACCAGGTTACACCATCGAGGGCAGTGTCTGTTTGGCCTCTAACCTCTGAGCTAGTATGAAGATGTCCAGATTCTTGCTCTCATGTGATTTGGAACTGATGTGGTCGAACCGTACTCTCAACAGGCAAGCCTGGTAGCCACACCTGACCAGCCTAACGTCCTCCATCCGCTCCAGCGTGTGCTTAGAGTACCTGTTCAGCCGGGCTACATCTAACTTCATCCTCTCTAACTCAGGTGTCCACCACTCGAACTGACTTCTGCCAATGAAAGCCCATAGGAGTGCGTCCACCATGTTCCTCACCTTTCGCCACAACTGCTCATCATCCACCTCTTTCAGGACGTCCATCTATTTCCCAACCGTCTCCCACAACGCCTTCCAAGCAGGCCTCCTGCTCATATGATTGTCAGAAAGGTCCACATGGAGTCGAATCGTCTGGGCAGCATGTTCACAGCGAACAACATCAAGGTACCTGTGCTGTAGCCAAGGGGAATGATATAGGTAGAGGTTAATCATTGATATGTCGTGGAATGTTGGGCGGTTGGGGAGTGTTATGTTTATTAGCCGAGGCGCTATCCACCCCCTTAACTACCTTCCACAATGCTCTTTTCTGGCTGTTTCCACCTCCGGGTCCTAGTCTCAGTGTCTAGTATTAAAGTCGCCAAACACGATGTCCGGTTCCCCAACATGGCTCAGCCCTGCCTGATAGTTGGCCTTTATGTGCATAGGTGGGATGTAAACGCCCGTAAGAACCCTCTTCACCCCCATTTCCCAAAACCCAACACTGGCACAGGTGTCTCCATTTCTAACAACACCAAACAGCCCGCACAGGTACGAGCGTACAAACACCTCAACCCCCAAGCCAACAAGAAAGGAAAACAAATTCCATCCACCTCCACAGGCGCATGTTGTTCCTCCGAATCAATCGGAGGTTCCAAAACAAAAAACAAATCAACAAAGGTAAACAAATCAAATGCCAGCACCTGACTCCTGCCACTCCTCTCCACATTTAATACTATCACCGTGATATATATTAAAAGGGGGCCTCGGCAGATCCGCTCGCCCCACAGCGGCCAAAGTCACTAATAGATCCATCTTGATCCGTGGTAAACCACATGGTGTTTCCCGTCTTGGGAACAAAGGTTTTCTTCAAGATCCCGCACTGGGGGGACGGGGAGGGGGGTGAGTCCTTCAGGCTCTCTACCCTTGGCCTTGGCGGACTTCTCCCGAGGGATAGCCTCCTCTTCCTCGTCACTACTCAGCTCCACCACACTAGGAGTAGGTGATCGTCTCCTACTCTGACGTCGGGTCCGTTCTTTCCTGTTAGGCCCTTTGTCCGCTGGGCCAGGTACGTCCATCGAGGCAGCCGTAGCAGCAGCTATTGCGGTAGGTGGGGCGGATAAGAGAGTCCTAGAATCAGCTTTTATGGCAGGACACCTCTCATAACCAATAAAGTGGTTAGCCCTATCGCACAACTAGTACCTCCTACAAGTGTGGCCACATGCCTCACCTAGCCCTCTGGGACACACTAGAACCTTGCACATGTGTTCACGTGATAAGTGCTGCCTATAACAAAACTAACACCAGGAAGGGAGGGCGTAGGTAGCCTGCAAGTGACCTACCTGTAAATACTTACCCCAGACCCTAGCCGGGCAGGGTTCTGTAAACACCCTAACATTCCAGGCACCTCGCCGAAGGAAGATCTTTCCAGCTCCCGAACCAGCCTTGGCCGCCTCATTCTCTTTCACTACAAAGCGAATACCACACGATACAGAGTTAGCTTGTCTCATAGCATGAATGGACCCCATTATGTCAGGACGGGACACTGTGAGGACACCAGGGTTGCCTAGCTCCAAGTTAGTGCGTAAACCGTCTGAGGCCCAATCCCCAATCCACCTGTCAACCTTCCACACCGAACCACGGCCAGTGTCAGCAGGGGGTACACCAGGAACCACGATCGTGACCTTCCTCACATCCTTCTGGAAGACAAATTCTGGAAGCGAAAGTTTTTTTAACAAGGCTAACCGGGCCCTGTCAAGTCCGTCCCCAAGGTCAGCAGCAGAGTGGGCTGCCAGGGTGAGCAAGATGCACCCAATAGCATTCCGGATATGCCCAGCATGCATGCAAGGGCGAGCACCCCTAATCGTCGGTGAGTTGGACAAGGTGACATTGATATGGGTCTGAATGTCCTCAATCATTACCGCTTCTGGGAGGGCCACTTCCTTATGGGTGGGAAACCGCATAGTGATGTGCCACCACCTAGCATCCGGGGTCATCGAAGATGTAGGTGGAGCCGGCTTGGACGGTAGCCCCGGCTGGCTAGTAGTGCGAGGGGGGCCCTTGCGAGGTATCAGGTTGGGCACCACACCGTATATCCTCCTGATGGCGCCTGGCCCTGATGAGAGGGTTTCCAGAGTGGGTACTGGGGCCGCAGCATTGGGAGGTGTAGCTTGCCTGTAAGTAATAGTCTTTACCTGAGTCTTAGCTGGGGTTGCTGAAGTTTTCTGGTCCACCTGAGCCACCATCTTTCTCCTCCTCCTAGTAGCACCACTCAGGCGCCTGCCCCTATTCCTCTCCCTCTTCTTTCCATCCTCCTTCTCCTCATCCACTCAGCTCACCTTCTTCTCTATGGTCTTTTCTAATTTCAGGACCACCCCCCCATTGGTAGAAGAGCTGCTAGTGATAGTGTTGTAGGAGGAGGCTGACAATATAGGCCTGGCGGGAGCCACTTTGGCCTTCAGTGGGATGGTGGGTTTTGGCATGTGAACCATCTTCTTCACCATATCCACGAAGGATGCTTTAGTAGCAGAGGTCGCCTGAGCAACACCCTGGCCCTTGGCTGGGACTTCAACAGACCCCTCTGATGAGGAGAGGGGAACGGGAGTAGTTTCGTAGACTTGGAGGTCACAGAGGGGGAGCGGCGACAGGCGGCCAACCGATCTTTCAGGGTGGCAATCTCCTCTTCTTGCCAGCCAACTATCTCCGTCAAGGTTCAGACCGTGTTTTCCAAATGGTGAAACCGTCAGCCTACCAACATGATGGGGACCGTCTCCACGATTTCTCCTTCCATTCACGTCCAGATATCCTGAACCGTATCAGTCTCCTCCAAGCAATCCGCACTAGGAAGGGGCAACGGGAGTGGTTGGATGTTCCCGGACCGGATGTCCGTGAGGACCTCCAACCTTGACGCTATAATACTACCAGACTCAGGAGCGCGTGAAGGGGACCGACCGGCCACCATCATTTCATACACCATGGCTATAATCCGCTCGGCCGTAGATACGGCCGCATCAGCGTCCATAGACTGATTGCCTGGCAATGGCACCTCTAAGAGGGTCGCTGTACTGCGTAGGATCTTCAGTAAACCTTCTAGTATGCCACCTGACGATGTCAGGTAGAAAGAATCGTACTTCAGGGGAGAAGAGCCAGAGACAGGGGTGTCAGAAAGGCTCGGGGTGTGAATGCTGTCTCCCAAACCGGTCGCTTCCAAATTGCTTCCCTCTTCAAAGGCCATAGGGGTGTCTTGAACAATTACCCCGGCGGAGGGTACCACTTCCTGGGTGATCAGTAACGGGGAGAAGAGGGTGGAGAATCCTTGATCATGGAAGGAACTAGCATATTGGGGGCCTGGCGCTTCTGGTGGTTGTCCAAGACAACAGCAACCTCCTTGTTTGGAACAATCTGCTTCTCATGGCCTTACTCAACATCAATAGCATTCAAAAACCAGCGTTCATGAGAAAGGGCTAGGAGCTGGGGTAGCAGGTTTGCGGGGGAAGGAGGAGCGGGCACAGTATAGCGTTCCATTTTCCGGAGGGGTGTAGTCCTTATCAGCGGAGTCGTCTAACTTGAATTTTCCGGTTGCGTAGAGGGCCTTCTCACTAAAAGTGAGGCCCGATAGGAAGGAGGGGGCGGAGGCAGTGGAGGCTCGCTTTGTGCATCCCCGAGCTACAATCTTATCGATTACCGCCCTATGGGTGGAGGGTGAGGTAAACCAGGAGCTGGCCGCCACTGTAGATGTGGTCGAGTCACATTTGGCCACTGGAGGGAGAACTCCGGAATAATTTCCTGCGAGTCGGTAGGGGGAGAGGAGGTGGGCATGGTGGGCTTATACGCTGAACCTTGATCAGTGTTGAACTGATTGAAGAGACCCGTGGTAGAGGTGTTGTCCAAGCCACAGGTGGCTGGACAATGCTTCCTAAAAGGGCAACTCTTCACAAAAGACTCCACCTCTTTCATCGTGACAAGGGTCACTGTCTCAGTGGACCCCCTCATCAAATTATCCAAGGCAGGGTTCACCAATTTGGGACAGCCATGCTCATGTGCGAAGGACAAAAACTGTGGTTCCTGCCCGGGGCAGCATAGGACCATGTAGTTGTAGGCATGAGGCCATGGACAGCATCAGAAGCAGGCACAAGATACAAAGCGATGCGAGACGTCGCAAGTGAGGAGGAGGGGTTGGAGCCAAAGCGAGCAGGAGACGACATCTGCGAATTGAGGACAGAGTTCGAGGAGGAGGAGGCAGATGAAGTCGCTATCCTCACTCAAGCCTGTGTCCAGAGACTACCAGGATGTACTGCAAATATCTCCCTCTGGAAGACCCTCTTAAGTGAGAACAACTATTCTATCATCTAACTGTCCGACAAATGAAGATGGAAACGATGGATTGTATTGATGAAGTTATTGTGAGTAGGCGAAAGGTATTGCATGAGGTCGAAGCTCGCTACTGAGGCGGAGCGAAGATAGGAGTAAGGAAAGTACATGGAACATTCCATCTAATATATTTATACTCGTACCACTAACTCTGGTAAACTACAAGTCCCGGCCGGCACAGGGTTATCACTAACTAGAACTACCATTAACTACGAACAACCTAAACTTCTGGCCCCAAACCTCAAACTTGCCCACGCCATGCCCAAACATGAACACTAAGTACAAAGCTATCAAAGGTAAAGAATGTGCCCCCCAGAGAGACACTGTAGATCCTCTGGTATGGGCCCAACCAAGTCAAGTCAGTGAAGCCACAAGACCTCCTCGCGTAGTCAAAGCCGAACAAGGTACCAGTCCTCCAGGTTCCTCGTACAAAAAAATAAAATTCCACTACCTCCCCGTCTAAATACCCTCCTGCAAGACATCCCCCACAGCAGAAAACCAACAACAATTTATCAACACAGGTGGCACCAAAGTGGAGAGGTTGTGACCAACATGTCTACAACACGCATCCGCATGCCAGGCCGTCGACCCTATGAACCCACTTTGCCAAGTGCCTCCATAAAGCGTAATGGTGAGGAGGACCTGTACCCGCTGCCTGTATCCCCAAACCAAATACAACACAATAATCAAAACAAATACATGGAGGCGGTGACAGATCGAGAAGGTCAGTAGGGCCTATCTCCTACCCATGGTGCCATGCCTCCACCCGCCGTACCCGCAACTGAATCAAAGAAACCAAACAAGCTGCACAGAACCCAGTACCTAAGACCTAAACAAGTCCAACCCAGAGGTCACAACCCACTATCTGCACAGGTGGCCATCAGCCAGCCGGTCGAACAGGAAGCTTGACAGCACTCAGCATCTTAACCTTAACAACCCAAGCCAGGTGGAAACCCTTAATTTGACCTCGCCCAACCTGACGCAGGCCTGACCGGTGCTCGCAGGTGCCTCTCCCCACCAGGTCAGCCCCTCCTCAGCCCTACACACCAGACACTGCAGTTCCCATCCAGCACCCTCAGCCCCTCAGGCAGATCAACTGCCCGACAGCCACAGCACAGCTGATACCTGACCCTATCAGGCAGACACTAATATCGGCTACACCAACAGAGCCCTAGTCCTCAGCTCTGAATAGCATAGGAGGTGCTACAAGGATGAACCTGGGACCACAGTGTAAGAGACAGCACATGAAGGCACCAGCCACAATCCTAACCCATCCGAACTGAAGTCCAAGCAAGCCGAGAGCGAAGGCAGGAAACCCGATGGTTCAATGAAGGCGGGCCCGAAAGGGCCAGGCCGAAGAGAGACGAAAGGTGTCCAAACTGACGCTTCAGAGAGGGCGCGTACCAGGATAGAAAACAAAACAAACAAAAGATAGGCCCTACTTGCAATGGGTATGACAGCAAACCACTATCCGTAACCACACCAACCCTTGCACTAGACCAAGCGTGCCCCGGCAACCAATCGCCCCACACCACCTCGAGCAGAAGTTCACCCACACTAAGAGGTAGGAGTTTTCAGGGTCAAAGCCATCTCCATGTGGCAGAGAAGAGGTGACAACTGATTGAACCACCGTAAATGCAACTTTTACTGAGAACAAGGGAACAGTGATAAACAACATCGTAGGTTTCTGACAGTGATAGTAGAGGATGAAAGGCGGGGCTGGCGAGGTCCCCGTCCCTTGAGGAATGATGCAATCAGTATGACATGTTGATACTTGAAAAGGTCATCAATCTAACTCAAGGTCGTTTTGTATCGTGAACACTATGGACTCAAAACTCAACAAGAAACATGAGGAGGCCCAAAGAATGACACAGTTGTTCCCCTCACAGCAATGTTCAAATCCCCAATTCCTGGAACACGAAACTCGGTGAGTAGATAATAGACAGAGAAGCAGAAGACTTTTTACTGAAGCAGGACTTGTAGACACGAAAGTTGAAAGGCTCAAAGGGAAATCATCGTGATAATCAAACAACAATGAGGGGGTGAAAACAAGTAACTACTAAGCCCCACCACACAATAGCCACAACACCAAAGACCCCAGGAACTACTGAGCGAACTCAGATATCTTATTCAGAATCACAGGATCAGAAAGTTATCATGGGTGCGAAAGGAACACTACCGAGGTGGAGTGAAGATCCAAGTAAGGAAAGTACATAGAACAAAGCGTAGAGAGCCTATCTTCCTTGGCCATTGTTTTTTATTTTTTTTATTTATATCATATATTCATTATTTACTGTACAAGAACCTACATGCAGCACTAGCTATGGCAAAAGCAAAAGCAAAAAGCACGTGTCCCTCCTTCATCTGAGGCAAAAACCGAGAGCCCCAAGCCCCTCTGGTATGAAGCCAACCTCACATCTCGCCCCAAACAAGGCCTAAAACCCAATCCAAGAAAAGCAGGAAGCTACAAGGAAAAATCCCCCCGGAAATCCCAGCCCGAAGGCAAAAAATAAACCAACGCCATACCCGCCAGAGAACACCCAAGGCTGTTCCAACCGCTTACAAGCTAACTCTAAGTAAAAGGCCCCAAATAATGAGGGGCGCACCACGACGGTTCACACCCACTAAGGCGGCGGGAGGCGAAGGTAGAAGCTGGTTCCAACCAGCCAGAGGTAGTGCAATACTGACTGGTGGAGGGGGGCCAGGGCTATGACCCCCATGAGGTGAAGAGTGACAGAAAGGTAGCAGCTGAGGAGGAGGCAGTAGGGTGTCAGCTTAAGATAGGAGCAGTAGGGTACCAGCCAAAGGGAGGTAGTAGGGTACCAGACGATGAAGCTGAGGAGAGGAGAAAGGAGGTGTAGACCCAAATGATGAAACAATTATGGGAAACGGGTTCGTGTCTTAAATAGTGGGTCCCAAGTAATTCCAAATGGCCACAGCCGGTAGAGGGCCGCAACGTACAAAGAGGATGGGAGTGGCGAAATGGACAGTAGCCTGTTGAGAATACCAACTACAATCCCCCAACCATGGGACTGACCAGTTCCTACCAGTTGGACAAAACCTGGGCCCAGTAGTGGGATTAATCCAAACCGCCGAGAGAAAAGCGGAAGGAATCTAGGGTAATTGTTTACCACAAACCGGGTTCACAGCTGTCTATTGTAGGAAAAAAGGAGCCGCCCGACTGGGCTGTTACTTATCGAGGCTACAGCAAAAGGGGGGAAGCAGTGAAAACCAACATGCTGAGATGCTGGATGGGAGGAAGGAGGATCTCAAGAGGGTAGACCTCAAGAGAGAAGGCAGGGGAGGAGTTCCACCATGGTGGAAGGATAAGAAGAGATGGCCCAGTCCCCCCCATAGGGGAGGACCAGACGTGAAAAGTGATGTGAATTCCCTGCTGTTGAATCGTTCCCAAAGAGATAATATATTTCAATCACTGGAGGTGCAGCGGAGACGGTCAGTTGCTATCTTCCTTTACCATTTTTTTTTTTTGTTTTTTATATTTATTATGTCATATATTCATTTATGGTACAAGAACCTGAATGCAGCGCAGGCTATGGCAAAAACAAAACCGAAAAGCATGCATCCCTCCTCCGTCTGAGGCAAAAACCCAGAGCCCCAATCCCTTCTGGTATGGAGCTAACTGCACATCTCATCCAGAGCCAAGCCCAAAATAAACTCAACCCAAGACAAGCAGGAAGCCAGAAGGAAACATCCACCCGGAAATCCCGCCGGCCCCTAGGCATAAATCAAAGCAACAAATTATACCCACGAGGAACATCCAGAGCAGATCTGGCCACTCGAAGGCTAACCCGAAAAGAGCCCCAACCAAATAAAGGACGGAGCACAGTGAACCAGGTCCAGGAACTCCGGTAAAACAGTGCTCACGCCAAGCTGGCGGTAAGCATAGGGAAGAGGATAGGTTCCGACAAGCCCGGGGGAGTGCAATACTGACCAGAGCAAGGGTGCCAGGGCTCAGGCCCCCACCAGGAGAGGAGTGAAGGAAAGGTACCAGCTGAGGAGGGGAGCAGTAAGTTGCCAGCTTAATATAGGAGCGGTAGTATGCCAGCCAAAAGAGAGGTAGTAGGGTACCAGCCGACCAAACCACGGAGAGGGAGAAGGAGGGGTAGACTCAAATGCTGAAGCAACTATTGGAAACGTGTACGTATCCTAATAAGGCGGTCCCTACTAATTCAGAATGCCCACAGCCTATAGACAGCTGCAACGGACAAAGAGGAGGGTAGTGGCGAAATCGACCATAGCCTACTGAGAAAACCAACCACAAACTCCCCAACGTGAGACCGACCCATACCCACCAGCGGGACAAAACCGGGAGCCAGTGGAGGGACTAACACGAACCGAGCAGAGAGAAGCATAAGGAATACATTGCGATCGCGTACTGCAAACTATATTCCCAGCTGTCTGTTGCAGGGAAAAAGGAGCTGCCCAACCGTGCTGATACTATGCAAAGCTATAGCAAAAGCAGGGAAGGGGTGAAAACCAACAGGCAGAGATACCAGGAGGGAGGAAGGAGGAACTCAAGAGGAAAGACCTTAAGAGAGAAGGTAGGAGAGGGGTTCTACCGTGGTGGAAAGATAAGGATTGATGGCCTGGTCCCCTACTTAGGGGGAGGACTGCACACGAAAAGTAGTGAGAAGCTCCTGGTGTTGAGTTGTTCCCAAAGAGGTAATAAATTTCTATCACCTGAGGTGTAGCGGAGATGGTCGGTGCTATCTTCCTTGGCCTTTTTTTTTTCTTTTCTTTTTTTATATCATCTATTTATTGTTCACAGTACAAGAACCTGGGTATGGCGCTAGCTATGGCAAAAGCAAAACCGAAAAGCACGCATCCCACCTCCATCTGAGGCAAAAACCTAGAGCACCAAGCCCCTCTGGTGTGGAGCCAACCACACATCTTGCCTTGAGCCTTGTCCAAATAAACCAAACCCAAGACAGGCAGAAAGCCAGAAGGAAAAATGCTCCCGGAAATCGCGCCTGAAGGCAGAAAAGAAAATCATAAATAATACCCACCAGGAATGCCCATAGCAGACCCAGCCGTTGGGAGGCTAACCCAAAAGAGCTCCAAATAAATAAATGAGGTGGGCGCTCCGGGGCCAGGAACTCTGGCAACGGAGTGTCCCTGCCACGCCGGCAGTGGGCATAGAGAGAAGGATAGGTGCCGACCAGCCCAACGTAGTGCCATACTGACCGTAGGTGGCGGGGGGCTAGGACTTGGGCCCCCACAAAGAAATGATTAGCAGTTAGATGCCAGCCAATGAGGCAGTATAGTGCCAGCTTACGTTAGGAGTAGTAGGGTGCTAGTCGAAAGGGAGGTAGTAGGGTACCAGCAGACCGAGACGAGGAGAGGCAGTTGGAGGGGTAGACCCAAATGCCAAAACAACTATCGGCAACATGTTCGTGTCTTGACTAGGTGGTCTCCTATAATCTCCAACACCCAAGAGTGCCAAAGCACCCATTGAGGGTGGAGAGGAGGAGAGCAGCGAAATCGACCACAGCCTGTTAAGAAGACAAACCACAAACCCCCGACCATAGGACTGACCGGTACCTACCAGCAGGACAAAACCCAGACCCTCTAGAGGGATTAACCAAAAGCAAGCAGTGAAAAGCAGAAGGAATCCATCGTGATCTTGTACCGCAAACCATATTCTAGCCATCTGTTGTACGTAAAAAAGGAGCCGCCCGACAGTGATGATGCTAGGCGTAGCCCCAGCAAAAGCGGGGAAGGAGTGAAAAGCAACACCCTGAGATGTTGGGAGAGAGGCAGGAGGACCTCAAGAGGGTAGGCCTCAAGAGAGAAGGCAAGAGAGAAGTTCCACCTTTGTCAAAAGATAAGGAGGGATGGCCCAGTCTCCCCCTATGGAAAGGATTCGACGCTAAAAGTGGTGAGAAGTTTCTTGTATTGAGTCATTCCCAAAGAGGTAATAAATTTCAATCAGCGGAGGTGTAGTGGAGATGGTCGGTACTATCATCTTTGGCTGTTTTGTTTTTTTTTTTACTTTTTTTAGATCATGTATTCATTATTTATAGTACAAGAACCTGCATGCAGCGCTAGCTATGGTAAAAACAAAACCAAAATGAACACATCCCTCTTCCATCTGAGGCAAAAACCTAGAGCCCCAAGCCCCTCTGGTATGAAGCTAACCGCACATCTCGCTCTGAGTCAAGCCTATCCTTACAACACATGCGAACTAAGTTATAATAGAAACCCAACCCAAAACAAGCATGAAGCCACCAGGAAAAATCCCCCTGGAAATCTCAGCCCCAAGGCACAAAAGATAGTCCAAAAACAGTACAAACCAAGAATGACTGTAGCAAACCCGGCCACTTGACAAGCTAACCCAAGAATCGGACCTTGTAAAGGAGCAATTTGTGCCACCTGAAGGCACTCGGAAAGGATAGTACTGACCAGCCTGAGAAAGTGCAATACTAACCAGAGCAGGAGGGCCCAGGCTGAGGCCCCCGCAGGGAAAAGAGGGCGAGGCAGATAGACAAAGCCAACTCCACCCCTGAGAAACAGGGAGGCAGTAAGGTGCCAGCTATTATGAGGCAGAGGGGATGCCGCCCAGCAGTAGAGTGCCAGCCAAGGAGAGATTGTAGGCAGTCGGAGCCAAAATCCAAAAATCTCAGATAAGCGGAGGGGGAAAGGTAGTAAGGTACCCACTTGAGCGAGAGGAGCCAGTAGAGTACAAGCCGACGAAATCAAAGTGATGAGTGGAGGGGGGCACCAAGTGTCCAGGAAACCTGACAGTAAAAACCAAACTGTTGCCGTTTTACCAGGTCTCCCAAGTAGTCTCTTTTTCTCCCAGAGATGGCGTCACTAATTGAAAGGGATCCCACAGGCGGTCGTATGGAGGAGGAAGGGCGAAGGATAGGAGGGTAACAACAACTGGAACTGAGTGACCAGGAGGGTATGGCCAAATATCACGGCGAGACAGACCACGAAGTTACTAGCCGAGGCGTTCCCCGATGGGGATCGTGTAAGTGGGGAGAAAGACATCCACTACAGCCAGCACAGACCAGAAGTGAAGAGGAGAAGATGACCGTGCCAAAGCTAAACCAGTCACCACTAACAAGACAGGACAACTGGGTGAACCCAGATAACTCCCCAATCAACCAGACAAGAGACAAGGGAAGCGAGGGGGGAGAGGAGGAAGGAGTGAACCATACCCCGAGGTTAAATGCCAACAAGGGGGCAGAGGTGAGATGGGGGGCCACGATAGTTGACCATGGTGTTGTCAAACTATGTGGGAGGAAAATAGGGGTGACGAAGCGCGCTATCTTCCTTGGCCGTTTTTGTTATTTTTTTGTTTATTTATATCATATATTCATTGTTTACGGTACAAGAACCTTCATGTAGCACTAGCTATGGCAAAAACAAAACGGCAAAGCGTGCGTCCCTCCTCCGTCTGAGGGAAAAACCTAGAGCCTCAAGCCCCTCTGGTGTAGAGCCAATTGCACATCTCGCCCCAAGCCAAGTCCAATAAACCCAACATAAGACAAGCAGGAAGCAAAAAGGAAAAATCCCCCCAGAAATCCCGGCCTGAAGGCACAAAAGAATCCAAACCCGATACCCACTAGAAAAGCCCCAAGGCAGTCCTGGCAGATTACAAGCTAACCCTAAATAACCTGCCCCAAATAAACTGGGGCGCACCACGACGGTCTCCTACCGCCAAAACGGCGGGAGGTGAAGACAGAAGATGGTTCAGACCGGACCGAGGCAGTACAATACTGACCGGAGGAACTGTGCTAGGGCTGGAGACTCCAGGATTGAGGAAGAAGTAAGGTGCCAGCTGGTGGACCAGCAAGGTGCTAGCTTAAGATAGAGGCAGTAGAGTGCCAGTCAGGCATGAGGGGGGAGGTAGTACGGTACAAGCCGACCGAGCCAAGGAGAGGAGAAAGGAGGGGTGGACCCAAATGCTGAAGCAACTATCGGAAATGTGTTCGTGGCTTAACTAGGTAGCCCCCAGATCCCCCCAGTGCATACGGATGATAAAGCAGAGGTATCGGACAGAGAGGACGAGGATTGCGAAATCAAGTATTGCATGTTGAGAAGACCAACCACAATCTCCCGACCATGGGACTGACCTGTACCCACCAGTAGGACAAAGCCCGGACCCAGCAGAGGGACTAACCTGAACCGACCAGAGATAAGCCAAAGAAATCCATCGTAATCGAGTACCACAAACCGTGTCCCCAGCCATCTGTTGTAGGGAAAATGGGGTAACCTGACCGTACTGATGCTAAGCAAGGCTAGAGCAAATGCAGGAAAGGAGAGAGGCCAAGCATTCTAAGATGCCGGCAAGGAATACGGAGGTTCTCAAGAGGGTAGACCTCAAGAGAGAAGGCTGAAGAGAAGATCCACCGTGACGGAAGGATAAAAAGTGATAGCCTAGTCCTCCCCCACCTAGGGGGAGGACCAGAGGCGAAAAGTTGCAAGAATTCCTGTGGTGTTGAGATTTCAATCACGGGATGTGTAGCGGAAATGGTCAGTGCTATATTCCATAGCTGTTTTTTTTTCTTCATTTTTTTTTTGTTTTATATCATATATTCATTGTTTATGGTACAAGAATAGCATGCAGTACTAGCTATGGCAAAAACAAAACAGAAAAGCACGCATTCCTCCTCTATCTGAGGGAAAAGCCTAGAGCCCCAAGCTCCTGTGGTGTAGAGCCAACCGCACATCTCGCCCCGAAACAAATCCAATAAACCCAACCTAAGACAGGCAGAAAGCAACAAGGAAAAATCCCCCCAGAAATCCCGGCCCGAAGGCACAAAAGAAACCAAACCCGATACCCACCAGAAAAGCCCCAAGGAAGTCCTGGCTACTTACAAGCTAACCCAAAATAATCTGCCCCAAATAAACTGGGGCGCGCCACGACGGTCCCCTAACGCCAAAACGGCGGGAGGTGAAGGCAGAAGATGGTTCAGACTAGACCGTGGCAGTACAATACTGACCGGAGGAAGCGGGCTAGGGCGGGAGAACCCAGGAGTGAGGAAGAAGTATGGTGCCAGCTGGTGGAGCAGTAAGGTGCTAGCTTAAGATAGGTGCAGTAGGGTGCCAGCCATACATGAGGAGGGGGCAGTAGGATACCAGCCGACTGAGCCTAGGAGAGGAGAAAGGAGGGGTAGACCCACAAAACTAAAACAACTATCGGAAACGTGTTCGTGTCTTAACTTGGTGGCCCCCTTGAGCCCGCAGTACCCACAGATAACAAAGCAGATGTACCGGACAGAGAGGAGGAGGATGACGAATTCGACCATAGCGTGTTGAGTAGACTAACCACGATCTCCCAACCGTGGGACTGACCCGTACCCACCAGCGGGACAAAACGTAGACCCTGCAGAGGGACTAACCCGAACCGACCAGAGAAAAGCTGAAGGAATTCATGGTAATCGCGTACTGCAAACCTGGTTTCCAGCTGTCTATTGTAGGGCATGAAGGAGTAACCGGACCTGGTGATGCTAAGCGAGGCTAGAGCAAAAGTGGGGATGGAGAGAGGCCCAGCATTCAGAGATGCTGGGAAAGAATAGGGAATATCTCAAGAGGGTAGACCTCAAGAGAGAAGGCAGGAGAGAGGTTCCACCATGGCGGAAGGATGAAAAGTGATGGCCTAGTCCCCCACCTAAGGGGAGGACCAAATGCGAAAAGTGGTGAGAATTCCTGTAGTATTGAGATTTCAATCACTGTAGGTGTAGCAGAGAGGGTCGATGCTATCTTCCTTGACAGTTCACTTTTTTTTTTTTTTTATATCATATATTCAATGTTTGACGGTACAAGAACTCACATGCAGCGTTAGCTATGGCGGAAACAAAACCAAAATCCATGCATCCCAATCTGAACCAAGAGAAAACGCGTACCTCCAAGACCCTCTGGTATGGGCCCAACTGCACACACCCCATGGAAAGCCATCTCAGGTGTCCAATCGGCAGACTCCGTGACTTGAACGCAAAAGGGGTCTCGCCTGGAAGCCTACTCACCCGGGGATTCCTTGCCCGAAAAGCCCCTCTCCTACTAACTACACATAGCTAACAGAAAGAAAACGAAACAAGCTAGGCAGGAAAGCAGAAGGAAAAACTCCTGCCGTAAACTACAAACAAAATGAAAGTAATGCCTGCCTACCGAACCGCCAGAGTGCCGAATGTAAATAACGAAACCCCCCAACAGGGACGGAAAATGTAGCCGAAGTAGGAGGCCAGCAAAGAGCCCGAAGGCTGAATGCCCCCAGCCAGCTTAGCTACAGAGGTAGTGCAATACCATGACACGCCAACCGAGATGCATGGCCACGGTGTGGGGCCCAAAGAGTGGAGGTGGTAGTAGGGTACCAGCCTAAGGAAGGAGGTCAGTAGGGTGCGAGCCGACGCAATTGAAGTGAAAAGTAGAGGTGGGGACCGGGTTCCTGGAAAACTCAACCAAAAAACCAAACCGTTACCGTATTACCGCGTCTCTCATGTAGTCTCTTGTTCTCTGAGAGATAGTGTCACTTAGTGGAAGGGATCCTACCAGCGGTCGCAAGGAGCAGTAGGGGGGAAGGGTAGGAAGGTGTCATCAACTTAAACCGAGTGACTAGAAGGGTATGGTCCATCACACTTCACGACAGACCCCAAAGTTACTAGCCGAAGCGTTCCCCAGCGGGTATCGTGCAAGTGGGGAGAAAGACGTTCACCACTGCCAGTGCCGACGGGAAGGGGAGAGGAGAAGCCGACCATGCTAAAGTTAAGCGAGCCCCTATTAGCAAGACAGGACTACTGGGCCAGCCCAGATAACTCCCCCATCAAGCAGACAAGAGACAAGTGAAACCAAGGCAGGAGAGGATAGAAATGATAATGGTACTCCTAGGCAAAGAGCTATCAAGGGGGCAGAGGTGAGCGGAGGGTGACGATAGTTCGACATCGTGTTCTAAAACTATGTGGGAGGAAAATTGGGGCGACGAAGTATGCTATCTTCCTTGGCCAGTTTTTTTATTTTTTTATGTATCATATATTCATTGTTAAGGTACAAGAACTCGCATTCAGCGCTAGCTACGGCGGAAACAAAACCGTAAACACGTGTCCCTCATCTGTCTGAGGCAAAAACCAAGAACCCCAAGCCCTTCTGGTATGGAGCCAACCGCACATCTCGCCCTGAATCAAACCTATCCTTATAATACAAGCGAACTCAGTTCTAAGAGAAATCCAAAACAAGGAAAGCAGGAAGCCCAAGGAAAAATCCCCTCGGAAATCTCCGCCGAAAGGGACAAATAAAAGACCAACTCATACCTACCAGGAACGCCCTTAGCAGACCTGGCCGCCCAAGGGCTAACCCAAAAAGAGCTCCAAACAAAACAGGGGCCGGGCATACCGGGGCCAGGAACTCTGGGAATGGAGTGCCCGCGCAAAGCCACAGTAGCCAAGGAGGAGAGGATGGTGCCAACTGGCCTGAGACAGTGCAATACTGACCGGAGGCGGGAGTCCAGGGCTGAGGGTCCCTATGAGAAACGGATGGCAGTAAGGTGCCAGCTGGGTGAGCAGTAAGGTTCTAGCTTAAGGTAGGAGCAGTAGGGTGCCAGCCAGGCGTGGAGAGGAGGTAGTAGGGTACCAGCTGACCAGACCAAGGAGAGGAGGAAGGAGGGGTAGACCCAGATGCCGAAACAACAATCGGATACGTGTTCGTATCTTAAGTAGGCGGTCTGCTATGACCCTCAACACCCAAGAGAGCCAGAGCACCCTTAGATGATGGAGAGGAGAGGAGTGGCGAAATCGACTGTAGCCTGTTGAGAAGACCAACCACCAACTCCCGACCGTGGCACTGACCCGTGCCCACCAGCGGGATAAAACCCAGACCTATTAGAGGGACTTACGCGAACCGAACAGAGAAAAGCAGAAGGAATCCATCGTAAGGGCGTACCACAAGCCATATTCCGAGCGGTCTGTTGTAGGGAAAAAGGAGCCGCCCGACCGTGCTGATGCTAAGCGAGGCCGAGCAAAAGCGGGGAAGGATAGGGGCCCAGCACTCAGTAATGCCAGGAAGGAGAAGGGAGGATCTCAAGAGGGTAGACCTCTAGATAGAAGGCAGAAGAGGAGTTCCACCGTGGTGGAAGGATAAAAGATGATGGCCTAGTCGATCCCTAGGGGAGGACCAGACGCAAAAGCTCGTGAGAAGTCCTGTGCTGTTGAGATTTCAGTCACCAGAGATGTAGCTAAGACAGTCGGTCTATCTTCCTTGGCGGTTTTTTTTCTTTTTTTTTTTTTTTTTTTATATCATGTATTCATTGTTAAGGTACAAGAACTCCCATGCAGCGCTAGCTATGGTGGAAACAAAACCGTAAAAACGCGCGTCCCTCCTCCATCTGTGGTAAAAACGAAGAACCCCAAGCCCCTCCGGTATGGAGCCAACCGCACATCTCACCCTGAATCAAGCCTCTCCTTACAACACAAGCGAACTCAGTTCTAAGAGAAACCCAAAACAAGGAAAGCAGGAAGCGCAGGGAAAAATCCCCCCGGAAATCTTGGCCCAGAGGCACAAAAGAAAAACCAAACTCATACCTACCAGGAACGCCCATAGTAGACCTGGCCGCCCGGAGGCTAACCCAAAAAAAGCCCCAACAAAACAGGGGCCGGCCACACTGGTGCCAGAAGCTCTGGCAACGGAGTGCCCCAGTGAAGCCACGGTACCCAATGAGGAAAGGATGGTGCTGACCGGCCTGAGACAGTGCAATACTGACCAGAGGCGGGAGATCAGGGCTCGGGTCCCCATGAGGAAACGGATGGCGTTAAGGTGCCAGCAAGGGGAACAGTAAGGTGCTAGCTTAGGATAGGAGCAGTAGGGTGCCAGCCAGGCGTAAAGAGAGGGGGCAGTAGGGTACCAGCCGACCGAGCCGAGATGAGGAGAAAGGAGGGGTAGACCCAGATGCCGAAAGAACTGTCGGATATGTGTTCGTGTCTTAACTAGGCGGTCCCCTATGACCCTTAACACCAAGGGAGCCAGAGCACTCAAAGAGGATGGAGAGGAGGGGAGTGGCGTAATCGACCGTAGCCTGTTGAGAAGACCATCCACCAACCCCCGACCGCGGAACTGACCTGCACCCACCAGTGGGATAAACCCGGACCTAGTAGAGGGACTAACGCGAACCAAACAGAGAAAAGCAGAAGGAGTCTATCGTAATCACGTACCGTAAACGGTATTCCCACCCGTCTAGTGTAGGGAAAAAGGAGCTGCCCAAGCGTGCTGATGCTAAGCGAGGCCAGAGCACATGCGGGGAAGGAGAGAGGCCCAGCAGGCAGAGATGCCAGGAAGGAGTAGGGAGGATCTCAAGAGAGTAGACCTCAAGAGAGAAGGCATGAGAGGAGTTCCACCGTGGTGGAAGGATAAAAGGTGACGGTCTAGTCCACCCCTTTGGGGGAGGACTAGATGTGAAAGATTGTAAGAATTCCAGTGGTGTGGAGATTTCAATCACCGGAGGTGTAGCGGAGACGGTCGGTGCTATCTGCCTTGGCTGTTTTTTTGTTTTTTTTTTTTTTATATCATATATTCATTGTTTAAGGTACAAGAACCTGCATGCAGCGCTAGCTATGACAAAAGCAAAACCTGTAAACACGCGCGTCCCTCCTCCATCTGAGGTAAAAACCGAGAACCCCAAGCCCCTCTGGTATGGAGCCAACCGCACATCTCGCCCTGAATCAAGCCTATCCTTACAACCCAAGCGAACTCAGTTCTAAGAGAAACCTAAAACAAGACAAGCAGGAAGCCCAAGGAAAAATTCCCCCAGAAATCTCAGCCCGAAGGCACAACAGAAAGCCTAACTCATACCTACCGGGCAGTGCCTATAGCACAGCCGGCCAGTAAAATGTTAACCCTAAATCGGGCCCAAGAGAGGACCAGGTGCACGGATTAATGGCGCGACCCCCACTGAGGGGGAAAGCTTGACGAGGGAAGGATCCCGACCGACCGGAGACAGTGCAATACCAACCGGAGGGAAGGAGGCCAGGGCTAAGGCCTACCAGAAAGAGGTAGCAGTAAGGTGCAAGCTTAAGAGAGCAGTATGGTGCTAGCCGGGTGGCAGTAGGGTGCTAGCCGAAGAAGTGGTAATAGGGTACCAGCCGTGGGGCAGTAAGGTGCCAGCTGGGGAACCAGTAGAGTGCTAGCTGAAAAGGGTGGCAGTAGGATACTAGCCGAACGAGCCGAGGGAGGGAGCGGTAGACCCAGATGCAAAAAAGCAACTATCGGAAACCTGTTCGTGTCTTAACTAAGCGGTCTCCATTAATCCCCAGTGCCCACAGTAGACGAAACCATCGAATGGGAAGAGCGGAGGAGAGAGGCGCATTCGACCGCAGCCTGTTAAGAAAACCAACCACCAACTCTCGACAGTGGGACTAACCCGTACCCACCAGCGGGATAAAACACGGACCTAGCAGAGGGACTGACCCGAACCGACCAGAGGAAAGAAGAAGGAATCCAATGTAATCCCATACCGCAAACCGTATTTCCAGCCGTCTGTTGTAAGGAAAAAAGGAGGAACCCGACCGTGCTGATACTAAGCGAGGCTAGAGCAAAAGCGGGGAAGAAGAGAAAACCAGCGAGGAAGACGCCAGGAAGAAGTAAGGAGGGGTCTCATGAGGGTAGACCTCAAGAGAGAAAGCAGGAGAGAAGTTTTACTGTTACAAAAAGATAAAGGATGAGGGCCCGGCCCCCCCCCATTGGGGGAGGACCAGACGCAAAAAGTGGTGAGAATTCCTTGGTGTCGAGATTTCAATCACCAGAGGTGTAGCAGAGACAGTCGTTGCTATCTTCCTTGGCCGTTTTTTTTTTTTTTTTTTTTTAATATCATATATTCATTGTTTTGGTAAGGTACAAGAACTCGCATGCAGCGCTAGCTATGGTGGAAACAAAACCCAAAATGCACACATCCCTCCACCGTCTGAGGCAAAAACCAAGAACCCCAAGTACCTCTGGTATGGAGCCAACCGCACATCTCGCCCTGAATCAAGCCTATCCTTACAACACAAGCGAACTCAGTTCTAAGAGAAACCCAAAACAAGGAAAGCAGGAAGCCCCAGGCAAAATCCCCCCGGAAATCTCAGCCCAAAGGCACAAAAGAAAGTTCAAAATAATACCCACCAGGCAAGCCCAAAGCAGTACCTGGCCGCCCGGAGGCTAGCCCTAGTCGGGCCCCGAGATAGAGGCAAGTGCCCCGATAAATGGCGCGGTCCCCACCCAGGGGAAAAGGTTCGTAAGAGGAGAGTTCCGACCAGCCCGAAACAGTGCAATACTGACTGGAGGAAGGGGCCAGGGCTCGGACCCCCAGAGAGATGGTCTGGCCGAAGAGACCAAATGCTACCCACGTCCTGTAAAATTCAGGTAGCAGTAAGGTGCCAGCTTACGATGGAAGCAGTAGGGTTCCAGCCAGGAGCAGTAGGGTGCTAGCCAAAGAAGGTGGGCAGTAGGATGCGAGCCAACGCCCCAATGAAGAAGTGGAGGGAGGGCCTAAGGCCCCAGGAAAAAACCCGACCGTAATAACCGAACCGTTGCCGCTGTACCAGGTCTCTCATGTAGTCCCTTTTTCTGTGAGAGATAGCGTCACTTAGTGGAAGGGATCCCACCAGCGGGTAGGGTAGAGGAAGGGCAAGGAGAGGAGGGGGACCGTTCGCTTGAACCGAGATGACTAGGAGGGTATGGCTAGTCTTCACCAGAGAACAAACCGCGAAATTACTAGCCGAGGCGTTCCCCCTCGGGGATCGTGCAGTGCGTGAAGGAGGATGTCCACAACTGCCAGCGCCGACCGGAAGCGAAGAGAAAGGAAGCCGACTGTGCCAACGCTAAGCGAGGCCGCCTGAGCGAGACGGGACTTCTGGGCGAACCCAGGTAACTCCCCTATCAAGCGGACAGGAGCAAGACAAAGCAAAGGCGGGAGAGGGAAACCGAGCCCCTAGGCAAGAGCTATCGAGGGGGCAGAGGGGTGGAGGTGGGGCCCCCAGGGGGGGCAACGAAGAGGAGGGGGGCTCACGATAGTTGAACGTGGTGTTGTAAAACTATGTGGCAGGAAAATAGAGGGCGCGCAGCGTGGTTATCTTCCTTGGCCGTACCGGCCTCCTTATATAGACCTCTCCTCACGAACCCTCACCCTGATGACTCATAACTGCGAGTCATCTAATCATAAGATAAACAAGTGATATGACTCTAATGAGTCATACGCGGAAGACCCATGACTCATGGTAGGGTCATGTGTGAAGCACAACAAATCATAACATAAACAAGTCATATGACTCAAGCGAGTCATATGCGTAAAGCCCATGACTCATAATCGAGTCATTTGCGAAATATAACAAATCATAACATAAATAAGTCATATGACTCAAGCAAGTCATATGCGCAAGACCCATGACTCATAATCGAGTCATGTGCGAAACATAACAAATCATAACATAAACAAGTCATATGACTCAAGCTAGTCATATGCGCAAGACCCATGACTCATAATCGAGTCATGTGTGAAACATAACAAATCATAACATAAACAAGTCTTATGACTCAAGAAAGTCATATGCGCAAGACCCATGACTCATATTAGAGTCATGTGCGAAATCCCGAACTATCTGTCACATCCGTGACACCCTCCTCCTTATAATTCTTTCTTACCTTTCCGTGATGCATAATTGTACTAGGCGCTGCTCTCACCATTCCTGCAGCAACAGTCAGGCTTGGGGCAGTTCTGACATTAGCCATCTCAATGGCCATTTGTTCTCCAATTCGGACAGGAATTGTAAGTCTTTTGATCCCATAATCAGAGTGTATAGCAGGAAATGGATGCATAAATTTTCACAATTCTGTCAATTATGTTCAAGATGATATGACAAAATTCACTTTGCTAACTATTTTGACTTGAATAACTATTCTTGGATGCCAATGTATGCCAATCAATGCCGCGCCTTGCTGAGGGTGCCGCCTCGCTGAGGGGTCTGGCGGTTTATTGGATAACTTAAATTTATTACTAAACCTAACTGACAAACAATCTCCCATATTGTATGGATCTGCTCCTGTAACGACTCCTTTTTCTAAATTTCTAAATCTTTATTTCCATGACATTATTACTACTTACTGTTACCTGGCTTAGTGTTAGTGTTCCTTTCTTGTTACCCCTCGTTTGGGTTTTTTTTTTTCACTCGATGTCTACTTGACCCCCCGTAGTATCGAGTATTCCCCACTCTACTCACATTAGGTCTTGTATTGAGTAGGCACCGTACGGTAGGGTTGAGGGTTCTACGATTTATACGATACTCTTCCTCAAAGTACCTTTCTACTTATATAGCTTGTGCTCATGGTAATTTAGGGTGATCTGTTGACCGTATTTCTCGTGCGGTTACCTCCTCTCTCGGTACTCCGTGCACGCGTCGTCCGATCGTCGCCGCCCCTAGGTGATATGGCATCCACTTCCCCTCTACCTTCCTCCCGTATGTATTGCTCTAAATTATCTTTATTTCAGGAACCGAAAACATGTGTTGATTATGTCATAGACCGCTTGCCGACACTGTCAGCCTCTCAAGCTCTGTCAACCTCTCAATCCACACGCTCGAGAATAAGCACAGGTTCTCAAGAGCTTGATAAGGCAATAGGAGGAGGTCTCTCGCGTGGGAAAATCACCGAGCTATGCGGACCTCCTGGTAGTGGGAAGACCACGCTTGGGTAACACACCCAATCCCCCATTGTGAACTGCTCGCCACTATCACCATCCTGTTCCAATTGACCGGAGCTGATTCTGATTGCGCACGCCGTGTTTCCAGATTGCAATCCGCTGCCAATGCCCTCCTCTCCGGAGACGGGACCCGAGTCGTCTGGATAGACACCTCCCACCCACTCCCCGTATCCCGCTTGGGTGCTATCCTCTCCCGCTCGGGCGATCCTCGAGAGCTCTTCCCAAACCTGCAGACAATTCGAACGCCTACGCTCGCGCATTTGCTCACGTTGGTGGTGCATCCCTTGCCCACCTTCCCGCCAGAGAATACGAGTTTGATAGTGATTGATAACGTGTCGACACCATTTACCGCCGCCTTCCCCCCCGGGATGGAGGAGGAAGGGGGTGGGGGCGGTGGGAAGGTGAAGACGGAGCCCGTGGGTGTGAGACGATTTGCTATCATGGGGGATTTGATTTCTGCATTGGGAAAGCTGGCTGGGTCGAAGGGTGTTGCCGTACGTGGTTTATCATATCTCAGGATTATGGTGCATAAGAAGGCCCGGGATGTCTAATGTTTTGCTTTCACATAGGTGCTGTTATTAAACCAAATGACAACTAAGGTTATACCCGGGGTCGGAGCAATGCTCATACCCTCTCTTAGTCAGTACATTCCTCCCTCCGCGGTTCACACCAAGTACACTGTGCTTGTATTTCGATTGTAACACCAAACGCAACAGGTTCACCCCCGTGGACAACATCGCTGAACTCCCGTTTATTAATCCACTACAACAAGACATCTCCGTCGCTCCTCGCAGACCCTGACGATACCCGGTCCCCACAGATCCGTTATGTAACGATTTTGAAATCCAATGGGGCGTCGCACAGCTCCGACCCGTCACGGCCGGTGACACGATTACAAATTCAAGAAACCGGTGTGGGTGATGTCAAACTTGTCTCCGAGGCTTCACCTGTGGCGCCAGCGATGAAGGCGTACAGGTCCACGGGTGGGAAGCGGAAGAGGGAGCTTGAGGTGGAGGTTATTCCAGGCAGCGATGAGGAGGGTGAAGGCGAGTCCGACGGGAATGAGGATGAAGGTTCCGCGGGTGAATGTACTAGTGGGAGAAGGCGACAAAGGGTGATAGGTTCTGCGCAAGGATTATAAACTCCGCACCGGATTCACAGAAGGGTTAGGGACTCGTGAAAGCTGGAGTTAATGGTGAGCAAGAAGCCACAAGTTGACGTTTGAAGGGGTTATTGGCGGTTGCTCAAATGAGAACTCGTGCTGGGCTTATTCTAGATACATTGAGGGCCTTCATAGCCATTGATACGCATTGCATGATACTTGTAATGCTGCGTACTCTGTTCGAAACCAGTTTTGATGGGCGAGGGGCTGTGACATGGTGATAGTGGGTAGTAAACTTGAACGAATATTAGAAAGAACCTAGTGTTTGCCCGTGATGGAAGTCAAGGGGAGTTTGTAGGTTTGGTGTTCAATTTTTCTTCACCAGGGAGGGGTAAGGGTGCAGGTAAGGGGACTCGAGGTTGAGATCAAGACTCTGGAGCCGCAACCACTAAACTTACTGGAGACTTTGCGCTGGATGTAACCAGAATCCCTGTATGCCAAGAATTAGACATTTGGAGCTGGATGTAACCCATGGACCGATGAGACATGCAGATTCTCTGCCTTCCTATTGGGGTTGTCATAGCCGGAGATGATGAAATTTATTACTAATCATTCATGTGATATCAAATTCAATCAAGATAATTCTACCTATTTTCTGCTCGTTTTCAGACTCAGTAAGAAAATTGAGTTATGAAACTGTATGAAAATTAAGAAAACAGTTGTTTGCAAGACATAAGGGTATTTCACAAATTGAGCACCAAGTTCCCATTATGCCGACCTTCATAGTTCGTAAAATCTCGACTCACTGGTGTGCTGGAAGTGGGTTCTTAGGATCTCCATGAATCTTTTTAAACTGGCAGTACCAACATTGCTTCCACTGATTTTGCTGGGACAGTGGCTGGTGGCTTCCAACTGTAGGGAAGTAGAATGGAGGCAGTGATGTTTTCTCTGTTACATATACCTGAAAGTTAGGCTGGAATTGGTGGAGGCCAGGCTTGTGCTTTGCCTATCAGGTTTCAACCAGAGTACAATGCAGCTCAAGGCTGAATGCCGTGTGTTCAGTATGGGAAACTAGAAAACGAGCGATAAGAAACGTATTGGTAATGGCGGTATCAAAAGCCCAAAACCATAAGGGGAACCAATTCTGCTGACTTTTTTGATGACATGGATAGATGCTTTTTAGCTGATTGGTGATGTCTACCCCTCCTATATACTGACTATAGTCCTCAACTAATGCTAGAATCGGAAGTAGTTTTCAGTGTTCTTTCTCTCCAAAGGGCCTACAGGCATTCGTGGCGTTTGTGCATATTTTTCTAGGCTTCCGGCGATTGCTAAGTACAAGCTGATGGAGGTCATGAATGGTAGTTAGACATAGTACAGTATTGTTATCTTGCTAAAGTGCAGCACAAACTCCCTTTACTACTACTCCGGAAAGGTGATTCTATTCCAAGATTCTTGTTATTACATTCTTGCTAATTGCTAATACTGGTAGAAAATTAGCGCATTTCGCGCGAGTTGTTCTAGCTGCACCGATTCCATGATCTCACAGGTGCTGAAATAAAGTTATACCTGTAAATTAGTTGTCCATGTAAATATTGAACTGATATGACTGAAATGGCAAGGAAAACACAAAATGGCAGAATGCCTGGGCTATTGGTGAAAAGTCAATTGAAAGTTTGTTGTTCTCAGATCTGGTAAGTTCACAATTCGTATAATTGAAGAGGGCCAGAGAGCGTTCTTTACTGATATGGGTATAGGGAGATGACATGCTTGTGAAGTTACTAACTTCGTTTCCTGTTATACCAGAGTAAAGGAGAAATACATATGTATAGCCCCTATTACAAAGAGCATAAATTTTATACCCTGGGTCTATTGGCTTTCCGGGTAGCTTGATTGTATGTGCTGATCGTCCCTTGCATAGAACCATTATTTCGTCAAAAGAGAAGTTAAATGAAGGCAGGAAATGGTGCTGGAACTGCTGCCGTAAATGGGAGGCCAATGGTTCCATATTCCTCCACCAGTCTTCTCCTTTGTAAGTATCATTGCGTGATGAAATGTGGAAGTAGCACTTAATTTGCTCATAATGATTACAGGACATATATTGCATAATTGGATGTTGAGTTTCTGTTCACCAGTGGTCCTCAATTGCAAGTAGGTGATTTACTCTCATCCAAAGCTGAAGACCAATAAAGATTTGTATTTCTGGAATGCTAACCAAAGTCCAAGGACGATTAATAACCTCCTCTACTGCCTTCACATTCTTATTCTGGTCGGTGCATTTTATTTCAGCATATCCGTTGGTATTTTTTACAATTTCTGCCAAAATATCTTTACCCAAGAAGCAATTGAAGATGCTTAATGGCTGAGGATTGTCGAGAATTGATGGTGGAAGAATTAGTTTTGAAGAGTGGACTGGAAATGGGCTGCGGTAGGTATCAAAAGCAGGTAGCACGGGAATGCTTTCGCGGATTTTCACACCTTCGGTAGAAAGATCGTTTGGATTTCTTGGTAATTGGGTCTTTTTATTCTGCCAGATATGTAAGATTTTCTGCGATTGAGTCATTAATATACACTTCCCGGTAACTGTGTGCTAGTTTCTGAATGGGATTAATGTTTCTTTGATTGTGCTTGAATACAGTTTGTAATAGCTGGAAGGTCACTGAGGACTGCACACTCTTTGGACATTTTGCTTGTATTCCTGCTAGAAGTTACCTCTATGAGCACTTATTCTTGCAAGTTGTGATGAGGTTCCTTGATGGCTTACTAAACAGCGGATTTACTGTATCTGCTAACTTATCTAGGCAGGTAGAGAATCTGTATGTCTCATTGATCTATGGGATAATAGACTTTGCGGTAGATAGAACTAACTAAGTGATGATATCAGAGCAAGTAATCAACTCAAGAATGGATAGAATCAGAGAACAGATAATCAATTCAAACAACAAGACTGTTCAAGATGAACTTAGATCATTTCGTCCATGATTCAATTTCAAATAGCTCCTCTGAAGCGCACTCCGCCTCGTACAGCTAGAGTTGTTCCAACATTGGTGGTGAAAATAGCTCTCAACAAAGTATCAAGCAACATAATCTCTGATGCGATAATCGAAAGCGAGGTGCTGCATGGCAGCTATGGGAAGTCCGGGCCCTGGTCCAACAGGTACAAGCTGATGACCCGATCTTAGGACAATTAGGAAGAAAGGAAGAACGTTGGAGTGAGGTTTCAAAAGGTCTCACAAGATACGGGATGAGTCGATCATGGTCTTCCTGTAAAGATCGTATGGAAAAGTTAATTCAATGGCATAAGGTTAGTTGAGTATATCAATTTAAATATATGTAATAAAATATATCTATTGAAATAGAATATTAATTTTACTACAGAAAGCAGAAACACGGTCTAAACAAAAAACAGGAACGGATGAGGAAGTTACAGCACATATCAAAATACTTGATGATATTACTCTGAGATACGAGTCACTATCCAAGAATTTTGAGATCAGACAACTTGCAAAAACATCATTGGAAAAGAAGAGAGAAGAGGGAAAGAAGTTACGACAGTGCTCACTAGAGGGCCTTGTTCGGAAACGCTCCCTAGAATCCCACAAGGCTGCTGTCAATCACCGTCAGCAGGGAACTGATATCGATGAAGATATCTCTCCAACCCCGACACCAAAACGAATGAAGCAAGCGAAAAACCTCTTCGCGAAAGAGGTTGCCGGTGTGGTTGATGGCCTTCACGAGAAGGCTAGGGAATTAAAAAAGAAGATTGAACAAAAGGAGGAACAGGAGCGGAGGAGTGCAGCAGAGCAGCATGAGTTGGGAAGAAAAATGGATTTATTGATTGAGAGTAATCAGCAAACAAATGAGTCTATTCAGGTACTTTTAAAAACTCTTGTATCACGCAATTGAAATTATATATCTCCTTCTATTCTTCCTTCCTCTTTTCACATACTTGTTTGTTAATTTATTCATTTACTCCTTTATGTTTACTAGTGCTTGCACTCATTTGTTTTTATGATAGTTTCATCTGAGTCATTCATTTAATCATTCGTTTACTTGTTTGTTCATTCATTCATTCATTGCTCATTTAATAGTTCTCTTGCCTTCTTGTCTGTCTAATTATCTAATCGTTCAACTATACATTCATCCAATTATTTGTCCAGTTGCCTGCTTCTCCACTCATTCGATTTTTCATACAATAGCTTATCCGCTCTCCTGACTGAGTGTTTGGCCACTAGTCTGCTACCCATCTGACCACTCGTCCACCCACATGCCTAACTGCTCTCCTGCCCATCACCCCAACGACATCCCTGCCTGTCCATCCAACTACAAGACCAACTACCCATCCAGCCAATTATACACCCACTGACCCTCCTCTCTAACCACATGCCCGGCTACCTACCCAACTGCCCACCCGGCCACTCCCCCCCCTCTCTACCAAATATACACCAGGCTACCCGCCTAACCACTTGCCCAGTAGTATACACAACTTTCCTCCTGGCTACCCCCTCGTTCCTAACTACATGTCCGGCCACTCTCTCAACCTCATGTTCTGCCACACACCCAATCACCTGTCTAGCCATATACCCAACATCCCTCCTGGCCACCCCCACTCTCAACCACATGCCCATCCACCTACCTAACTGCTTGCTCCGCCAGACACCTAACTACCCTCCTGGCCACTCCCCCAACCACACACCCAGCCACTCTCCCAACCTCATATTCTGCTACCCACCCAACCACTAGTCCAGCCATTTACCCAACATCTCTTCCAGCTACCAACTCCCTTAACCACATGCCCGGCCACCTACCCAATCACTTGTTCAGACAAACACACAATAGGTAACTGGTGCAGGTACTCAGTTAGGGATTTTGTTTTATGTTTTGTTTTAGGTATTGCTTTGATACTTGACTTGTTTGAAGTATGGTTTTGATACTTAGTTTGTTTTATATTTTGTTTTAAGTATCGATTTGATACTTATGATGTTTTATCAAATTGTATCACTTGATACGTTTGTTTAGTTCCATTCACGTGAGACATGAACAGATTTGTGTATTTAAAGACCATTCTATTCTACAATAGAGAGGACAGACTTCGACAGAGAGTATTTCAATATACTTGGTTGAAAGATTACTCTTTCATTTCTCCAGTACACCTCTGAAGCCTCCTGTATTTCATACAGCTCTCTCCTCCTCTCTGGAAGAGCAGGCCACCTGTCAACTATCATACACCTATTGAAACATGATTAGCACCTTGCGAACACATTACATAACAGTCCTCCTGGCCACTCCCCCAACTACACATCCAGCCACTCTACCAATCACCTATCCAACCACCTATCCACCCATCAGCCGTACCACCCATCCTGCTACCTATCCAAGAACTCTCTCCCAAACATCCATGTACCTTCTGTATCAATTGTACTTACATAACTGTTCTGTCATTCGTTCGCTCATTTGATCACTGATTGGATAGTTGGTTCATTCTTTGATTCTTTCGTTGGTTAGTTAGTTGGTTCATTCATTTGTTTGTTTGCTTCTTCATGTTATTGTTGGCTTAATAGTACAATTGTTTATTTGTTTGTTTAATTGTTTGTTTAATCGCTTGATCATTCATTTATTTGTTTGTCAGTTCATCCCGGTAATGCAAGTATTCTTCCAATCTTGGTCACCTGAGGAGTTTAGGTATATCAACTGGTACCTCTTGGTCAAATTGGGTGCTCTTGATCAAAATACTATGAGATTTGTGGATGATGTAGGCAGACGTGAGCATTATAAAACAAAACAGCAACAGGATATTGTAAGCCAACAGGAGAAAGTAAAGAGCGCTGAGTGCGTGTGAAGTCCAATGCCGAAAAGAGTTGAAGAACTTCTTTAAAACACCATTCAACAACAATTCTTACTCGTGACATTGCTTTATTCCACTCATGCTGTTCTCGTGTAACTGTCACACCACCAAATGGTGATATAAGATGGTCACCAATTCCATAGGCTTGATCACCGTAGATCTGTAATGCGGAGCCATTTGGAGCGTAGGCATATGTATCTAAAATTTTCGAAATTCCACTTTCAGTCCAAACTGCGGCATCATGGATCCTGCCTTCCACTGGTCCATATAGGTGTGTTATAATTCCATCAGGCGCAATAACTGCTTGGTATTTGAAGCAGTGAAATCGCTTCCATCCATTATATACTGACTCTTCACCATAAATAGATCTCGCTATCGGTCTTAAGGTCCCATCCATAAAACCTTAACGTGTTTCCAATGGAGCATTTTTCTCCTTGGTTGTAATACTATACATTGTAAGTGGTTCGGGAGTAAGGCACTCACTATTGAAAACTAATAGATAATGCCAGTGGTCATAGATAAATCTTAAACGGGTGTTCATAATTCGCAATACTCACTCTGGCTTCCAGCCAAATTGCCAGTGCATTTCTGATAACCTATATGGCCAGGCCAATCTTACAAGTAGCGTACAAAGTATTACACCATCAGGCTCATAAATCATATTATCAGCGGAGACATTCTCTGGGATTTCGAGACACCAAACTAATCTTTCTATCTCATGTTTTGAAAATCTATTTACGTTATTAACTATTCATTTCATATAATAGGAATGTTATTCTTCTTCTATATACTGTACCTAAAGTAGGTCTTCCATGCCTCAGGCTCAAGAGCCTCTAAATCAATTGGCCCACCCTCACGCTCTTGACCCCGCCAACGTACATTTGTTCGTATTGATGCATGTTGGTAAACCTCCAACTCTGCTAGGCCCAATTCAAGCTCGAATAAAGATAAATCAAAATTGCTCATTCTTCAATCTTCGGGATTTCAGGAACAACAAAAACCAAAGGAGACGGAGTAGTATTGTTGCAGTAAAGAAATTTTATAGTCATAGACGTCAAATCTGTTGTATTTACCTCTACTCTAGAGTCAAATCAACATCTGGATGTTTTTAATCTTAGCATTTGTAAGCCAAGAACCTAAACATGATGCTGGATGCACACAACACAAAGTCTCAACTATTGATTTGCTACGCAACTGTAGCAAATTGTCTTCGTATTGACTATTTTTGTAATAGTGGATAATCCATTATCTCTATGTTGTGAAATTGAGTTCTGTGGAAGTAAGAGGGGTAAGGAAAATCAGGAACAGGTTTATCAGAGGAAGGGAAGTATAGTAACGTGAAGAATGTGAAACAGAAGTATACCGAGTACAAGTCGTATTTTCTATATTCTTGTTTTAGCCAAAAATAACACTGCACTGATGAAGATTAAAAAATTTCTTCTTGACAACCCTACACCACCTACCAAATGCACTACTATAAAAACAAAAATATTTTTGAATACATAGTAGGATTTAATATTTAGTTTACCATTTACCTGCTGCGAGAATTGTTTTAATTCTATTCAGCATTGATCGTACTAGAGAATCAAAGATTTTTGGATCAAGAGGTTTCCAACAATGAGTATTAGCATCCGCAACTGTGTTTTTTTAGCCTTATTTTCAGAACCCGTCATCATATATTACTCAAGATAATGTGCCAGAAGCTAATTTGTTATGAGAGACAAAACATGTTTAATTGAATGGAGATTTAATAAAGAGGTAAGAAGTTCTATAAGAACATTTCCTGGCCTGCTGAGCCATCTCTGAAAGGGTAGGTGGAAGTGAGTCTTAACATTATCAATAATAAATAATACTTTGTAATATTCCTTACTTGAAGTGAACTCAGAGCAACAGGCAACGATAGTTTTCTTATCAGATAAGATATAATAGTTCTTAGATCCGTTAATCTGCATTATCACACTTTATCGGAAAACACCTATTAAAGCAATCCAAGATCACTTTTTCTCATGTTTGTTTATGAGAAACAAGTCAGATAGGTAAATATGATAAAGAGCGTAAAGATGCTTTGTTCATAAAATAATAAGTGAGGAATTTTCTTAGAATAAAGTGTGGAGAGGCTATCATTCCTGGCCGTTTTTTTTTTATTTTTTTTTTATATCATCTATTCATTATTTTATGGTACAAAAACCTGCATGCAGCGCTAGCTATGGCAAAAAATAAAACTGAAAAGATCAAGTCCCACCTCGATCTGAGGCAAAAACTTAGAGCCCCAAGCCCCACTGGTATGGAGCCAACCTCACATCTCGCCCCAAGCTAAGCCCAAACTAAACAAAACCCAAGACTAGCAGGAAGCCACAAGGAAAAATCCCCCCAGAAATTTCAGCCCCAAGGCACAAAAGAAAACCACAAAAAATACCCACCAGAAACGCGCATAGCCGACCTGGCCCACCAGAGGCTAATCGAAAAAGACCCTTAAACAAGTGAGGGAGCCGGGAACACCGGGGCCAGGAACTACTAGCAAGGGAGAGCCCCCGCCAAGTAAGCCAGCTGTAACGACTGAGTACTATTACAAGTAGCCAAGCCTATACTGATACCGGTATCAAGAGACTAGCGTGGTAGGGATAGCTGTAGACTTAGGTCTACTGAGTGGAGGTGCCGGTGGTTAGGTACCTGAGCCGGACGTACTAGACCATACCAAAGGTACATAGGTGCTAGTAAAGGTTGTGGGTTACCCTGTTCTGTAGGATAACCCAAGTAGTCAATATGGGAGTTACCCTGAATTACTTGACGGAGAGTCCAGGCAGAGTTAGCCTACCTTCAGACTCGAGTTACCCTGCTATGGAGTCAAGTTACCCTACCTTGAAAGTAACTTGTTACCCAGGACTTCGGGGGAAGTTACTATATTGTTTATCACGCAAAACTACATAGGGTGTTCGAATCCTAGGTTGTGCAGATCACTCCCGCATAACCAGATGAGCTTTGAACAAGCTGTAACTTGGAGGTGTGGTTGCTAACAACCCCCTCTGGCCCCGATATAAGTCCCTAGCATCATAGGCTACAGCCTGGAGAGTTGGTGTAAGTCTAGCAAAAGTCTCCAAGTGGAGATATTGCCATAACTCCGTATGCGCTCAGGCCGTCCGTCCGACCGGATGCTGTCCGCGGGATATATAAGTGGGAAGGGAAGAACCTGGAGAATAGCCACCAGGTGGTTTCGTGTAAAACAGACCAAGACTGACGGAGTAATACTGCTTTGAAGAGAGGAGTAGTTTGTGAGGTTACCGGAGGCGTGTAGGTGAGGTAACTGAAGTCCATTGCCCGGAAAGAGTAATGGTATTGGAGAATCGTGAAGGACTCTGAGGTACTAGTTCGAGGTCACCATAAGACCTACTTCTAGGAGGGTTGACTGTGGGTAGCGCCTGTTGGTAGTCAACCTCCGGAGTGGTCCATCGGAGGAGCTACGTGACTATCTTCGGTAATGATATAGAAATAAGTAGAACCGGATAGATATTCAGAGGCCGCGAATGCTTGCAGAAGACTAAGTGTATATGGGTAGAGAGTTCCATAGTTGGTATAGTATCCACACGGGCATGACAGCTCGCCACTGGCATGACCGCGATATGAAGAGCTTGGACTCCTGTAGTTGCATTGGAGATGCAGCCGCTGAGACACTTCTATCGGGCAGATATTAGAACAGCACCGTGTGGTCTAGCTTGTTACGGGGGATCTTTAGTCCGACCGGTAGAGGTTGGCTAGACAGCCCACGGGAGTTGAGTGCCCGCGAATGCAGAGTAGTGATGGGGAGTAACTGGCAGCATACCAAACCTACTTAAGTATATGCGAGTTCTCCACTACTCTGGCAATCAACTACCTCTCGAGATTAGGACTTAATGGAGTAAAGCTGTGGCTTAAAGATATTACGTTTTACAGTTTTATTTTTTCAACTCTATTGTTGATTATCTTTATCTTTACTACAGAAAGAATACTTCGGTGTGGTCACAACCTCAGGATCCATCTTCCCAGAGGGAGCCCCGGTTAAACCGGCGGTAGCGCACGGACGAAGATGGGTTCCGACGGGCCCCAAGTAGTACAATACTGACCAGAGGAGGAGGGCCAGAGCTGAAGTCCCCACAAGGAGACGAATAGCAGTAAGGTGCCTGCTGAGAAGGCAGTAAGGTGCCAGCATAAGATAGTAGCAGTAGGGTGCCAACTGAAAGTAAGGTAGTAGGGTACCAGCCGAGCAAGCTGAGGAGAGGAAGAGGGAGGGGTAGACCCAAATGCCGAAACAACTATTGGAAACAAGTTCGTGGCCTAACTAGACGGTCCCCTATAAGCCCCAACACCAGAGAGTGTTAGAGTACTGATAGAGTGTGGAGAGAAGGAGAGTGGCGAAATCGACAGTTGCCTGTTGAGAAGATCAACCACCAACCACGAACCGCGAGAGTGGCCCGTACCCACCGGCAGGACAAGACCCGGATCAAGTAGAGGGACTAACCCAAACCAACCAGAGAGAAGTAGAAGGAATCCACTGTAATCCCGTACAGCAAACTGTATTCCCAGCCGTCTGTTGTAGGGAAAAAGGAGCCACCTGACCGTGTTAATGCTAAGTGAGGCTACAGCAAAAGGGGGGAGGTGTTGAAAGCCAACATCCAGAGATGTCGGGAGGGAGGAGGGAGAATCTGAACAGGGTAGACCTTGAGAGAACAGGTAGGAGAGGAGTTCCACCATGGTAGAAAGATGACGGAAGATGGCATGCTTCCCGCCCTAGGGGGAAGATTTGACGAGAAAAGTGGTAATAAGTTTCTGGGGTTGAGTCATTCCCAAAGAGGTAATAAATTTCAATCAAGGTAATAAATTTCAATCACTGGAGGTGTAGTGTAGATGGTCGGTACTATCTTCCTCGGCACTTTTTTTTTTTTTTTTTTTATATCTATATTTATTGTTTTACGGTACAAGAACATGCATGCAGCGTTAGCTATGGCAAAAACACAACCGAAAAGCATGCGTCCCTCCTCCATCTGAGGCAAAAACCTACAGCCACAAGCCCCTCCGGTATGGAGCCAACCGCACATCTAGCCCGGAGCCAAGCCCAAATAAATCCAACATAAGATAAGCAGGAAGCTACAAGGAAACATCCTCCCGGAAATCCAAGCCTCAAGGCACGAAAGAAAAGCCAAAACCATACCAACCAGGAATGCCCGTAGCAAAACTGGTTACCCGGAGGCTAACCCAAAGAGAGCCCCAAACAAGTGAAGGAGCCGGGCGCACTGGAGCCAGGTACTCTGGCAACGGAGTGCCCCCGCCAAGCCGGCTGTACGGTAAGGAAGACGATTGGTTCCGACCTGCCCCAGGCAGTACAATACTGACCAGGAGAGGAGGCCCAGGGCTGCCGCCCATTCAAGGAGACTAGTGGCAGTAAGGTGCTAGCTGAGATGGGGCCGTCTGGTGCTAGCTTACAAGAGGAGTAGTAGGGTGCCAGCTAAGAGGGAGGTAGTAGGGTACCCGCCGACCGAAGCGAGGAGAGGTGGTAGGAGGGGTAGATCCAAATACTGCGACAATTATCGGAAATGTGTTCGTGTCCTAACTAGCAGGTCGTCTGTAATGCCCAACACTCAAGAGTGCCAAAGGACCAATGGAGGAAGGAGAGGAGGGGAGTGGTGAAATCGACCGTAGCCTGTTGAGACGACCAACCACAAACCACCAACTGTGGGACAGACCCGTACCCACTAGTGGGATAAAAGCCCAGAGCTGGTAGAGGAACTAACCCGAACCAAAAAAAAGAAAAGCAAAAGGAAACCAGTGTAATCGCGTACCGCAAACCGTATTCCCATCCATCTGTTGTAAGGAAAATAGAGCCGCCCGACCGTTCTGATGGTAAGTGAGACTACAGAAAAAGTGGGAAAGAGTTGAAAACCAACATTCTGAGATGTTGGGAGGGAGGAAGGAGGGTCTCAAGAGGATAGACCTTGAGAGAGAAGGCAGGAGAGAAGTTCCACTGTTGCGAAAACATAAGGAGGGATGGCCTGGTTCCCACTCTATAAGTAGGACCTGACGATAAAGATTGGTGAGAAGTTTCGGGTATTGAGTCGTTCCAAAACAGGTAATAAACTTCAATCACTGGAGGTGTAGCCGAGACGTTCAGTCTATCTTCCTTGGGCCCTTTTTTTTTTTTTTTTTTTTCTTCTTATATCATATATTCATCGTTTGTATAAGGTACAAGAACATGCGTGCAGTGCTAGCTATGGCAGAAACAAAACCCAGGCAGAAACAAAACCCACTTTCTTCCTTGGCCATTTTCTCTTTTTCTTTTTCTTTTTTTTTTATATCATATATTTATTGTTTACGGTACAAGAACCTTCCTGCAGCACTAGCTATCGCAAAAACAAAACCGCAAAGCATGTGTTCCTCCTCTGTCTCAGACAAAGACCAAGAGCCCCAAGCCCCTCTCGTGTGGAGCCAACCGCACATCTCGCCCTGGATCAAGCCTATCCTTACAATGCAAGGGAACTCAGTTCTAAGAGAAATCCGACACAAGATAAGCAGGAAACGACAACGAAAAATACCTGGGGAAATCTCGGCCCGAAGGCACAAAAGAAAAACCAAAACCATTCCTGCCAGCAGGGCCCATAGAAGCCCTGGCCGCCTGGACGATAACCCAATACCGAGCCCTAAATCAAAGAGGAGCCTCTGCCAAGCCAGCTGTAGCATGAGAAGGAGGAGAATTCTGACCGACGTGAGTCAGTATAATACTGTCTGGAGGATGGGGGCAAGGGTTGGAGCCTCCCGAATTGAGGAAGCAGTAAGGTGCCAGCTGGTGGAGCAGTGAGGTGCTAGTTTAAGATAGTGACAGTAGGATGCCAGCCAGGCGTGAGGGGGGAGGTAGTAGATTACCAGTCGACCGAGCCGAGGAGAGGCAAAAGGAGGGGTAGACCCAATGCTGAAGCAATTATAAGAAATGTGTTCGTGCCTTAACTAGGCGGCCTCCTTGGGCCCCCAGTGCCCACAGATGATGAAGCAGCTATATCGGATAGAGAGGAGGAGGATGGCAAAATTGACTGTAACCTGTTGAGAAGATGAACCACGATCCCCCGACCGTGGGACTGACCCGTAACCACCAGCGGGACAAAACCCCGGACCCAGTAGAGGGACTACCATGACCCGACCAGAGAAAAGCAGAAGGATTCCATTGTAATCGTGTATGGCAAACTGTATTCCCAGCCATCTGGTGTAGGGAAAAATGGAGTAACCCGACTGTGCTGATGCTAAGCGAGGCTAGAGCAAAAGCGAGGAAGGAGAAAGGCCAGCATTCTGAGATGCCAGGAAGGAATAGGGAGGATCTCAAGAGGATAGACCTCAAGAGAGTAAGCAGGAGAGAAGATCCACCGTGGCAGAAGCATGAAAAGTGATGGCCCAGTCCCCCCCCTATGAGGAAGACCAGATGCGAAAAGTCGTGAGAATTCCTGCGGTGTTGCGATTTCAATCACTGGAGGTGTAGCGGAGATGGTCGGTGCTATCTTCCTTGGCCGTTATTTTTTTCTTTTTTTTTTTTTTATATTATATACCCAAAAATAAGGAATGAAATCAAAGAAGAGACCTCCCACCGCTTAGACCATCTGGCGACCCAGCCAACAACAATCGAGGCGAGGTAGGAGAGGAAGCGGAGGGGGATAAAGAGGAAAGCGGATGGGCATAAAGGGCATACATGTCGGCCGGGAAACCAGTTTTGGTAGCTGTGAGGAAGTGACCCAGGCCTACAAGAGCTGGAATCGAGGTCCAGAGTGAGGAGTTAGGTCCGATATCTGAGATCCCCTGGAGGTGGCAACTTTGGGCAGTGGACTTGGCTGGACAAAGCAGGTGGGCGTGTATGAATATCTCGCTCCCATCCTCACACCAACGGCAGAGGGAGGAGGGGTCATCGTCCTGCCATGATGTGTGGACAGCCAGGTAGCATTTGCCAGATTGCATCTAGTGGACCCGACTGGAGCGGAATCGTCCAAGACCCATGAACGGGTGCGGGTAGAGGAAGGGGCCATAGAGGTAGTAGGGTGGTGGGGATGAGAGAAGGTGCCAGGAGATGAGCAGTTCTTCATGGCATCTGGCCTTAAGGGAGGCGTACAGGGCGGGGGTCCCTACAGGTGCCACCTGAAGGGACAGGAGGAGGGGAGAATTAGCGGGAGGGAGCGGGTAGCTATGGTTACCAACTATGAAGTGGACCCGGTCGGCAACCACGTTCACTGGTAGGTGGCCGTGGTTCGGTGGTGATTGCAGAATGGTAAACCACCTGATTGGGGTGTAGTTGGGGCCCGCCCACAGATGGCGGTCCCGAACGGAGCCAGGTCGTCGGAGAGAGTCCAATGCCCGGAAGGGGGACGTGGTAGGGACTGCGTGGTCAAGACGGCCAGTTTCAGGGTTAATTTCCGGAATGAGGCAGATAAGACGCATGGCTGCAAGGTGTTAGAGGTGTTTAATAAGGAGGTCAACAGGGGGAGAGAGGCCTCACAGTGGAGGATAGTCGTGTTTGTTGAGAAGAAGCAGTTAGTGACCCACATTTCTCTCTTCCTTGGCCGTTTTTTTTTTTTTTTTTTTTTATATCATATATTCATTGTTTATAGTACAAGAACCTGCATGCAGCGCTAGTTATGGCAAATACAAAACCGAAACGAACACATTCCTCCTCTGTCTGAGGTAAAAACCTAGAGCTCCAAGCTCCTCTGGTATGGAGCCAACCGCACATCTCGCTCTGAATCAAGCATATCCTTACAACACAAGTGTACTAAGTTCTAAGTGAAACCCAACCCAAGACAAGCAGGAAACCAGAAGGAAATGTCCCCGTGGAAACCTCGGCCCGAAGGCATAAAAGAAAGTCTAAAAATTATATCCACCAGGAACGACGGTAGCAAATCCGGCCGCTTAACAAGCTAACCCAAAAACTTGGACCATGTAAAGGGGCAGTACGTGCCCCCTAAAGCCACTCGGGAAGGATGGTACCGACCGGCCTGAGACAGTGCAATATTGACCGGAGGTAGAGGGTCAGGACTAGGACCCTTGCAGGGAAAAATTCCGTGAGGCAGAGAGGCGAAGCCAACTCCGCCCCGGAGAAGTGGGGAGGCAGTAAGGTGCCAGCTACCCTGAGGCTCAGGGGATGCTGCCTAGCAGTTGGGTGTCAGCCAAGAAGAGATCGTGAGTAGTCGGAGCCAAAACCCCAAAATGCTACATGGGTGGGGAGAGGAGGTAAGGTAACAGCTTAAGGGAGAGGAGGCAGTAGGATGCGAGCCGAAGATATCAAAGTGAACGGTGGAGGGGCAGATCAAGTCCCTAGAAAACCGGACCGTAAAAATCAAACCGTTGCCGTTTTACCGTGTCTCTGATGTAGTCCCTTGTTCTCCGAGAGCTGGTATCACTTAGTGGAAGGGCTACCACCGGCGGTCGTAAGGAGGAGGAACGGCGAAGGATAGGAAGGCAACAACAACTTGAACCAAGCGACCAGGAAGGTATGGCCAAATCTTACAGCGAGACAGATCCCGAAGTTACTAGCTGAGGCGTTTCTCCAGAGGGATTGTGCAAGTGGGGAGAAAGCTGTCCACCACTGCCAGCACCGACCGGAAGCGAAGAGGAGAAGCCGACCATGTCAAAGCTAAGAGAGCCCCCATTAGCGAAACAGGACTACTGGGTGAATCCAGATAATTCCCCCATCAAGCAGACAAGAGATAAGTAAAGTGAAGGCGGGGGAGGAGAGAAGAGTTAACTGTGCTCCTAGGCCAAAAGCCATCAAGGGGGCAGAGGGGAGGCAGGGGGCCATGATAGTTGACCGTGATGTTGTCAAACTATGTGGGAGGAAAATAGGGGCAACGAAGTGTGCTATCTTCCACGGCCATTTTTTTTTCTTTTTTTTTTTATATCATATATTCATTGTTTGTGTAAGGTACAAGAACATGCATGCAGCGCTAGCAATGGCAGAAACAAAACTCAAAAAGCAAACAACCAACAAAAGAAATAACAAAACCAGTTCCTCCGATGGCGTCCAATAACCGACGCAGCGCCTACATAGGACTTATAAAGGAAAACTACTAACCAACTAACTAGAATCGTAATGAAAATCCTAAAACTCATAACGAAAAATAAAATCAAACAGGAGACCTCATACTACTTACACCATTTGGCGACCCAGCCAACGACAACCGTGGCGAGGCAGGAAGGGAAGGGGATGGGAATAAAGAGGACAGACGGGGGGCATAGTTTGTGTACATGTCAGGGGGAAAACCAGTTCTGGTAGTGTTGACAAAACGTCTCAGGCCTATGAGGGCCGAAATCAAGGCCCAGAGAGAGGAGTCAGGCTCTATATCTGCGATCCCCTGGAGGTGGTGATGGCGGGCATTAGACTTGGCAGGGCTGTGGAGAATTGTGTGTTCTAAGGTCTCGCTGCCCTCTTCACACCAAGGACAGAGGGGTGATGGATCATCATTGTAGCAAGAGAGATGGGCGGCCCAGTAGCTTTTACCAGAGCGTATCTGATGAAGTCAGTCAGAGAGGAAATGACCCAGGCCCATGAAGGGGTGCTGGCAGAGAGTGGCGGTAAACAGATAGTTAGTGGAGGAGGCGAGAGCAGGAGCCAGAAGGGGAGAAGTTCCTTGCGGCATCTTGCCTTCAGGGAGGGATTGATGGCTGGGGCCCCAACTTGGACCAGCTGAAGGAGGGGGAGGAGGCCAGAGTTTGCGGGAGGGAGGGGGTAGTGGCGATTGCCAACCATGAAATGAACATGATGGGTGACAGCATCTACTGGCTAGTGGCAGCAGATTGGCGGAGATGGCGGTTTGGTGAACAACCTGTAAGGGGTGTAGTTGGGGCGAGGGCGCCGGAGGGAGTCCGGTGCCCTGAAGAGTGACATGGTCAGGACTGTGTGGTCGAGGCGGGCTGTCGCTGGGTTGATTTCTGGAGGGAGGCAGACCAGTCGTATGGCCACAAGGCATTGGAGATGCTTAATGAGGAGGTTGATAGGAGGGAGGGAGCTCTCACAGGGGAGGATAGCCACGTTAGAGGAGAAAAAACTGTTGGTAACCCACTTTGGACCCTTTGCCAGAACGTCCGGAGCTTGTCGAGCATCTTGGCATTGAGTGAGAGCAGGTCACAACCATAGAGAAGGATAGGGCGGATGAGAGAGGAAGCAAGTCTGTGGCAAAGATGAGGGTCAAGGCCCTAACCCGGACGGGAGAGACAGTCGATTGTTGCCAACGCGTCCTCGAAAAGGCCAAGACGCCTGGTAAAGTGGGCGGAGGTGGTCCTATCGCGCGCCGGAGTCACTGGTTCGAGCCAGTAGCCCAGCCACGTAAGTACATGAGCGGGCTTGTAGGGAACCGAGTCCACCGAGACGGAGAGGGGGGAGGGGGGTGGTCTTTGTTGAGGGGTCCTACAGTGCATGAGTTCGATCTTAGAGAGGGAGAAAGCGATGCTGATACAGTGGCCTCGCGAGGAGAGGGTGGTTGCAACGGCTTGAAGTTTCTGGACATTACGTCGGTAGGAGGATGAGACCACGGTAATGGCAAAATCATCAACACAGGAGAGGATGAGTCTATTGGGGATTGGGAAGTGGAGGGACGAAACTTAAATAATGAAAAGAAGGGGGGAGGCAGGCGACCCGTGGGGGGTCCCAACCTGTACCGGGGTGTGGACCTTGGGGGAGCCTTGGTAGAGGAGGCGGCATTGGCGACCATGTAGGAAGGAGCGAACCCAGGAGACGATGTATGGTTGCACCCCTCTTTCACACAACTTGCCGTACAAGGCAGATGAGTCCACATTGTCAAAGCCTCCCTTTACATCGAGAAATAGGGTGGAGGAGTAGATGCTCATGCTGTGCGCAAGCCGGACCTCATGGGATAGGGTAGCAAGGGCATGAAAAGTCCCCATGCTGGAGAGTGAGCCACATGGATTGGAGTCGACGAGGCCGAGGACCCGAGCAACTGCGGCTAGCCTTACAGCTACCACATGCTCCAGGATCTTGGACAGGGTTTGGTGGAGGACGATGATAGGGAAGGAAGCTGGCGTATCATAGGAGGCCTTGCCTGGCTTATCGAGAACAACGCAGTTAACCTGTTTGAGGGAGGGTGGGTGGAAACCATAGAGGAGGAGGGGTCCTAGAAGGGAGGCGATGATCTTAGGGTTGGTAGCATGCACCCTCTTCCAAACAAAGTAAGGGATGTGGTCAGGACCTGGCACAGACAAGCTAGAGCTGGAAGTAAGTGCCTTGGAGAATTCCACTTTAGTGAGCGCGTCGAGGGCTTTAAAGGGACTGAGGATGGACAGGGGGGGGAACCGAGGTCCTAGGCAGGAAGAAGTGGGATAGGAGGACGTTATTGACATCAGACAGGGTGTCTGCATAGGAAAAGAATAGAAACCGATCAGCGGGGCGTCCTAGTGCAAAGCGCTTGGCAGTCCAGACCGTCTTGGGGGTGGCGGAGGTCAGGAAGTCATCCCAGTAAGTGTGCTTAGGTTGTTTGATAGCCTTGAAGTAGGCATTGCGGGCACTCCGGGCCTCAGCTCCCGTGGCTTCAGTAGGGGTTTGGCGGGCTCGGCGGGTAGAGGCATGCAAAGATGTCCTTAAGGATGAGAGGAGGGGGGACAACCAATGATTGGAGTAACTGGATAGATGATGAAGAGGAGTGTGGAGGAGGAGAGTGGTACAGAGGTGGTCAACATTTCAGTAAAACCAGGCCAAGGCGGACGAGGAAGTAGGGAGGGTGGGGGGGGAGAAACAACAAATAACTTGAGGGCATCATCAAGGACTAGTCAATTGGTTTTGGCCCATGCAGGGGAGGGGGGAGAGCAGCGTAAAAAAGGTGTGGAAAGTAGAAGTAAGGTATGAACATGGCCTGAGCCAGTAGAAGGGAGCGGGGTGGACCACTCAGAGAAAAGCTGGGCCGCTGCACCATTCGCAAAGGAAAAGTCAAGAACTGAAAGCCTGCCGACTGAGGCAAAAGGAAATAAAGTAAACAGACCAGGAGTCTTTAGTAAGGAAAAACTATTCAACGAAGCCAACTGGAAATAAGGAGACGACGTTCCAAGCTCAGCAGAAGAGAAAACCCTCAGTGGGTCGGACAGGGGGTGATGAAGATTAAAGTCTCCCAAAACAAAAACGGGAAAGTCTAAGTCAGGAAAACACAAATCAGGAGAAACAATACGGGTATGGGCGGAGGTGCCTTGAGTATTATACACATTGTACACTCAGAGGCGAGTTGGGGAAGACGAGCAAAATCCCAGGTCGGAAAGCAAATCCACTGCCATAATGCTGGCGGAGTGTCCTTGCCAAACTGGCAAAAGGGAAACAACCTCAAGACAGGACAGTAGGGCATTGCAAGCCACACGCGGCTTGCCATGGGAAGATGGGGGAGAAAAACACTTATAACTGAAAAAGGAAGGTAGCCGCGCATGCCACACATGTGGATCCTGTATGGCCAACAGCACAGGCATAGAGGGCAAAGAGGAAAAACTCTGAAATAAGGAGAGAAAAACATCCCAGCTACCCAGGCTGTTATGTTGTACAAAGGAAAGATTCAAAAGGCCAGGGCCATCGCCAGAAGGCCTGGTAGGAAATCTGATAGGGACGGACATCTATCCGGACAAGCCAGAAGGATTAAAAAAGGTTCAGCCGGGGTCGGCGTCACGCTGGGTGGGAGCGAGGCTGGCCCTGGAGGAGGTGCGTATAGCTGTGTGTGGGGTTTCCAGTAGGCCTTGATCGTGGGCGTGACGTGGAGTAGCGAAGGAAGGGGCGAGAGTTTGTCTTGGGTCAAGGGGCAGGCATTTCCTTCAGCTCTGTCAGGGCCAACGTCCATGTTGTCCTCCAACTCATTGTCTAGTGAGGGTTAGACTGTGGAGTCTTTGGTGACAGGGGCTCGCCGCTCTGGGCAGTCCCGGTGGGTGGCGGAGTGTGGTTCCTTACAGTTAGGGCAGGAAGAAGTTGAGGAGGGGTACCAGTTGAGAACCGCTTTGGTGCTGTCCGCCTTAAGGCAGGTGGGATTCTGGCGGCAATGGCCGAACCTGTGTGCGAGAGGGAGCAGGTTGGACATATCGGGTGATCCTGCTTACATCTAGGGGCCTGGTGGCCAAACTTCCTGCATTTCCAGCACTGGGTGAAGCGGTTGGATGAGAAGGTACATTCGACACGATTTCTTCTTGAGAAGAGGTGGATAGAAGTTCCCATGGCATTGATGTCCTCAGGAGTGATAGTGACAGCGACGGAGATAGCGGACTTGGACGTCCAGGACACCAGGTCGCGGTTGAGAAAGCGGGCGGAGAAGCTGTTAATGCCCGTGGCGTCACGGACTGACTCCTGGAAGCCGGTGAGCAGGTCGTCTTGGTCTTCTGGGAGGTAGGCAAGCGGGAGGGAGTGGATGGCGAGTTGGGTCTCGTTGTAGGCGGGGCGGAAGGGCAGGTAGGCATTATCGCCGACTGGAGAGAGCTGGTTGTGGCCGTTGGTGAGGGCCTAGTAGTATGGGGTGTAGGAGGTACTAGGAGTGTAGAGGTTGAGGATGGTGAGGTTGACAGAGCCTCAGTCATTGACCCAGGCAGAGAAAGAAAGGGGGAGGGGGCAGTTGGCTTCGCGGAGGATTACTGCAGCAATGTCAGGCAGGGTTGCAGATATTCTGTCGGCTTCAGAGTGGAGGACAGGAGAGGAACAAGGGGCAAAGAAGCGACGTTGTGCTGCTGGCAGGATGGGCGCCTCTTTAACAGGAGGGGCCGTCATGCCTGATGCAACTTGCACAGCAGAAGGTGGTTTCATCTTAGGTCCCTAGGTTTTCTTCCGGCCCCCGGCAGCTGTGGCCAAGGCGTACGAGTGAGGGTGACGCAGATAGGTTTGATCCATGTTGCCAGGGACCTATTCTGAGAGGGGGGGGTATTTGCCATGACGGAAGGTCCGAGCCTCCCTCTAGTTGGGGTTCTTGACTGTGTAGGCGTCGGGGTTTCCATAGTGCTTTTTGGTAACAGTGTCAAAGCGGCGGGTGTTGAGGTCGTATCCAGCTACTATCCCACCAATGTGATAAAATGGGGTGCGCAGAGAGGGGCCTGCTGGGGTTGTTGGGCGGCAGCAAGTTATACTATGTTGGACTGAGGGGGTGGGGCCGAGGAAGCGACTTCCTTACCCTTTTGAGTAGGGGGCGGGGGTGGTAGGGCTGTGGCTTACTGACATGGGGGCGGTAGTTGAGAAAACTTTTGTGACAGGTAATATAGAGCTGACTCGATGGGGGCGAGGGAGGAAAGGAAGGGGGTCAAAGTGGCTGAAACGCCTTCAGACAACGCCTGAACCTTGGAGGAGAGGAGATTGATGTGTTTGTTGGTGGAAGCGAGCCCATTGAGGGTCGCTATGAGGAGGGGAATGAGGACAACTTCGCCTTCGCTGTGCTCACGAAGGTCACAGGAGAGGAGCCACAGAACGGAGGAGATGGCCTCTTCTAGAACCGGTTCTAGGAACTTTAGGAGGGCCGGGATCTCATAGATTGTGGCGTGGAGGGGGTTGCAGAGCTTGCTTGAGAGGGATGGGCAGAACCAACGTTAGACATTGGAGTATGAGGTGAACACTTGAAGCCTAAGCGAGAGGGGGGCAGACGTGTAAAAGTGACCACTCACACCAGATGCGATGGTGTTAAGAGTGCGTAAGAAGGTTATGGGAAGAGAAATAGGGGGAGCGGAGCGTGCTATCTTCGTTGGCCGTTTTCTTTTTCTTTTTTTGTATCATATATTCATTGTTTTTAGCGTACAAGTACCTGCATGCAGTGCTAACTATGGCAAAAACAAAACCGAAAAGCACACGTCCCACCTCCATCTGAGGTAAAAACATGGAGCCCCAAGCCCCTCTGGTATAGAGCCAAGCGCACATCTCGCCCCTAATCAAGCCTACAGGAAACCTAACCCGAAGCAAGCAGGAAGCTACAAGGAAAAGTCCCCTCGAAATTCCAGCTCTAAGGCACAAAAGAAAAGCTAAAACTAGACCTACCAGGACCGCCCATAGCAGAACTGGCTACCCAGAGGCTAGCTGAAAAAGAGCCCCAAACAAAGAAGGAGCCAGAAGCTCGCGGGCCAGGAACTTGGGCAACGGAGCACCCATGCCAAGCCGCGGTGGCCAAGAGGACAGGAGGAACCGACAGACCCGAGACAGTGCAATACTGGCCGGAGGAAGCAGGCAAGGGCTAGAACCCCACAGAGTGACGAGGTAGCAAGGTGCCAGCTGGGGGAGCAGTAAGGTACCAGCTTAAGATAAGGGCAGTAGGGCACCAGTCAAGTGTGAGGGGGAGGGGGTAGTAGGGTACCAGCTACTCCAGCCGAGGAGAGGAGAAAGGAGGGGTAGACCCAGATGCCGAAACAAGTATCGGATACGTGTTTGTGTCTTAACTAGGTGGTCATCTATGATCCCCAAGACCTAAGGATGTCAGAGCACTCGTAGAAGGCGGAGAGGAGGAAAGTGGCGAAATTGACCATAGCCTGTTGAGAAGACCAACCACCAACGCCCGACCGGGTGAGGGACCCATACCCACTAGCGGGATAAAAACCCAGACTCAGTAGAGGGACTAACCCCAACAGAACAGAGAAAAGCAGAAGGAATCCATTGTAATCGCATACCGCAAACCGTCTTCCCAGCCCTCTGTTGTAGGGAAAAATGAGCCGCCCGACCGTGCTGATGCTAAGCGAGGCCAGAGAAAAGGCAGGGAAGGAGAGAGGCCCAGCACAATGAGATGCCAGGAAGGAGTAGGGAGGATCTCAAGAGAGTAGACCTCAAGAGAGAAGGCAGGAGAGTAGTTCCACCGTGGTGGAAGGATAAAAGGTGAAGGCCAAGTCCCCCCCCTAGGGGGAGGACCAGACGCGGAAGATCGTGAGAATTCCTGTGGTGTTGAGATTTCAAGCACCAGAGGTGTAGCGGAGACGGTCAGTGCTATCTTCCTTGGCTGTTCGTTTTTGTTTTTTTTTTAAATCAGATATTCATTGTTAAGGTACAAGAACCTGCATGCAGCGCTAGCTTTGGCGGAAATAAAACTGCAAACACACGCACTCCTCCTCTGTCTGAGGAAACAACCGAGGACCCCAAGCCCCTCTGGTATGAAGCCAACGGCACATCTCGCCCTAAATCAAGCCTATCCTTACAACACAAGTAAACTCAGTTCGAAGAGAAACCCAAAACAAGGAGAGCAGGAAGCCCAAGGAAAAATCCCCCCAGAAATCTCAGCCCGAAGGCACAAAAGAAAGACCAACTCATACCCACCAGGAACGACCATAGCAGACCTGGCCGCCCAAAGGCTAACCCAAAAGATCTCCAACAAAAAGGAAGCCGGGCATACTGGGGCCAGGTACTCTGGCAACTGAGTGCCCCCCCAAAGCCGTGGTAGCGAGCAAGGAAGGGATATTGCCGACTGGCCAGAGACAATGCAATACCGACCGGAGGTGGGAGATCAGGGCTGGGGTCCCCACAGGGAAACGAGTGGCAGTACGGTGCCAGCTTGGGGAGCAGTAAGGTGCTAGCTGAAGATAGAAGCAGTAGGGTGCCAGCCAGGCGTGGAGAGGAGGTAGTAGGGTACCAGCCAACCGAGCCGAGGAGATGAGGAAGGAGGCGTAGACTCAGATGCCGAAACAACTATTAGATACGTGTTCGTGTCTTAACTAGGTGGTCCCCTATTATCCCCAAGACCCAAGGGTGCCAGAGTACCCATAGAGGGTAGAGAGGAGGTGAGTGGCGAAATCGACCGTAGCATATTGAGAAAACCTGCCACCAACCCCAACCGTGGGACTGACCCGTACCTGCCAGTGGGATAGAACTCTGACCTAGTAGAGGGACTAACCTGAACCGACAAGGGAGTAGTAGTAGAAGGAATCCATCGTAATAGCTTTCCGTAAACCGTATTCCCAGCCGTCTCTTGTAGGGAAAAAGGAGCAGCCCGACCGTGCTGAAGCTAAGCGAGGCTATAGCAAAAGCGGAGAATGGGTGAAAACCAACATCTCATGCTGCTGGAGAAGAGGAAGGATGGGCTCAAGGAGCTAGACCCTAAGAGGAAAGACAGGAGAGGAGTTCCACCGTGGTGGAAGGATAAAAGGTGATGGCCGAGTCCCCCCCGCAGGGGGAGGACTAGACGCGAATGATCGTGAGAATTCCTGTCGTGTTGAGATTTCAATTACTGGAGGTGTAGTGGAGACGGTCAGTGGCCTATACTCCTAACCATCTCTCTGTGTTGTATAGCAACTACTTTACTCTATCAAAAATTTCTCTCTTTTCTCCTAACTTGTATAGTAACTAGTTTATCCTATCAAAAATTTCACCTTGTTCACTAATTGTAATACCCCGTTTAAATGCTAAAAAAAAAACATGAACGTTTAGTCAACTCTTTACCTGTACAACTTACTTATTATAATAAATAATATAATGGAGTTATAATTTTTGGAAAAATAATACTAGTTAGGCCCTGTTGGGGGCGCCATTTTTATGGCATAACAGTGACTTTTATAGCAGAAATTTTGGCAACTAAAAGTTTTTATATCGGGGTGTGTTCGGTTCGTCTAAAAATATTACAATAATATTGATTTTTATTTTCACCCTATATTTTTATAGCATAAATATGAGAAAATAGATTATAGGTTAAGGGCAAGAAACATGAGCCCTCTACTATATCATTTTAAATGTACTGAATTAGACAATATTAGTATATAACATGTAATCAATTCTAGACTCAATTGATAATTAGTACAAGAGTTACTCTATTATTCTACTATATACAAGTAATGTACCAAAACTCCACTTATAATCAGAGTAGTTCAAACTCTGATTCTGAAACTAATAAAGAGGAACAGAGAGCCATTTTCACTATTGTCTCTAGCTTTTACTTGTTACAACAGTATTTCAATACAAAATCATTCAGTGTTTTCGACTTACACACTATTTCCTATAATTTAGGTGGCATATTTGTGTTGTTTCAAGTCATGTTATGTGCCATTTGTCTGAGAAGTGTAAATGTTCCATTGAGATTGATTTGAAACTATGAGGCTTTATTATTTTCAAATAGTGTTTTTAACCCTATTTTGACAGCAACAATAATAGGGTATGTATTCTCTTAGCATATATATTTATTTTGTGTTTACCCAAACAAACACCTATATTTCTGAAATATGCCATAAAATTATTTTAGAATATATGCCATTTACAACTTTTCTTGTAATATATTTTTATTGTGACGTGCTGAACAGGGCCTTAATATAATACTATTATTATAATAAATAACGCAGTATCATAATAAATGATCCTGTACTAATGAAAACCGAGTTTGTAATTGTGACTTTAGAGGTACAATTGTATATCTATCTTGAGTAAACTACGTGATATTAAGAAGATATTGCAAGCACGTTTTATGAGGCATGGAACAGTTTGAAGGTAGATTAGTTGCTGTTCTGTTCCTTATTTCTTCCAAGCAAGGTATGTAGGTGGTAGACCTTATATATACAGGAATGCGCTAACTCGTAGTAAAAGAAATATAATCAGGAAAAACATAAGTAAGAACATGTTTCTCATTAGAGACAAGTAAGTGTAAACGTGTTTGACTCTGAAAACCTGCTAAGAAAAATCCTAAAAGTGTGCATAAATCTAAGATGGTATGTGGGAAATATTAAGGAAATATCACTAATCTACTATGTAATCACCATGCATAACTGTGCATAAAAGATAAAGCAAAACCCAATTTTATCTTGTAACCAGATAAGAAAATAACTGATAAGTTTCATGCCGTTATTTAATGCAATATCTATGAGATGAACGTAAATATGACCCAGCTGTAGTATTGTCCCCAGTATACAGCTATTAACTAAAACATAACCAAGTAAGTGAAAATACAATATTTATTATTAAATATATTGAAATGTAAAATAGACAAGAAATTTCAACAAACTTCACTAAAGCTGTTTTGAGATATAACGATCTTTAGTTTGACGTAACCAGTAAAAATAAATAAATTAGTCAACGTTGATGACTAATAATATTACAACCAGTTAAGAATACGCATTCAATGGTCCCACTCCTTCTGATATTAGTCCTTTGAGAAGTAATAACCTTACCATACTAGATAGCCTATATCGAATAACTCTAAAACATCTAGTCATTTTTGATCTCTTTAGAGTACAACTAGTGATATGTTTTTTGAGCCTTGTCTTACTGATGCAAGCAAGACTTCTTTCTCTCCTATATTGCAGGAGATGTTTGTATAAGGGTAAGAGTGTATTAAAGGTAATAGTATTATATTGGAAAGAGTAAGGTGATTTAATCTAATTTTATTTATACTCATACCACTGACTCAGCATACAATGACATCACCAAAAACTTATGCAGCATCAGGTGCCCGGGCACTGCGTCCAGACGCATCCCGTCTTTCTGTTACATCTCCTGCTTCCTGTGCATCTGGAGTTGTGTTAGGAGTACCCGATTCCGATAGCCTAGGAATACTCTAGGTAGGGTAATCTTACCCGAGTTCGAGAATCTTAGTCTCCAACACCCACCTCCGGCCCCCTTATGCGGCCCGCGTCATCATACACATCAACCTTAGTTGCGTCTTGTGACTATTTGGTAACAGAATTGAAGGTGTCAGAATAACACCGTCTAGGTCGCTGCCATCTGTCTGGCCAAAAGCTGTTCACAGGATATATAAGAGGGTACCTCTGGCAAGACCTGACAAGTGGAACAAATTCAATCGGTCAACTACTCAGGGAGTTACTAGGCTTCAAAGATATGATGTCTTTGGCATAGCCCGTAGGTAATGGGACATTTTCGTACATGGTCGAGATATGAATGTTAGGAGGTTAGGGACAACAAGCCAACACATTCACACCCACCCTCCGATAATTATAAAGAGTCTAGAGCTCCTGGAAATACTACCCAAGAAGTGAATGAGCTCCAAGGAGTGTTGCAACTATGATATGGGGTGTACCGCAGTTGCGGGATTTAAGACCAACACAACAAGAAGGTCCACCCCCTCTACATAGAACAACCAGGAGTTACCAACTGAGGAATTATGAGACTATTCAATAGAATGATCTTTCCTCTATAGAGAGGGAGTCATCGGAATAAATTCCATCGGTTAGTTGTTGATTTATCACAACTGGAAGTCATTGACTCCAGCATATATGCAAAGGCAACTCTGTATCAAGACTGATCCTCTTGACAACGGAAAGGACTATTGGAGCCAACATAGTTTGGATTGAGAACTTGGCTACAGGTCGAAAGATTCTTAGGATTGGATAATTACTACTGGTAACCAGTGAGTTTTCCAGATAGGAAATAGTAATTACCGAAGAGGGTGGGATGGTTTTCAGGGTCTTCCGGTGTTCGCACCTTCATGGAGAACTCGACGTTACGCATTAAATTTAACAAGGTACATATTTTGGATGTTAGATAGACTTAGTCCGCGAACACTCAGATGCAGAATATAAATATCGAAGTGCCTCCCAAGCTTTAGCCATCATCAAGCAATGGAGAAGAGACCTTAACGATATAATATTGTTCTCACGATTCGATTCTACCTTCTTGCACTCTTAGTAGTCATAAATGAAACGAGTTGCTTCTGAGCCTTCCTAGACAATTCTCCGTCTACACGAAAGAATCCCGATTGGCCTAGACAACCTTAAGTCTATACTGGTTGTCTCCGCCTAATAAGTTGCCTCGCAACCACCCCGATGTCACATGTATCCTGTGTTGTGAGGCTACCTTAGCTTGTATCCCGCACGCCATTTCCTGTGGCCCCGATGTCTGAATCACGTCACGCATATGTCACCCTAATTATACCCTCTGCGTGCTCCACTCCCCAGGCTATGCCATCCTCACATCTGGACGCTTTGCCCACGTCACCCAATTTGTAGACATGTTGCAGGCGGCCTGATTCCTGGTGTCATGGCATCTTGTTCTTCAGAACAATGCTTTCGTAGTCAAGACTGCATCTTGAGTGCTTACAAACCTCCTTTCCTCCTTGGACGAGCCAAGTATCTCTCACACTCCTTTCACATGTATCCTGTCTTCGGCGTGTTGTTCTGTTATCACTATGCGGCCACATTGCCTTTCATTCAAATCTGCCATGCGTCCCAACTACCTCTGGTCTTGTGAGTTTCTAACTGTAATCTTGACTCACGGGAATCCCCACCAGGCCGTTCCATCTCCTCAGTGTTACCGCTCATGATGGTCTTAATATCACAATCAAAAGATACCTAATTCTCTTAAGAAATCTGCCATCCTATGTGCTTTTAATTATCATTGTACTTAATTCTACACTTAGTTTACAATACAATAATTTATATACTAGTAATACAAAGCCCTTGTGTATAGGGTTATCTCTGTCCTAGTCTATTCCGACGTTCCCGTTAAGCCAGTATAGCCGCGAGATTTGGTCTAGGACAATTGTACGCTAGCACGGCAATGATCTTAGACCAAATCTCGGATTGTTTTATTGTTTTTCCTTTCTTTTTGTAGAGATGGTGAAAACCATTGCTGGAGGTCACGGCCAATGGTGACAAGGGGTCATGAAGCTGCCGTTGTTGGTTAGAAAGATTTGTCAATATATTTCATTGAACATGCGCAAATCGATTTGTCAGCTGACAAGCGATGTCCGGTCTATCCCAGGGACAAGGTGAGCCAGGCCTCCAATGGTGCCTATGTCCAGTACCATAAACCTTCCGGGTTCAGGCAGTTGAACTGTAACAAGACCATGTAACTCCGATGGGGGTTCCTAGTTATGTACGTTCACCATCTGCACACACAAAAACAACCACAGCCTCCAAGACCCCCCCAAAAAATTTCTCAACAGCCAGCTCTCCTCCATTTTCCTCCACAGAGAATCCTGTTTAATAAACCATTTAGAACCCTTTTACAAATTTTCAGACCTTAATTCCCACTTTTACCCCTATCTTGGCACAATTTCTTGATTTTACCCCTATTTCTACCCCTGAAAATTGGACTTCAGGCCTCTATATCTACAGTTTTTAAGCTCTTGCTCTCCAACTTTCCCAGACTCTTCCTGAGTCTGCTCTAGTCTATCTGATAGGTTTTCAGCTAAGTTGCTCTTCTTTTACACGTTCTGCTGTGGTTTATTTCATTACCTGCCTTGGACTCCATTGCCGTTACAACCACAGCGAAAGAAAAAACCACACCAAATTTTTCGCCGAGCCCCCACCTCATTGGTCAACCACCAATTCTCACCGTTTCACCTGCCCCTTTTCCCCACTTTTACAGACAAATCATCCTGCTGTATTTGTTATTTCATCACCCCTATCAACAGAGTCCCTCCTACACCCTTGATGTCGTCTTCACGACATCTGGGCAAGGGCAGGAGTGGCAAAAACCCTCTTGCCAGCCCCTTCCACCTACCAGAATCGCACCAAACTAGAGGAACTTTGATCCTCCCCACCTCTCCAGACAACACCCAGATGGAAGAAGTGTTCCTTCCCCAGTCCAGACTGTCGCCCCTCCACCTGCTACAGAAGATGCCTGGGAACAGGCAGTCAACCAACACGTCACCTATCTACAAGAAGAGCTACAAACCATGAAGACCTGCTACTACGAACTCAAGGATACATTCAAAGCTATGAAAGTACACATGCTGGTAGTTCAGGAACGATACATTGCAGACACCAAAGACCTCCAAGCCAAAGTGGCAGCCCTCACCTCCCAAGTCGCACACCTTGTTGCCCAGCCCCAGCATAGCAACACTACCTTTACGAACACCCACCCCGCTACCACCCAACCAGCACAGCAAACCTGGGCCCAGAAAGCGGCCAGAAACCTCCCCAGCAAGCCTAAAGCAACCTCGCCCAGCAAGACTGCCACAGCTGCAGTTTTGACCAAACGTGACCGTACGATTGTCATTGAGAGAGATGGCACAGCACTCCCAGATGACATCAACGCCCTTACTATACGAAACGCCTTCAACACTGCAATTAAGAAGCCTCTTGTTGCAACGATTGAGTTCACCCCAAACCACCATGTCCTTCTTCTCACTAAGGACAACATCACAGCTGCCCAAGTCCTCAAGCAACACAGAACAGCAATTGAGGAAATAGCAAGATCCACCATACCTGCCGCCACTGGCCTCAGACAAGATGAAGTTTGGCATAAGGTCATCATCCACAGCATCCCCACCTCAGTCCCCTCTACTCCTGAAGGATTCAACACAGTCAAGTCAGAGATTGAGGAGTTCAACACTGGCGTTCACCTTCCCCGCCAACCCAGGTGGCTCACCACAGACACCCAACGCACAGGCAAAGCAGCATCTACCATGGTCATCACTATTGCCGGCAAAGACAGCACAGATAAAGTCCTCAACAGAGGCCTCTCACTCTTTGGTAAAAGGTTTAAGGTCTAACGCTACCTCATCTTTGGTCCAGACACCCAGTGTTCCAGATGCCTTGCATTTGGTCACCACCCTACCCAGTGTATGGGTACTACCTACTGTGCAATCTGCACCCATGAGCACCCTACCTACCTTCACACTTGTGGCAGGTCTGATTGTCCCACCAAAGGCAAAGCCTGCATCCATACCACTATCAAGTGCAAGATCTGCAACGAACCTCACATAGCAACTTCCAAGGAGTGTGCAACATACCTGGCGGCAAACCAAGTGGCTGCTGAGAGGCGGACAAAGGCTAATTAGGTTTCCTCTTACTTGTATTTTGTTTGTTTTATTTGTTAGGCTTAAGGCGGGTGGCAGGATTTCTTCTGTAAAGGGGTCGTTAGCGTTATGACAGGGGGTCCAATCAAAAGCTGCTACTAACATTTAGGAGACGGATATCAGGGACCAGGCGCGGGTGGCGTGCCATTTTGTATGTTAGTTGCCGCTTCCTAGCCTCTGGCTCCATAAGCGTAATGAATTATAATAATAATAATTATAATTGCCTGGCTTCTTTGTTTACATTTTGATATTTCCTTTTTCACCCCTGAGTTGCATATTTGGTTGCCTTGTCAACCACCACATATCTTATCTGTACCCCACCAGCAACCAATTTACTTAGCAATTTTCGCTTTTTTCACCCTTTATGCCTGTTCATCCACCACTTTCTGGAGTATCCTCTCAGGTGCCCTTGAATGATGCCAATACTTTGTATTCATCATCCCCCATTGTACCCAGTACTCCCCCTGGTAGACAGCCTCCTGCTGCTCCTCTCAGTGTGACCAGAGTTAGAGGACACAGGAGGAGTACTCTACTTTCTTCCTCCATTTCTCCCCCATTTCCTAATCTTTGCACCATGAGTCCTCCACCCCCTACCTCTGCCCAGAGGGATAGACCTGTCATATTTGAAGGTCTACTCCATGATATTGTTAACCATATACAGGAACACCAGGGACTTTTCAGTCCATCTGAAGAGGACTTTCTCAACCACTTACTTCTCTCCATCAGCAGCTATCCAGATAAACACATTCCTGATGCAGCCCCTCTTCAGCCCATATCCTCTACTCCAATTCCAGAGGGAATTGAAACTAGGTTGACGAAACAGGAGGAGACCTTAACCCATATACTCACCAGACTTGACAAACTCACAACTCCTACTCCCTCTACACATATCCCTAACCCCCAACCTGTAAAGAAGACTTGGACTAACATGGTTGAACAGGCTACTCCTATTACTGCATCCAATACTCTCAAGGCCTCCAAAAAGCGCCCAGATCCTACCCCAGAGCCAGAAAGAACACTCATTCTCAAGCCTATCAACCCACCTACCAACTTGAACCCACTCCTGATCAGAGACTCAATCAACAATGCTTTGAGCAAGGCCAAACTGAATATTACTATTGTTCTTGTCAGATTCTCAGTCAATAATAACGTAGTAATTGAGGTGAAGTCAGGTCACACTGCTGCTGAACTCAAAGAGAAGGAAAGTGTCTGGAAGCATCTTATCCCAGGCCTACAGGAGGTGGTTGTCAGAGAAAGATGTTACAAACTGGTGGTCCACTCTGTTGCTACTGACATGATTGTGGCAGAAAGTGAGGAGAAGCAGATGATAGCCTTCAAGGAGGACATTGAAGCCTATAACACAGACATTCAACTTGCAGCTCCACCCAGATGGCTAACTAGACCTGAGGCTAGAGTAGGAAAGTTGCACTCCTCCCTTATTCTTTCCTTCAAAACTCTGAGAGAATTGAAATTTGCACTAAGAAGCCAACTTGTGATAGCAGGAACTTCAGTCAAGACTTCAGAGTTTGTTGACATCAGACCCACCACTCAGTGCAGAAACTGTCAGAAGTTTGGACACCATCAGAGCACTTGCAGACATCCTACCAAGTGCCAGCTATGTTCAGGTGACCATGCTAGCAGCCTCCACAGATATTCTACCTGCCAGTCCACTAAGGAATGTCCCCATTCTCTGCTCAAATGTGGTAACTGTGAGGGCTCTCACAAATCTACTGATCTTAGGTGTAAGGTATACAGGAACTTAGTCAAGAAACCAGAACTCTCTACCACTGACAATCCCTCCCAATCCTTATGAGAGGCAAACCAATCTCTATTATCCAGCACAATTGTGCAAAGACCTATGAAGTATTGACCTCTCTCCTTCACTATACTAATGGTACAGCAGATATTGTTCTAGTTCAAGAGCCCTGGTTGGCTCCTGATGGCAGTCCTTACTCCCACCCTTCTTTTAAATCTATTCTTCCTGATACTGCTAATAATGAGAGACCTAGGACTGCTGCCTATATCAGCAAATCTAGACTGGACATTCTTTGCACTTACAGATCTGACCTTCTTCCTCACCTTGATGGTGATGTTCTTCCAATTCAAATTCTTGCAGGAAAAGAGAAGTTTACCTTATGGAATATCTATAATGAAAGGAAAAAGCTGACACCTAACTCTAGGCCAATCTACACTATGGACAGAACTCTGTACCAGCTGCATATCCCTCAACATTCCATCATATGTGGGGACTTCAATGCCCATCACAGCTTATGGAATTCAGCAGTTCAGAAAGAAATCAGAGGTGAGGTTCTTGTAGATTATTATTATTATTATTATAATTCAATACGCTTATGGAGCCAGAGGCTATGAAGCGGCAACTAACATACAAAATGGCACGCCACCCGCGCCTGGTCCCTGATATCCGTCTCCTAAATGTTAGTAGCAACTTTTGATTGGACCCCCTGTCATAACGCTAACGACCCCTTTTACAAATGAAATCCTCCCACCCGCCTTAAGCCTAACAAATACAACAAATAAAATACAAGTAAGAGGAAACCTAATTAGCCTTTGTCCGCCTCTCACCAGCCACTTGGTTAGCCGCCAGGTATGTCGCACACTCCTTGGAAGTTGCTATGTGAGGTTCGTTGCAGTTCTTGCACTTGCTGGTGGTATGGATGCAGGCTTTGCCTTAGGTGGGACAATCAGACCTGCCGCAAGTGTGAAGGTAGGTAGGGTGCTCATGGGTGCAGATTGCACAGTAGGTAGTGCCCGTACACTGGGTAGGGTGGTGACCAAATGCAAGGCATCTGGAACACTGGGTGTCTGGGCCAAAGGTGAGGTAGCGTTGGACCTTAAACCTTTTACCAAAGAGTGAGAGGCCTCTGTTGAGGGCTTTATCTGTGCTGTCTTTGCCGGCAATAGTGATGACCATGGTAGATGCTGCTTTGCCCGTGCGTTGGGTGTCTGTGGTGAGCCACCAGGGTGGGCGGGGAAGGTGAATGCCAGTGTTGAACTCCTCAATCTCTGACTTAACAGTGTGGAACCCCTCAGGAGTAGAGGGGACTGAGGTGGGGATGCCGTGGATGATGACCTTATGCCAAACTTCATCTTGTCTGAGGCCAGTGGCGGGAGGTATGGTGGATCTTGCTGTTTCCTCAATTGCTGTTCTGTGCTGCTTGAGGACTTGGGCAGCCGTGATGTTGTCCTTAGTGAGAAGAAGGACATGGTGGTTTGGGGTGAACTCAATGGTTGCAATAAGAGGTCTCTTAATTGCAGTGTCGAAAGCGTTCTTTATGGTGAGGGTATGGATGTCGTCAGGGAGTGCTGCGCCATCTCTCTCAATGACAATCGTACGGTCGCGTTTGGTCAAAACTGGAGTAGTGGCAGTTTTGTTTGGTGAGTGTGCTGGGGGCTTGCTAGGGAGGGTCCTGGCCGCTTTCTGGGCCCAGGTTTGCTGTGGTGGCTGGGTGGGAGGGGGTTGGGTGTTCGCGAAGGTGGTGTTGCTATGCTGCGGTTGAGCAACAAGGTGTGCGACTTGAGACGTAAGGGCTGCCACTTTGGCTTGGAGGTCTTTGGTGTCTGTAATGTGTCGTTCCTGCACTACTAGCATGTGTGCTTCCATGGCTTTGAGGGTATCTTTGAGTTCGCAGTAGCAGGTCTTCATGGGTTGTAGTTCCTCTTGTAGATAGGTGACGTGTTCATTGACTGCCTTTTCCCAGGCATCTTCTGAATCTGGTGGGGGTGCGACTGTTTGGACAGGGGAAGGGGTATCCTCTTCCATCTGGGTGTCGTCAGGCGAGGTGGGGAGGATTGATGTTCCTCTGGTCTGGTGGGATTCTGGTAGGTGAAAAGGGCTGGCAAGAGGGTTCTTGCCACCCCTACCCTTGCCCAAGGGTCTGCGCGACATCAAGGGGGTTGTATGAGGGACTCAGTTGATAGGGGTGATGGAATAACAAATAAAACGGGATGATTTGTCTGTAAAAGTGGGGAAAAAGGATGGGTGAAGCGGTGATAATTGGTGGTTGACCAATGAGGTGAGGGCTCAGCGAAAAATTTGGTGTGGGTTTTTCTTTCGCTGTGGTTGTAACGGCAACGGAGTCCCCATTTGTTTTATTTGTTAGGCTTAAGGCGGGTGGGAGGATTTCATTTGTAAAAGGGGTCGTTAGCGTTATGACAGGGGGTCCAATCAAAAGTTGCTACTAACATTTAGGAGACGGATATCAGGGACCAGGCGCGGGTGGCGTGCCATTTTGTATGTTAGTTGCCGCTTCATAGCCTCTGGCTCCATAAGCGTAATGAATTATAATAATAATAATAATAATGATCAATTAATACAGGCATTCCACAGGGCTCACCAATCTCACCAATCCTATTTCTCTTCTACCTATCCAACTTGTTTAAAGATCTTGGACCCAGTGTTCTCACCCCTCAGCTAAGATCCCCTTCCTATATTGATGATGTTGCACTTATAGTTACAGGACCCTCTGAAGCTGCTAATGCCAAGTCATTGGAGAGAGCAGCCAGGAGGGCCCGGAGTTGGGCAGCTGATAATGTTACAGTATTTGATGACCCCAAGACTGAGCTCATCCACTTCCACAACAAGACCTCCTCCAATACCAGCAACACACCAGTCATACTACCCCATGGTACAGTCATTCATCCTTCAACACACCCAAGATGGCTAGGAGTGTGGCTGGACAGGAAGCTCCTATTCAACTACCATGTACAGGAAAAGACAGCAGCAGCAAGCAGGGCACTCAACATGATTTCCAGATTATCCAACTCAGAATGGGGACTATCAGCAGCAGCTATGAGGCAACTATACTACACATGCATTACCCCAATTGCTGACTATGGAGCAGAAATCTGGTGGAAAGGACAGATAGGACTGGTTAATAAGTTGGAGAAGTTGCAAGCAGAAGCTAATAGGAGAATACTAGGAGTTTTCAGAACTTCACCAACAGCAGCCCCGGAGATTGAAGCTTCTACCCTCCCAGTTTCCTTGAGACTTGACAGATTGTGTAAGAGGTATGCTTATAGGGTATTGCAGATGCTACCAGATCATCCAATCAGACAAAGAGCACCAACCACATACCCATCAACATTACAATAGAGCTATCCTCCAAGACCCAGTTCATCCTACTCTTCTGATTCTGACTGTACCAGAAGCCCAGCACTCAGATTGAGAAATCACAGGAGCTTTGCGCCACAACAAGAACCATATGGGAATTTGAAGGCTGACTGGAGGACTTCAAATTCCCAGCAAGCTAAGTTTCCCATCCAACTGATTAGAGTTTTGAACACATTAAGTAACTACCTACCAGCAGGAAAAGAGCTTGAGCAATACCATCCCATATTGCAGGAGAGGAGGGAGGAGGAGAGATGGTTAGAATGGAGGGAGGCAGGTGGGGAGGTGGATGGATAGGAGGGAATAGGTAGGAGGCCCAATCAGAAGAAGACAACAGGATTTAGGAGATGGGATCTGGGACCAGTAGTGGGAGGCACTACACTCATATTTTTCTTTTCAGCTTCATAGCCATAGGCTCTACAAGCTTAATGATTTATAATAATAATAATAATAATCCCCTATTGCAAGCACCATGGCATACTACCCTTCCTGATCAGTATCCAAGATTACACATCTCCATCAGCCCTGAAGACAAAGTTACAGTTGCCAGACAACACAAAATCCTGTTCAATCAGATCAACAATAGAGACAACCTTATTCTCTACACAGATGGAAGTGAACTGAAGAGTGGTAGAGTAGGAGCAGGAGTGGTTATGATGCATGATGGAAAGATTGTGGGCAGGTGGAGTGTGGGACTTGGGTTGGATATGAAGGTTTATGATGGGGAACTGGTAGGTATTGCCAGAGCACTCACAGAAGCCAGCAGGGCCAGCCTGTCTTTCAAGCACATCTGGATCTTCACAGACAACCAAGCAGCAATTCTGAACTCCTACAGCCTCTCCCCTCATCCAGGCCAACAGGTTTCACAACAGATTCAACAGGTCACCATGGACCTGCTCCTCTCTGACCTGGATTTACAGCTTCATCTTCACTGGGTTCCTGGGCATACAGGTATTCAAGGCAATGATAAAGCTGATAGTTTAGCCAAACAAGCAGCTGAGTATCCCCAACCCACACAGAACAGTTACCACTCACTGACTAAATTGAAGACACAGATCAAGCAATCTGCCCTTCCTGCCTGGTACCAGTACTGGACTCAGCTGCCAGATGCTAGGAAGGGTAGGCACTTCAGGTCCATCCACTTCCACCTCCCCAAGCTCAGACCACCACCACACCTCTACCAACTGTCCAGACATCAGCTTGCAACAGTCACACAACTCAGACTTGGCCATGGATATTTCACCTCTTATCTCTCTAGATTGGATGAGAATATTCAAACCAACTGTACCTGTAACAGACAGACACCAGCACACCCAACACCAGAACACATCCTTCTGTACTGCAGCAGATATCAACAATCCAGACACCATCTCAGACAAGTTGCTCAATCCATTCACCTTCCAGATGTGCTTGGATCCCAGGCTGGCCTGTTGGCTGTGGGGAAGTTTATTGGAGAAAGTGGAGCAGCAACAAGGCAGGAGCACTTAGGTATATGGGGAGGATTAGAGTGCTCTGGCAATGGAAGGAGAGGGGAGGAGGAAGAAGACAGGGAAGAGGGGGTGGTAGTGGATGTAGGGAAATGGGAGAGAAGAGAGGAGGAGAGATGGTTGGAATGGAGGCAGGCAGGAGGAGTGGGGGAGGAATAGAGTGGAACAGGGAGGAGGCCCAATCAGAAGCAGAGAACAGGCTTTGGGAGATGGGATCAGGGACCAGTAGTGGGGGGCACTACAATCATGTATTTCCTTTCACCTTCATACCCATAGGCTCCACAAGCTTAATAATTTATAATAATAATAATAATCAGTCCACGCTAGAACGGGATCTCCTGCTACAACAAGTAGTGGAAGAAATTAGGAAGGAAATGAAAGAACGGGACTACAAGGTAAACAATGCCTTCAAGGAAAGAGACGCGCTTTTCCAAAAAGAAGCCAAGACGACTCGTGAGTCACTCAAGTCTCAACAGGGTGAACTCAAGAAAATAAGCGAAGTGGTCCAAGAGCTTCACATTTCCTCCTGAAAGAAGGTGGCTCCGAAGGAAACACCGGAGGCTAGCAAGCATGTACCGATGGAATCGGTAGAGGACGAAGAGGAATATTATTCCAGACCCACTAGACAAGACAAGGATAAACAAGCTGCAAAACCCCAATCTAGTCGGGAAGGAACCTCAGACGCAACTCCACCACCTGGACAAGGAGGAGGACATCCTAGTTATGACGACGATATTGGAAGCGATTATGATTGTGGAAGATAGGGCGGCGGCCCTGATAGATGCCGCAGGAGTTTAACTCCCGAACAATTGGACATGGCAAATGTCCTGGCCAAAGCTTTCGCGGGAAACACGAAATGACCCGCGGAAGCACCACCATATTTCGAGGGAGAAAAGCACCGAGACTTGCACATTTGGCTTCAACAATGTATTGACTTCTTCGATCGCAACCCCTATATTTGGAGAGATAATCGAGAACAGGTCATATTCGCCCTGAACCGTACCAGGAGATAAGTGGTAACCCCGTACATTATATGATACCATAGAAAAATGGACGGACTATAAGGCGAACTCCAAAACCGGAATTTTCGAAGTTGGACCCGTTTCTCGTACGAAATTGCAAGGGCCTTCGCCCCACTACAAGAGGGCGGACAAGCCCTGCGGGACATGAAAGAAGTGAAATATAAAGGCAAAAGTCTGACCTACCTTCGAATCATGCACAACCTGAACAACAAAGCCCGATAAGACTCCGTTGCCGTTACAACCACAGCGAAAGAAAAAACCACACCAAATTTTTCGCCGAGCCCTCACCTCATTGGTCAACCACCAATTATCACCGCTTCACCCATCCTTTTTCCCCACTTCTACAGACAAATCATCCCACTTTATTTGTTATTCCATCACCCCTATCAACTGAGTCCCTCATACAACCCCCTTGATGTCGCGCAGACCCTTGGGCAAGGGTAGGGGTGGCAAGAACCCTCTTGCTAGCCCCTTTTACCTACCAGAATCCCACCAGACCAGAGGAACATCAATCCTCCCCACCTCGCCTGACGACACCCAGATGGAAGAGGATACCCCTTCCCCTGTCCAAACAGTCGCACCCCCACCAGATTCAGAAGATGCCTGGGAAAAGGCAGTCAATGAACACGTCACCTATCTACAAGAGGAACTACAAACCATGAAGACCTGCTACTGCGAACTCAAAGATACCCTCAAAGCCATGGAAGCACACATGCTAGTAGTGCAGGAACGACACATTACAGACACCAAAGACCTCCAAGCCAAAGTGGCAGCCCTTACCTCTCAAGTCGCACACCTTGTTGCTCAACCACAGCATAGCAACACCACCTTCGCGAACACCCAACCTCCTCCCACCCACCCACCACAGCAAACCTGGGCCCAGAAAGCGGCCAGGACCCTCCCTAGCAAGCCCCCAGCACACTCACCAAACAAAACTGCCACTACTCCAGTTTTGACCAAATGCGACCGTACGATTGTCATTGAGAGAGATGGCACAGCACTCCCTGACGACATCCACACCCTCACCATAAGGAACGCTTTCAACACTGCAATTAAGAGACCTCTTATTGCAACCATTGAGTTTACCCCAAACCACCATGTCCTTCTTCTCACTAAGGACAACATCACGGCTGCCCAAGTCCTCAAGCAACACAGAACAGCAATTGAGGAAACAGCAAGATCCACCATACCTGCCGCCACTGGCCTCAGACAAGATGAAGTTTGGCATAAGGTCATCATCCACGGCATCCCCACCTGAGTCCCCTCTACTCCTGAGGGGTTCCACACTGTCAAGTCAGAGATTGAGGAGTTCAACACTGGCATTCACCTTCCCCGCCCACCCAGATGGCTCACCACAGACACCCAACGCACAGGCAAAGCAGCATCCACCATGGTTATCACTATTGCCGGCAAAGACATCACAGACAAAGCCCTCAATAGAGGCCTCTCACTCTTTGGCAAAAGGTTCAAGGTGCAACGGTACCTTACCTTTGGTCCAGACACCCAGTGTTCCAGATGCCTAGCCTTTGGACACCACCCCACCCAGTGTACCGGAACTACCTACTGTGCAATCTGCACCCAGGAGCACCCTACCTACCTCCACACCTGCGGCAGATCTGATTGCCCCACCAAAGGCAAAGCCTGCATCCATACCACCATCAAGTGCAAGAACTGCAACGAACCTCACATGGCAACTTCCAAGGAGTGTGCAACATACCTGGCGGCAAACCAAGTGGCTGCTGAGAGGCGGACAAAGGCTAATTAGGTTTCCTCTTACTTGTATTTCATTTGTTTTATTTGTTAGGCTTAAGGCGGGTGGGAGGATTTCATTTGTAAAAGGGGTCGTTAGCGTTATGACAGGGGGTCCAATCAAAAGTTGCTACTAACATTTAGGAGACGGATATCAGGGACCAGGCGCGGGTGGCGTGCCATTTTGTATGTTAGTTGCCGCTTCATAGCCTCTGGCTCCATAAGCGTAATGAATTATAATAATAATAATAACAAAGCCCGATATACCAAGAAAATTACAGCTTGTCTGAGCAGACCTGAATGGTCGAAACCGTATGGGCATGGTAACAAACACCTTGTTACACAATGCCAAAGCGAAGACCCGACGATCATTGCGGTCAGCCATGATGACGCAAACTCTATGCGTCTTTTCCTAAAAGATATTCCTGCCCTGAGGCAGACGCCTACCTCTTTTTAAACTATAGACGACAAAAAATTAAAGTTCTATTGGACTCAGGCTCTAATGTGTTCGTCATCAATCAAAGATTGGTAGAAGAACACTGACTGCTGTACACGCAATGGCCGGACGCGGTCAAGATTTATGGATTTGATGGGACCGCAGCAGTCTCAAGAGGGAAGTTCTACACCCATCCCTTATGATTAGAAATTGGAAGAAATAGACATCTGTCTGAGATAACCAGCGAAATAGCAGAACTTGGATCATATGGGATGATCATACCATTCGGGTGGTGGTATGAGAAACATCCCATATCCCACAATGAAGACCCAAAAAGATGGTCGTTCGACCCAAAATGTTGCGAGAAATGTGTGGAGGAAGACGAGGGAATAGCCGACATGTTCCAATACGATGAGGCGGTAGTCTTTGATGAAAATGCTGCCTATATTGGAAGAATTGGCACAAGCGAAAGTCCAGACGATATAGTCCTGGGATCACTGCCTCAAGAATATTGGCAACACAAGGACCTATTCTTGCCTCAGACAGCGGAAAAATTGGCGCCATGGAGGACATTCGATCATGAAATTGAACTAAAGGACGATGCAAAAGCACCGTGGGGTCCAATATCTCGCTTATCAGAGAAACAACTTGCCGCCCTACGAGAATACCTCAAGAGGATGATGGATCAAGGAAAGGTTACAAGAAGCAAGTCCCCAGCAGGAGCGTCGGTGCTATTCATGCCAAAGCCCGACGGAAAGCTTCAGTGAGTAGTTGACTACCGAAACCTTAACCGTATCACGGTTCTGAACAAACACCCCCTACCATTAATGTCCGAATTAAGAGATCGGGTGGCTGGGGCTAAAATCTTCACAAAGCTTGATTTGAAGGATGGCTATCATCTGATTAGGATCAACGAAGGCGATGAATGGAAAACGGCTTTCCGAACTCGATACGGCCACTACGAGTACAAGGTAATGCCTTTCGGACTCTTTAACGCTCCCCCAACCTTCCAAGCCATGATGAACCAAGTCCTACATGAGTTTCTCGATTACGGGGTAGTCTGCCATCTGGATGACATTCTGATATATTCAAAAGATGAAAAAAGCCACATTGAGTTGGTCAAACAGGTCTTGCAAAGGCTCACAGACTACCAACTGGCTGTAGCACTAAAGAAATCAGTCTTTAATGTAAAAGAAGTAGAATTCTTAGGATATATGGTATCTGTCGAAGGGGTAGCAATGAGCACGAGGAAAGTCGACTCCGTACTGGGTTGGAAGTCACCTGCGTCAGTTAAGGAAGTTCAAATATTTATTGGGTTCGCCAACTTCTACCGACGGTTCATACAAGGGTTTTCCGTAGTCTGCAAACCTATAACGGAAACCCTAAAAGGAAATCCAAAGGACTTCCATTGGGGCGTGGAACAGGAAGCAGCGTTCAAAGGACTAAAGCGTCGCTTTACGACTGCGCCCACATTACAACGCTTCTACCCAGACCGTGAGACGGTGGTAGAAACGGATACAAGCGACTTCGCCATGGGCTGCGTCTTGTCACAGTTTGTGGAAAAAAGATTGCATCCGGTCGCTTTCCACTGGAGGAAATTGAACTCGGCAGAACGAAACTATGAGATGTATGATAAAGAACTGCTTGCAATCTTGGAAGCATTCAAAGAGTGGAGGCAATACTTAGTAGGCACGGAAAAACCTGTGACGGTTTACACTGATCACCAGAACCTACAATTCTTCCTCACTTCTAAGGTTTGGTGCGGACGCCAAATCCGTTAGGCGCAAAAACTGGCAGAATACAACGTCAAAAGTGTTTACCGACCAGGGACTAAGGGCAGAAACCCTGATGCCCTGAGTAGACGACCGGAGTACAGCCCTGACGCTGGAGCTACCCATCGCGAGCAAACGGTTTTAAAACCAGAACACTTCCAAGTAATGCTGCTAGCGCTACAGGAGGAAGAAGAAGATGGGTTAGGAACGAAAGTATTGGGTTGGAAAGAGGAAGAAGACCTGGCATTGAGGCCAGAAGCAAATTATTCGGATAAATATATCCAAATAAGACCACTGAACTAGAAGGCAAGACTGCCTACCAAAGGTTCAAGAATGGCGGCCGGACATGACCTCTACGCCATAAGCGACGTCATTATCCGTAAGTGAGGGCAAGTACTGCTTGATACCTGGTTAGCAATAGGTCTACCAATAGGAACATAAGGACGAGTAGCAGCTCGTAGCAGCTTCGCTGTACGTTCTGGAATCTCGATTGGCGCTAGGACAATAGACACCGACTATATGGGAAAACTTAAAATCTTACTTTGCAACCACAAAGATGTGGATTGCCAAGTCTGAGAAGGGGATAGAATGGCACAGCTCATCGTGGAAAAAATAGACAAATCCAATTTAATGGAGGTCGATGAACTAGACAAGACGGAAAGGGGAACCCAAGGTTTCGGAAGTACAGACATCGCTACAAGAAGTTTGATATTAAAGGAACAAGAACCCATCATATGTCAATTAGAAGTATCGGCGGCTGAGAATTCATCCTGGTACGACATTGAGGACACACCAGAGAAAATAGACTCCTTTGCCGTTACAACCACAGCGAAAGAAAAAACCACACCAAATTTTTCGCCGAGCCCCCACCTCATTGGTCAAACACCAATTCTCACCGCTTCACCTGCCCCTTTTCCCCACTTTTACAGGCAAATCATCCCACTTTATTTTTTATTTCATCACCCCTATCAACAGAGTCCCTCCTACACCCTTGATGTCGTCTTCATGACGTCTGGGCAAGGGCAGGGGTGGCAGAAACCCTCTTGCCAGCCCCTTCCACCTACCAGAATTGCACCAAACTAGAGGAATATCAATCCTCCCCACCTCTCCAGACGACACCCAGATGGAAGAAGACGTTCCTTCCACTGTCCAGACTGTCACCCCTCCACCTGCTACAGAAGATGCCTGGGAACAGGCAGTCAACCAACATGTCACCTATCTACAAGAGGAGCTACAAACCATGAAGACCGGCTACTGCGAACTCAAGGATACATTCAAAGCTATGGAAGCGCACCTGCTGGTAGTTCAGGAACGACACATTGCAGACACCAAAGACCTCCAAGCCAAAGTGGCAGCCCTCACCTTCCAAGTCGCACACCTTGTTGCCCAGCGCCAGCATAGCAACACTACCTTTGCGAACACCCACCCCCCTACCACTCAACCAGCACAGCAAACCTGGGCCCAGAAAGCGGCCAGAAACCTCCCCAGCAAGCCTAAAGCAACCTCACCCAGCAAGACTGCCACAGCTGCAGTTTTGACCAAACGCGACCGTACGATTGTCATTGAGAGAGATGGCACAGCACTCCCAGATGACATCAACGCCCTTACCATACGAAACATCTTCAACACTGCCATTATGAAGCCTCTTGTTGCAACAATTGAGTTCACCCCAAACCACCATGTCCTTCTTCTCACTAAGGAGAACATCACGGCTGCCCAAGTATTCAAGCAACACAGAACAGCAATTGAGGAAACAGCAAGGTCCACCATACCTGCCGCCACTGGCCTCAGACAAGATGAAGTTTGGCATAAGGTCATCATCCACGGCATCCCCACCTCAGTCCCCTCTACTCCTGAGGGGTTCCACACTGTCAAGTCAGAGATTGAGGAGTTCAACACTGGCATTCACCTTCCCCGTCCACCCAGGTAGCTCACCACAGACACCCAACGCACGGGCAAAGCAACATCTACCATGGTCGTCACTATTGCCGGCAAAGACAGCACAGATAAAGCCCTCAACAGAGGCCTCTTACTCTTTGGTAAAAGGTTTAAGGTCCAGCACTACCTCATCTTTGGTCCAGACACCCAGTGTTCCAAATGCCTTGCATTTGGTCACCACCCTACCCAGTGTACGGGCACTACCTACTGTGCAATCTGCACCCATGAGCACCCTACCTACCTTCACACTTGTGGCAGGTCTGATTGTCCCACCAAAGGCAAAGCCTGCATCCATACCACCAAGTGCAAGAACTGCAACGAACCTCACATGGCAACTTCTAAGGAGTGTGCAACATACCTGGCGGCAAACCAAGTGGCTGCTGAGAGGCGGACAAAGGCTAATTAGGTTTCCTCTTACTTGTATTTCATTTGTTTTGTTTGTTAGGCTTAAGGCGGGTGGGAAGATTTCATTTGTAAAAGGGGTTGCTAGCGTTATGACAGGGTGTCCAATCAAAAGCTGCTACTAACATTTAGGAGACGGATATCAGGGACCAGGCGCGGGTGGCGTGCCATTTTGTATGTTAGTTGCCGCTTCCTAGCCTCTGGCTCCATAAGCGTAATGAATTATAATAATAATAATAACCAGAGAAAATACTAATATCAACGGCCATGCTAAAACAAAAGACTATGAAAAAGTTTAACCCTGAGTTCCTCGAACAACTTCTTGAGGCCACACGGTCAGATAGAGACTGGCTAAGACGACGCGAGGACTTGTCGAAGCTCCGAAATGAAGGCAAGGAATTTCCTAAGAACTGGACACTAATCGACGACCTTCTATACTATAAGAATCATCTGTTCGTCCCGGACAACCAGGCCTTATACACCAAGATAGCCGAAGGATGCCATGATGCAAAGATAGCCAGACACTGCAGAAAAGAAAAAACCCTTGAGATCATCATGAGTGATTTCTACAGGAAGGGATTAACCGAATGGATCAATGACTATGTACGGTCTTGTGATGAATGTCAACACAACAAGTTACCCCGACATGCGAAGTACTTGCTGTTGCAGCCACTACAGACCCCGTTTACGGCATGGTCTGATGGAAAAAGGATAGATATGGTACTAGGACATAGGTTAATATTATAGGTCAAGCTCAGGATGACATAGAATGATAAGGTTAGAAGGAAAAAGTAGTCACAGGTGCTATTAGGGTTTAGATAGGAGAACACACGAGTGATGAAGAACTTGTATATAAAGAGACACCACCCAGCATTATGGTTGGTGTCACACATTACTGAAAATAAGAAACCAACAACTTTTTCCTTCTTTACTACATCTTCGATCATACCAATTGCTATCACAGGACACATGGGACATTGATAACCGGACATTTGTGTCAGGACAGACAGTTAACGCATCTGACACTGGGTTTTATTATGCTGATGCACCAGCCCCCCCACTGGTCATGAGGTTGACATGATAAGTTCCACAAAATTCAACTTAACAATAAAACTCCGTACCAAACCAGAGACGTCTGACATGCCAAGACTCCACCACCTAGCACCCTTACTGGCTGCACCTCTCTTGATGTTTATGAGGTAACTTTTCTGAAAATCTAGTTATTAAGAAAGCTCCGATGCTAACAGTAGATATAGGATAATTAACAGGATGCATGTGGTCCCTCGTGACCCTACAACCTACACCGCCCCACCTGCCCCACCACCTGTCCCGACGTCGAGGAGGTAACTTCTCTGAAATTCAAGTTAATGAGAAAACACCATAGCTAATAGCAGATATGGGACATTGAACCGGATGCACCATGTTCCTTGAGACCCCATTGCCTCCCCTATCTGACCACTTGTGCAGATCCAGGCCACCCCAACCCCTACGAGCTTGAGAAGGCCCAAGGTCTTGTGAAACTGATCCAACAATACCCTTGGATCACCAACTACCTTACCCTGCCTACAGGCCAATCTGGACACCCCAGCGGACAGGATGGGGCCTATGATACCCTCATGTTCGACTCCCAGGAGAGGTGTGACTAGCCTCTCAAAATACGGACCACAAAGGATCCTTCGAGCAAGACTTTCCCACCTGCCCCCACAACTCCTGTATCTGAGGCTATTCGTCCATCCTCCATAACTCCCACCACGACGATTGTCCGGCCAGCTCCCACATCCCTTGTGTCGGCAACGGTTTGTCCTTCTTCCGTGGCTCACATGCCTGTGATTGTTGATTTGCCCAGACGGCACCTGTATCTACAACTGTTCCCACCCATCCTGTGACTCTGATGACACGTTCTTGGGTGCCACCGCCCTCTACCTCCTCCGCCACAGCCATCCCGCACACTACACCAGCATCCCAGGGGCTCCACTATAGCAATAGACGCTTGTCTAATAAAGCCTGACTTCACTTTTTTTCCGGTGTTTAGAAGTCTTCCCCTTGCTTTGATCTTTGTCAGATTTTCCACTTTAATACCAGTGTTTAAAGTCTTTCCCTTTACATTTGCTATTCAAACCATGTTCGTTCCTCTTTTTTTGCTAGTGTTTGAATATCTTTCTGTTACTTTTACTTTTAAATTCGCAATTGTTCGTCATCTAGTTTTGCTGGATCCCCATTATGGAACTATGCTATGTCGCTTCTTTAATATCATTTTTTTGTCTTATTTTTCCTTTGGGACTCCACATTATTTCTATGTTGGGATTTCGGAAATGTTAGCCAGTGCATGATACCAGTAGTAATGTTACCATTGATTGTCCATACTTCGTACTCCTGCAATCCCTGTTTCAACCTCTCTTGCCTAGTCTATTATTCGTAATAGCCTTAGTCCCAATTGCATTAGTGTTGAGTACTAGGACTTATTGAACCTGCTCATGTCACATTACTGGTCTCTCAATGGCCCAGCTCCAGGTCGATGACAACGTGATTGGATAGTTCCACCTAAATTATTAAACCTCTTCAACGCCCAGAGATGAGGTTAACCACTGCTATCTGTTATTTGCCATAGCGTGTGGCTTGCCAGCAATATTTGGGGCTATTGAGGAACATTTGTGGCTAGGTTTTACAGGGTCGTCTAATTTAGGAACATCTGGGGTTAGCCTAAAGCAAAATTCGCATCGGGATCCTAGATCCGTGAACATCTGATGCTGGAGAACATAAATCTATCCATAAATTCAAGTCATATACTAGAAGAAACTGCCTTGACATTCAAATTGGAAAATGAGACCTCGTTTATACCAAGAGGTGGCTACAGCTATGAGTCCTTCATGATCCATCAACATTACAACAAAGCTATCCTCCAAGCTCCTCTACCTCCTACTCCTCAGATTCAGACTGTACCACAACTTCAGTATTCAGATTCAGAGATCACATTACCTTTAACTCCCAACATGAACTATATGGTAATGTGAATCCAGATTGGAGGATTTCCCATTCCCAGCAAGCTAAGTTTCCCACCCAACTGATTAGAGTTTTGAACACTTTAAGTAACTACCTACCAGCAGGCAAGAAACTTGAGCAATGCCATCCTATCTTGCAACCACCATGGCACACCACCCTACCAGACCAATATCCCAGATTAGACATCTTTATCAGCCCTGAAGACAAAGAAGCAGCAGCCAGACAACATAAGATCCTATTCAACCAGATCAACAATGGAGACAACCTGATCCTCTACACAGATGGAAGTGAACTGGAGAGTGGAGGAGTAGGAGCAGGAGTGGTTATGATGCATGGTGGAAAGATTGTGGACAGGTGGAGTGTGGGACTTGGGTTGGATATGAAGGTTTATGATGGGGAACTGGTAGGTATTGCCAGAGCACTCACAGAAGCCAGCAGGACCAGCCTATCTTTCAAGCACATCTGGATCTTTACAGACAACCAAGCAGCAATTCTCAACTACTACAGCCTATCCCCTCACCCAGGCCAACAGGTTTCACAACAGATTCAACAGCTCACCATGGACCTACTCCTCTCTGACTTGGATCTACAGCTTCATCTTCACTGGGTTCCTGGGCATACAGGTATTCAGGGCAATGATGAAGCTGACAGTTTAGCAAAACAAGCAGCTGAGTATCCCCAAGCCACACAGGACAGTTACCTTTCACTGACCAAATTGAAGACACAGATCAAGCAGTCTGCCCTTCCTGCCTGGCACTAGTACTGGACTCAACTGCCAGATACCAGGAAAGGTAGACACTTCAGGTCCATCCACTTCCACCTCCCCAAACTCAGACCACCACCACACTTCTACCAACTGTCTAGACATCAGCTTGCAACAGTCACACAACTCAGACTTTTTTAGGACTCCGTTGCCATTACAACCACAGCGAAAGAAAAAACCACACCAAATTTTTCGCCGAGCCCTCACCTCATTGGTCAACCACCAATTATCACCGCTTCACCCATCCCTTTTCCCCACTTTTACAGACAAATCATCCCACTTTATTTGTTATTCCATCACCACTATCAACTGAGTCCCTTATACAACCCCCTTGATGTCGCGTAGACCCTTGGGCAAGGGTAGGGGTGGCAAGAACCCTCTTGCTAGCCCCGTTCACCTACCAGAATCCCACCAGACCAGAGGAACATCAATCCTCCCCACCTCGCCTGACGACACCCAGATGGAAGAGGATACCCCTTCCCCTGTCCAAACAGTCGCACCCCCACCAGATTCAGAAGATGCCTGGGAAAAGGCAGTCAATAAACACGTCACCTATCTACAAGAGGAACTACAAACCATGAAGACCTGCTACTGCGAACTCAAAGATACCCTCAAAGCCATGGAAGCACACATGCTAGTAGTGCAGGAACGACACATTACAGACACCAAAGACCTCCAAGCCAAAGTGGCAGCCCTTACCTCTCAAGTCGCACACCTTGTTGCTCAACCACAGCATAGCAACACCACCTTCGCGAACACCCAACCCCCTCCCACCCACCCACCACAGCAAACCTGGGCCCAGAAAGCGGCCAGGACACTGCCTAGCCAGCCCCCAGCACACTCACCAAACAAAACTGCCACTACTCCAGTTTTGACCAAATGCGACCGTACGATTGTCATTGAGAGAGATGGCACAGCACTCCCTGACGACATCCACACCCTCACCATAAGGAACGCTTTCAACACTGCAATTAAGAGACCTCTTATTGCAACCATTGAGTTCACCCCAAACCACCATGTCCTTCTTCTCACTAAGGACAACATCACGGCCGCCCAAGTCCTCAAGCAACACAGAACAGCAATTGAGGAAACAGCAAGATCCACCATACCTGCCGCTACTGGCCTCAGACAGGATGAAGTCTGGCATAAGGTCATCATCCACGGCATCCCCACCACTGTCCCCTCTACTCCTGAAGGATTCAACACAGTCAAGTCAGAGATTGAAGAGTTCAACACTGGCATCCACCTCCCCCGCCCACCCAGATGGCTCACCACAGACACCCAACGCACAGGCAAAGCAGCATCCACCATGGTTATCACTATTGCCGGCAAAGACAACACAGATAAAGCCCTCAACAGAGGCCTCTCACTCTTTGGTAAAAGGTTTAAGGTCCAATGCTACCTCACCTTTGGCCCAGACACCCAGTGTTCCAGATGCCTTGCATTTGGTCACCACCCTACCCAGTGTACAGGCACTGCCTACTGTGCAATCTGCACCCATGAGCACCCTACCTACCTTCACGCTTGCGGCAGGTCTGATGGTCCCACGGAAGGCAAAGCCTGCATCCATACCACCATCAAGTGCAAGAACTGCAACGAACCTCACATGGCAACTTCCAAGGCGTGTGCAACATACCTGGCGGCAAACCAAGTGGCTGCTGAGAGGCGGACAAAGGCTAATTAGTTTTCCTCTTACTTGTATTTCATTTGTTTTATTTGTTAGGCTCAAGGCAGGTGGGAGGATTTCATTTGTAAAAGGGGTCGTTAGCGTTATGACAGGGGGTCCAATCAAAAGTTGCTACTAACAATTAGGAGACGGATATCAGGGACCAGGCGCGGGTGGCGTGCCATTTTGTATGTTAGTTGCCGCTTCATAGCCTCTGGCTCCATAAGCGTAATGAATTATAATAATAATAATAATAAATAAATCAAATGAAACACAAGTAAGAGGAAACCCAATTAGCCTTTGTCCGCCTCTCAGCAGCCACTTGGTTTGCCGCCAGGTATGTTGCACACTGCTTGGAGGTTGCCATGTGGGGTTCGCCGCAGTTCTTGCATTTGATGATGGTATGGAGACATGGTTTGCCTTTGGTGGGACAATCTGATCTGCCGCAAGTGCGGAGGTAGGTACGGTGCTCCAAGGTGCAAATAGCACAGTAGGTAGTACCGGTACACTGGGTGGGGTGGTGTCCAAAGGCAAGGCATCTGGAACACTGGGTATCAGGGCCAAAGGAAAGGTAGCATTGAACCTTAAACCTCTTGCCAAAGAGAGAGAGGCCTCTATTGAGGGCTTTATCGGTGTTGTCCTTACCAGCAATAGTGATAACCATCGTGGAAGCCGCTTTACCGGTACGTTGGGATTCAGTGGTAAGCCACCTGGGGGGGCGTGGAAGGTGAATGCCAGTGTTGAACTCTTCAATCTCTGACTTGACTGTGTTGAATTCTTCAGGAGTAGAGGGGACAGTGGTGGGGATGCCGTGAATGATGACTTTATGCCAGACTTCATCCTGTCTGAGGCCAGTAGCGGCAGGTATGGTGGATCTTGCTGTTTCCTCAATTGCTGTTCTGTGTTGTTTGAGGACTTGGGCAGCCGTGATGTTGTCCTTGGTAAGGAGGAGGACATGGTGGTTGGGGGTGAACTCAATGGTTGCAATAAGAGGTTTCTTAATTGCAGTGTTGAAAGCGTTCCTTATGGTGAGGGTGTTGATGTCGTCAGGGAGTGCTGTGCTATCTCTCTCAATGACAATCGTACGGTCGCGTTTGGTCAAAACTGGAGAAGTGGCAGTTTTGTTTGGTGATTGTGCTGGGGGCTTGCTAGGGAGGGTTCTGGCCGCTTTCTGGGCCCAGGTTTGCTGTGGTGGCTGGGTGGGAGGAGGTTGAGTGTTCGCGAAGGTGGTGTTGCTATGATGTGGTTGAGCAACAAGGTGCGCGACTTGAGAGGTAAGGGCTGCCACTTTGGCTTGGAGGTCTTTGGTGTCTGTAATGTGTCGTTCCTGCACTACGAGCATGTGTGCTTCCATGGCTTTCAGGGTATCTTTCAGTTCGCAGTAGCAGGTCTTCATGGTTTGTAGTTCCTCTTGTAGATAGGTGACGTGTTCATTGACTGCCTTTTCCCAGGCATCTTCTGAATCTGGTGGGGGTGCGACTGTCTGGACAGGGGAAGGGGTATCCTCTTCCATCTGTGTGTCGTCAGGCGAGGTGGGGAGGATTGATGTTCCTCTGGTCTGGTGGGATTCTGGTAGGTGAAAAGGGCTGGCAAGAGGGTTCTTGCCACCCCTACCCTTGCCCAAGGGTCTGCGCGACATCAAGGGGGGTTGTATGAGGGACTCAGTTGATAGGGGTGATGGAATAACAAATAAAGTGGGATGATTTGTCTGTAAAAGTGGGGAAGGAGGACGGGTGAAGCGGTGATAATTGGTGGTTGACCAATGAGGTGAGGGCTCGGCGAAAAATTTGGTGTGGTTTTTTCTTTCGCTGTGGTTGTAACGGCAACGGAGTCTTACCCCTGCCCAGCTGCAAGGAGTGAACCCCTCCCATTCCCTAGTTATTATTATTATTATAATTCATTACGCTTATGGAGCCAGAGGCTATGAAGCGGCAACTAACATACAAAATGGCACGCCACCCGCGCCTGGTCCCTGATATCCGTCTCCTAAATGTTAGTAGCAACTTTTGATTGGACCCCCTGTCATAACGCTAACGACCCCTTTTACAAATGAAATCCTCCCACCCGCCTTAAGCCTAACAAATAAAACAAATGAAATACAAGTAAGAGGAAACCTAATTAGCCTTTGTCCGCCTCTCAGCAGCCACTTGGTTTGCCGCCAGGTATGTTGCACACTCCTTGGAAGTTGCCATGTGAGGTTCGTTGCAGTTCTTGCACTTGATGGTGGTATGGATGCAGGCTTTGCCTTTGGTGGGGCAATCAGACCTGCCGCAAGTGTGAAGGTAGGTAGGGTGCTCCTGGGTGCAGATTGCACAGTAGGTAGTGCCCGTACACTGGGTGGGGTGGTGTCCAAAGGCTAGGCATCTGGAACACTGGGTGTCTGGACCAAAGGTAAGGTACCGTTGCACCTTGAACCTTTTGCCAAAGAGTGAGAGGCCTCTGTTGAGGGCTTTGTCTGTGTTGTCTTTGCCGGCAATAGTGATAACCATGGTGGATGCTGCTTTGCCTGTGCGTTGGGTGTCTGTGGTGAGCCACCTGGGTGGGCGGGGGAGGTGGATGCCAGTGTTGAACTCTTCAATCTCTGACTTGACTGTGTTGAATCCTTCAGGAGTAGAGGGGACAGTGGTGGGGATGCCGTGAATGATGACCTTATGCCAGACTTCATCCTGTCTGAGGCCAGTAGCGGCAGGTATGGTGGATCTTGCTGTTTCCTCAATTGCTGTTCTGTGTTGTTTGAGGACTTGGGCAGCCGTGATGTTGTCCTTGGTGAGAAGAAGGACATGGTGGTTTGGGGTGAACTCAATGGTTGCAATAAGAGGTCTCTTAACTGCAGTGTTGAAAGCGTTCCTTATGGTGAGGGTGTGGATGTCGTCAGGGAGTGCTGTGCCATCTCTCTCAATGACAATCGTACGGTCGCGTTTGGTCAAAACTGGAGTTGTGGCAGTTTTGTTTGGTGAGTGTGCTGGGGGCTTGCTAGGGAGGGTCCTGGCCGCTTTCTGGGCCCAGGTTTGCTGTGGTGGGTGGGTGGGAGGGGGTTGGGTGTTCGCGAAGGTGGTGTTGCTATGCTGTGGTTGAGCAACAAGATGTGCGACTTGAGAGGTAAGGGCTGCCACTTTAGCTTGGAGGTCTTTGGTGTCTGTAATGTGTCGTTCCTGCACTACTAGCATGTGTGCTTCCATGGCTTTGAGGGTATCTTTGAGTTCGCAGTAGCAGGTCTTCATGGTTTGTAGTTCCTCTTGTAGATAGGTGACGTGTTCATTAACTGCCTTTTCCCAGGCATCTTCTGAATCTGGTGGGGGTGCGACTGTTTGGACAGGGGAAGGGGTATCCTCTTCCATCTGGGTGTCGTCAGGTGAGGTGGGGAGGATTGATGTTCCTCTGGTCTGGTGGGATTCTGGTAGGTGAAAGGGGCTAGCAAGAGGGTTCTTGCCACCCCTACCCTTGCCCAAGGGTCTGCGCGACATCAAGGGGGTTGTATGAGGGACTCAGTTGATAGGGGTGATGGAATAACAAATAAAGTGGGATGATTTGTCTGTAAAAGTGGGGAAAAAGGATGGGTGAAGCGGTGATAATTGGTGGTTGACCAATGAGGTGAGGGCTCGGCGAAAAATTTGGTGTGGTTTTTTCTTTCGCTCTGGTTGTAACGGCAACGGAGTCCCCCATTCCCTAGTGGTCGCTACTCCCACCCAATTCTCCAGGTCTATGTCAGGCTACTCCTAGTTATGGATCAATACCACTATACTCTCCCTCCTTTTCTAGTTTCTACTGCTCCTCCCCCTAGTATTGATGCACTTACCCTCATTTAATACAACTTCCTGGAAAGCACTAATGTATTTCTTTCTATATTTAATAACTTGGTTACTTTGCCATCCCTCCTTCAATTTCGTCTTGTAAGTCTACCCTTTTTATGGCTGCAAACTACCTCAGTTTAATGCCTTTAAGTATATTTCCCCCTATTTACTTCAGATAAAAGGCTGATGGCGGCCACTGATGTTTTGCATTCCTTTCTGAACTGTACATCTGTTGTCCCCATTTTGTTTTAGCAATCCAGTATCATGGCACTTGATGTCTATAATCCTGGGGATTTGCTTTCCACCTACAACACCAGGTTTCACATCCTGAATCTTTGCCCTCTTTGGACCTGTTCTTCCATGTATCCGATTGTCTCTCCAGACCAGGTCTTACCCCTTTTGCCCTATGTCCTTCTGGTCATAGGGCACTTCAATCTTAACTACCCCACATTCAACTCCATCTACTCTCTCCAGTACAAAGACCTCTGTGTCTCAGCTTCTTATGCAAACCTTGCTTTGAATTGGTTGTTTGGCCTAGTAATCACCATGGGTATTTACACCAGGTTTCCCTGGGCCCACAACATGCCCCCACTGTCCTCAACCTGACCTTCACCAATGAACTCCATGCCCCATACCTGGAATCCTAGGATGCAAACATTCCCTCCACTGGCTCCGATCATATTCTAATTGCTTTTAAGGTGTCCTCTCTCCTGAGCTATTCTCCTGATCTAGCTCCTTATTTTTGTGGTCACACAATGGCAAGAGGCCTACTTGGCTCTCAGGGCCCTCACACTGACTACTCCTCCTCCACTCCCAACCTAACTGGCCTTAGCTGGCTTCCTTGATATTAACCTCTATAAAGGAATGGTTACACTCCCACATCACATACTAATGAAGAGGCCATCACTGGGCTCTAAGTCTGGGTAGTCCAACACCCTCTCAGATCTATCCAAAGTCTACCACATCTGCACCAAGAACATCAGTACCACTTGCAATAACTGCACAAGCAAAACTGTCAAGGAGGCTAGGAACACTTACTTTAAAGGCATTAGAAAGGCAAAGAAGGAGTAATGGTTGCCTTTCCTCGAGGGTGCTAGACCCCAGAATGTGTGAATGGAAAAAAGATTTGCCTTTAGAAAGCCCTCTGAGGAGCTTCCTTCCCGACCAAATGCCTGCTCAACGGTGGAACTCAATGACACCCTATTATCCTACTACTTCCCTCCCCAGCCCCATGCACAAGGCCTGCATGTCTTATAGGAATTTAGAGATTGTGTCCCTCTGAAACCGGAGGACAGGACATGGCATTAGCCCTTTACGAATCCTGATCGCCATCTGCTCCTGGTCAAGGCCAAATCCTCTATGACATCTGGAAAAAGATCAACATCCCATGCCCATCACTACTCACTAGCCATTTATTGCCGCTGGTGGCCGTTGACTATGACACAACCTCACTGAAAATGGCCAACACAGTTCTGCTTGACAAATATGGTAAACTGGCCTATGGTTCTACATCTTCTTTCCAAAGTATTGTCCTACTAGAAACGGTATCCAAGATCCTTAAACGGGTTATGGCCAACCAACCCTCTCTCCTGGCCAGCTCTTTCAGCCTCCTGAACTATAAGTAATGTGGATCTCTTCCTGGTCTGAATGTGTTTGATGCATGTGCTACTACCTCCCATGAAGTCGAGACCCTCAAATCACCACAGCTTAAAGTCTCAACTCTCTTCCTAGAGTTTAAAAGTGGCTTTGACAACAACTCCCCTGGTGACCTTTTCCATATGTTACGCTTCAAGGGAATACCCAATGAACACTCTTCTTGATTCACATGAAAGAAAAAAAAAGAAAATGTTTATGCTAAGGCCCTGGGCATCCCATGCACCTGGCGCACAGGACGCTCAGAATGCAAATGGCTAATCAGGGCAGGATGTTGATCCGACGTGGGGTCCTGACTTGTGTAATTTAGTCTCTATCCTTTGTTCAAACTTCGTCCTAACACAGACCCCTTGAGTTCCCAGCATCCTGATAGTGTCTGGCAAACTCCCAATGTGTCCCAGCTACCCCTGTTGCATCATGTAGGCACCCTCGCCACATCAAAGCTTTTTGCTATGACCTCCATGTGCTGCCCAATTACCATTTAATTTTACATGACATCTGACGCAGGCACTGTCTGACCAGTCATTGGATAAGCACCCATGGCATCCAGTAGCCTTGTTCTTTACATTTCCTGTCCAAATAAACAAAAAATCTAGGTTACATACTGTGCATCATGTACGTCTGATGCACAGGACGTCCAGAATACAAATTGTTAGCTACAATGTACAGGGATATTACAACCAATATCAAGACATAATGGAACGTATCTGTCAAACTCAGGACGAAAGGGGACATACCTGACAATCTCTGGATGCAACAAAACCATGGAACTCAGATCAAAATATGTCTCTTAAAATTGTGAATTCACCAGATACAGCCAATACAAAATATAACTTATGCCTAGCTTACTCTGGAATAAACTACATTTTTACAGTAAACAAGATTTATTTCTTTAGATACACAGGCACGGACTAGGTTACAAAAAGTAAGTGAGGTTACACGAGCAATACGTTGTCTAATAGATAAATGAAGTTATAAATCCTCCAATATTAATTCCCAGTTCATGTTCTTTATACTGTTAAAACGCTGGCATCGAGTAGAATATTGGTGTAAAGTAAGGGGTACTACAGGCAAGGGATGGTTGTGGAATCTAGCGTCGAAGTCAGTACGTCGCTATAACGTTCCTAGCTTATGGTTAACTAATAGCGACAGGCAACGATACTTCTCTCCTTCATTATAATCTTAGTAGATATAACAGTTCTTAGATCCGTTGATCTACGTTATCACCGTTCGTCGGATAATGCCTGTTAAACCTTAACTATGATAACTTCGTCTCACGTAGGCACATGAGAAATGTGTCGGATATGCAAACGTGATAAAGAGTGTAAAGATGTTTTATTCGTAAAGTAATAAGTAAGGAAATGACTTAGAACATTCAATCTAATTTATTTATACTTGTACCGCCGACTCCGGCGTACGACAAGTCCCCGCCGGCACTGGGTTAGTGCAAACCAGAACTACCACTAACTACAAACAAGCCAAACCTCCAACCCTGTACCTCATACATGCCTGCACCATGCCCACAACATGAACACTAAATACAAAGCCATCAACGGTAAAGAAAATCCTCCACGCCACTGCATCCAAAATCCCTCTGGTATGAAATCAACCTCGGCACTGGTAGCAAGTCCACATCATTCCTGAACAAGGAGTACGAGGGGCAAAACCACGAATACCAAGATACACAGGCGACAGGCAGACTCCGTTGCCGTTACAACCACAGTGAACGAAAAAACCACACCAAATTTTTCGCCGAGCCCTCACCTCATTGGTCCAACACCTTTTCTCACCGCCTCGTCCCCAACTTTAAAGACTTTTCATCAACAAATCTACCCTTGTTATTTGTTTTCCATCACTTCTATCTTCAGAGTCCCTGTCCACACCCTTTGATGTCTAGTTCTAGACGTAAGGGCAAAGGAAAGGGGGGTTCTAACCCCCTTGCCACACCACTCAACCCTCCTCTCCCTACACAAACACCAGCCTCGCCTGATGATACCCAGATGGATGAAGGCCGTGCCTCTCCTGTGGACACAGTACCTGTCCCACACACACCACAACAGTCTGCTGTCACAGCAACTGGCCACCAACCCTTCACGCCCACACATGTCGCAGATGACATAAGAACTTCAGCTCTGGGCAGAGAAATTTGCCTCTCCAACTTGGAGGGCATGTTCCAAGCCTTTCAGCAGCACTTCATGGTGGTTCAGGAACGTCACATCCAGGACACTGAAGACTTGCACCTCCAAATTGAGACCCATACCAGCCAAGTTGCGCGCCTAGAGGCCCAGCTTCAACAACAACAACAACACCCTACCCAGACTTCTACCACGCTCCCCCCACCACCACAACAGCAAACCTGGGCCCAGAAGCTGGCCAAGTCACTCCCGGCTAAGCCCGCTACCAGCTCACCAAACAAAACTGCAAAGCCTGCTGTTTTGACCAAACGCGACCATACCATTGTCATAGAGAGAGATGGCAGCATCCTGCCTGATGACACCAATACCCTCACTATCCGCGATGCTATCAACACTGCTATTGGCAAGCAGCTTATTACCAACATTGAGTTCACCACCAACCACCATGTTCTCCTAGTCACTAAGGATAATACACCTGCCGCCTCTGTCCTCAAACACCATCACTTTTCAATTGAAGAGGCAATCAGAGCCACCATTCCCGCTGCCACAGGCCTCAGAAAGGATGAAATCTGGCATAAGGTCATCATTCACGGCATCCCTACCTCCTCCCAGTTCCACACTGTTCAGGCTGAGATTGAGACCTTCAATCCTGGCACCCACCTCCCACGCCCCCTCATGTGGCTCACCACCCAGGCCCAACGTCAGGACAAGTTGGCCTCCACCATGGTCCTCACCATTGCCGGCAAAGACTCCCCTGATAAAGCCCTCAGCAGAGGCCTCTCCCTCTTTGGCAAGAAGTTTAAGGTGCAACGCTACCTGTCCTTTGGCCTTGACACCCAATGCAGCAAATGCCTGGCCTTTGGCCACCATACCACCCAGTGTACTGGCAACGTGCACTGCAGCATCTGCTCCCAAGAACACCCTACCCACCTCCATACCTGCCGCAAGTCAGATTGTCCTACCAAGGGCAAAGCTTGTCTTCATACTACCATTCAGTGCTCCAACTGCGGCGAGCCCCACTAAGCAACATTCAAAGAGTGCAAAACCTACCTGGCGGCACAGCAAGCAGCAACTGAGAGGAGGACCAGGGCTGTTAAGTTTTTATACTTTTGTTTCCTTTATTTGTTAGGCTTTAGGCAGGTGGGAGGATTGCTTTTGTAAAAGGGGTTGTTAGTGTTATGACAGGGGGTCCAATCAAAAGCTGCAACTAACATTTAGGAGATGGATATCAGGGACCAGGCACAGGTGGCGTGCCATTTTGTATGTTAGTTGCCGCTTGATAGCCTCTGGCTCCATAAGCGTAATGAATTATAATAATAATAATAACCGCCCGACAGCCACAGGACAGCATATACCTGACCCCACCGGCAGCCACTAGTTTTGGCCACACAAGCAAAGCCCCATCCCCCAGCACCTACAGCCGAGGGGGGCCACCAGGACGAACCCAGGGCCACAGCATAAACGGCCACAGCCCCAACCCGCCCGAACCAAGGTCCAGTCAAGTCGAGGAGAAATCCAGGGAACCCGCAGGCCCCTCAATGTGGGCCCCAAAGGCCCACACCGAAGACTGACGAAAGGTGCCCAAACTGACGCTTCAGTGAAAGCGGGTACCAGGATAGGAAACGAGACAAACAGAAGGTAGGCCCCACTTGCAATGGGTGTGACCGCCAACCACCATCCGTAACCACACCGACCCCTGCACTAGACCAAGCGTGGCCCGGCAACCAATCGCCCCACACCACCCCGGGCAGAAGTTCACCCGCACCAGGAGGTAAAAGATTTCAGGGTCAAAGCCATCCCCACGTAGAAGCGAAGAGGTGACGCCTGACTGAACCACCGTAACGCCGCTTGTACCGAGAACAAGGGAACGGTGATAAACGACATCGTAGGATTCCGATCGTGAGAATAGTAGACGAAGGGCGGGGCCGGCGAGGCCCCCGTCCCTTAAGGAATGATGCGACCGGTACCACGTGTTGATACTTGGGAAGGTCATCAGTCTAACCCAAGGGCGTTTTGTATCGTAAAAACTTAGGACTCTGTTAAAACCCAACAAGAAACATGAGCTAGCCCAAAGAACCACACTGGTGTTTCCCCCCACAGCAATGTTCAAATCCCCCATCCTCTGAACGCGAAACTCTGCCAGTAGACAAGTAGTCAGAGAAGCCGAAGTCTTTTTACCGAAGGAGGGCTCGTAGAGGCCATAGGTGAAGAGGCTCGAAGCCAAATCATCGTGAGAATCAAACAACAACGAGTAGGCGAAAACAAGTAACCACAACGCGAAACCGCCAAACAAAAGAACCTCAACACCAAACACCCCAGGAACTACTGAGCGAACACAGATATCTCCCCCAGAATCAAATGCATCGAAGGACTATCGTGGTGCGAAAGGAACGCTACCGAGGCGGAGCGAAGATAGAAGTAAGGAAATTACTTAGAACATTCAATCTAATTTATTTATAGTTGTACCGCCGACTACGGCATACGACAAGTCCCCGTCGGCACGAGGTTAACGCAAACCGGAACTACCACTAACTACGAACAATCTAAACCTCCGGCCCCAAACCTCAAACATGCCCACTGCATGCCCACAACACGAACACTAAGTACAAGTCCATCAACAGTAAAGAAAGCCCTCCTCGCCCCCGTATCCGAAGTCCCTCTGGTATGGTACCAACTGCAGCCCTTGTAGCAAGTCCGCATCATTCCTGAACAAGGAGTACGAGGGGCAAACCCACGAATACCAAGATACACAGGCGACAGGCAGGACCCGGGCCGAAGGCCAAAGCCGAAAGGGTGTCCGACAAAGGCAAGTTCCCAGTACAAAAAACAAAATTCCACTACTGCCCGGTCTGAATACCGTCCCGCGATCCCTCCTCCACAAAAGAAAACCAACAACAATTTATCAAAACTGGCGGCACCAAGGCAGAGAGGTTGTGACTGACATGTCTACAACTCGCATCCGCATGCCAGGCCATCGACCCTATGAACCCACTTTGCCAAGTGCCTCTGAAGAGCGTAATGGTGAGAAGGACCTGTACCTGCTGCCCGTAACCCCAAAACAAAACCATAAACAAAAGAAATACATAGAGGTGGTGACAGACCGAAAGTGGTCAGTAGGGCCTATCTCCTACCCGTGGTGCCATGCCACCGCCCGCCATTCCCGCAACCAAACCAAAGAAACCAAACAAGCTCCACAGAACCCAGCACGCAAGACCCAAACAAGTCCAACCCAGAGGTCGCGACCCACTATCCGCATAGGTGGCCATCAGCCAGCCGGTCCGTCAGGAAGCTTTGCAGCACTCAGCAGCTTAACCTTAACAGTCCAAGCCGTCTGGAAACACTTAATTAGACCTCGCCCAACCTGACGCAGGCCCGACCGGTGCTCGCAGGCGCCTCTCCCCGCCAAGTCAGCCCCCCCCAAGCCCCACACACCAGGCACGGCAGTTCCCATCCAGCCCCCTCAGCCCCTCAGGCAGCTCAACTGCCCGACAGCCACAGGACAGCCGATACCTGACTCCATCATGTAGCCACGGGTTTTGGCCACAGCAACAGAGCCCCAAACCCCCAGCACCGTATAGCCAAGGGGGCCACCAGGACGAACCCGGGGCCACAACGTACGCGCCAGCATCCAAAGACGCCGGCCAGAGTCCCAGCCCGCCCGAACCGAAATCCAAGCAAGCCGAGAGGGAAACCAGGGAACCCGGAGGCCCCCCAATGTGGGCCCCAAAGGGCCACACCGTAGACTGACGAAAGGTGCCCAAACTGACGCTTCAGAGAGGGCGGGTACCAGGATAGGAAACGAGACAAACAGAAGGTAGGCCCCACTTGCAATGGGTGTGACCGCCAACCACCATCCGTAACCACACCGACCCCTGCACTAGACCAAGCGTGGCCCGGCAACCAATCGCCCCACACCACCCCGGGCAGAAGTTCACCCGCACCAGGAGGTAAAAGATTTCAGGGTCAAAGCCATCCCCACGTAGAAGCGAAGAGGTGACGCCTGACTGAACCACCGTAACGCCGCTTGTACCGAGAACAAGGGAACGGTGATAAATGACATCGTAGGATTCCGATCGTGAGAGTAGTAGACGAAGGGCGGGGCCGGCGAGGCCCCCGACCCTTAAGGAATGATGCGACCGGTACGAGGTGTTGATACTTGGGCAGGTCATTAGTCTAACCCAAGGGCGTTTTGTATCGTGAACACTAAGGACTCTGTTAAAACCCAACAAGAAACATGAGCTGGCTCAAAGAACGACACGTGTGTTTCCCCCCACAGCAATGTTGAAATCCCCCATCCTCCGAACGCGAAACTCTGCGAGTAAACGAGTAGACAGAGAAGCCGTAGTCTTTTTATCGAAGGAGGGCTAGTAGGCGTCAAAGGAGAAAAGGCTCGAAGCGAAATCATCGTGAGAATCAAACAACAACGAGGAGGCAAAAAGAAGTAACCACAACGCAAAACCGCCAAACAACAGAACCTCAACACCAAAGACCCCAGGAACTACTGAGCGAACTCAGATATCTCCCCCAGAATCAAAGGTATCGAAAGACCATCGTGTGCGAAAGGAACGCTACCGAGGTGGAGCGAAGATAGAAGTAAGAAAATTACTTAGAATAAAGTGTGAAGACCCTACCTTCCTCGGTCGTATCAACCTCCTTATATACTGCTCCTCCGTCAACCCTAACCTTGATGACTCACCAGTGTGAGCCTCGCCAAAGCCTTACCAAAGTCATATGACTCAAATGAGTCATACGCGCAAGACCCATGACTCATAATTCAGTCATGTGCGAAACATAACAAATCATAACATAAATAAGTCTTATGACTCAAATGAGTCATATGTGCGAGACCCATGACTCATAATCGAGTCATGTACGAAATATAACAAATCATAACATAAATAAGTCATATGACTCATGCAAGTCATATGCGCAAGACCCATGATTCATAATCGAGTCATGAGCGAAATCCTGAGCTACCTATCATATCCGTGACAGTCGCCAGGGTGAATATCACCTCCATAATAGCCTGTATCTCCACCAATAATGATGCCGAGTAGGGGTCCTTTACGCCATTGGAAGGCTGGCGTCGAGTACGTCTACAACACCAAATGTCAACTAGGACCTCAGAGTATTGAGGACAGATTCTGACATCAAAGTCACCACTTCGCCAGGAAAGAAAATAGCCTATAGCTCTGCGGATATTCATGTCTGGAACACGTCCATCATACCATTGGACAGCTGGCCTCGGGTACATCTAGGACACCAAACGTCAGCCTGAGCATCAGAGAATTGAGGACAGAAGCAGGCGGCAAAGCCAGCACTTAGTCAGGACACACAATCCGAAGTAGTGCTGCCGATATCGGTGCTGGACAGACGTCCTTTATACCGCCAGAAAGCTGGAGTTGAGTATGTCTAGGACACCAAATGTCAGATTGAGCATCAGAGTATTGAGCACAGACTCTGGTGTCAAATTCAGCACTTCACCAGGACACAAAATAGGCAATAGCTCCAAGGATATTGGGGCCTTCAAGACAACCTTTACACCGTTGAAATGCTGGCGTTGAGTACCGATAGGACACCAAACTTCAGGCTGAACGTCAGAGGATTGATGACAGAATCTGGCATCAAATCAGCACTTCGCAAGAGCAGTAAATAGGCCTTAACTCCACTGATATTGGTGCCGGGAAGACAACCTTTATAGTATAGGAAAGCTGGTGTCAGGTAAATCTAGGACACCAAACATCCGCCTGGGCATCAGTGTATTAAGGACAATATCTGGCGTCAAAGCCAGCATTTCGCCAGGACACAAAATAGGGTATAGAGTCACTGACATAGGTGTCGGAAAAACATCCTGTTTCCACTGGAAAGCAGGCATCGAGTACGTCTAAGACACAAACGTCAGCCTAGGCATCAGAGTATTGAGGACAGGATCTGGTGTCAAAGTCAGCACTATGCCATGACACATTATTATTATTATTATTATAATTCATTACGCTTATGGAGCCAGAGGCTATGAAGCGGCAACTAACATACAAAATGGCACGCCACCCGCGCCTGGTCCCTGATATCCGTCTCCTAAATGTTAGTAGCAGCTTTTGATTGGACCCCCTGTCATAACGCTAACGACCCCTTTTACAAAAGAAATCCTCCCACCCGCCTTAAGCCTAACAAATAAAACAAATGAAATACAAGTAAGAGGAAACCTAATTGGCCTTTGTCCGCCTCTCAGCAGCCACTTGGTTTGCCGCCAGGTATATTGCACACTCCTTTGAAGTTGCCATGTGAGGTTTGTTGCAGTTCTTGCACTTGATGGTGGTATGGATGCAGGCTTTGCCTTTGGTGGGACAATCAGACCTGCCGCAAGTGTGAAGGTAGGTAGGGTACTCATGGGTGCAGATTGCACTGTAGGTAGTGCCCGTACACTGGGTAGGGTGGTGACCAATGCAAGGCATCTGGAACACTGGGTGTCTGGGCCAAAGATGAGGTAGCGCTGGACCTTAAATCTTTTACCAAAGAGTGAGAGGCCTCTGTTGAGGGCTTTATCTGTGGTGTCTTTGCCGGCAATAGTGATGACCATGGTAGATGCTACTTTGCTGTGCACTGGGGTGTCTGTGGTGAGCCACCTGGGTGGCGGGGAAGGTGAATGCCAGTGTTGAACTCCTCAATCTCTGACTTGACAGTGTGGAACCCCTCAGCAGTAGAGGGGACGGAGGTGGGGATGCCGTGGATGATGACCTTATGCCAAACATCATCTTGTCTGAGGCCAGGACTCCGTTGCCGTTACAACCACAGCGAAAGAAAAAACCACACCAAATTTTTCGCCGAGCCCTTACCTCATTGGTCAACAACCATCTATCACCGCTTCACCCACCTCTTTCCCCACCTTTTAAAGACAAATCATCCCACTTTATTTGTTATTTCATCACCCCTATCAACAGAGTCCCTCCTACTACCCCCTTGATGTCGCGCAGACCCTTGGGCAGGGGTAGGGGTGGCAAGAACCCTCTTGCCAGCCCCTTTCACCTACCAGAATCCCACCAGACCAGAGGAACATCAATCCTCCCCACCTCGCCTGACGACACCCAGATGGAAGAGGATACCCGTTCCCCTGTCCAAACAGTCGCACCCCCACCAGATTCAGAAGATGCCTGGGAAAGGCAGTCAATGAACACGTCACCTATCTACAAGAGGAGCTACAAACAAACCATGAGACCTGCTACTGCGAACTCAAAGATACCCTCAAAGCCATGGAAGCACACATGCTAGTAGTGCAGGAACGACACATTACAGACACCAAAGACCTCCAAGCCAAAGTGGCAGCCCTTACCTCTCAAGTCGCACACCTTGTTGCTCAACCACAGCATAGCAACACCACCTTCGCGAACACCCAACCCCCTCCCACCCACCCACCACAGCAAACCTGGGCCCAGAAAGCGGCCAGGATCCTCCCTAGCAAGCCCCCAGCACACTCACCAAACAAAACTGCCACTACTCCAGTTTTGACCACAACGCGACCGTACGATTGTCATTGAGAGAGATGGCACAGCACTCCCTGACGACATCCACACCCTCACCATAAGGAACGCTTTCAACAACTGCAATAAAGACCTCTTATTGCAACCATTGAGTTTACCCCCCAAACCACCATGTCCTTCTTCTCACCAAGGACAACATCACGGCTGCCCAAGTCCTTAAGCAACACAGAACAGCAATTGAGGAAACAGCAAGATCCACCATACCTGCCGCCACTTGCCTCAGACAAGATGAAGTTTGGCATAAGGTCATCATCCACGGCATCCCCACCTCAGTCCCCTCTACTCCTGAAGGATTCACCACAGTCAAGTCAGAGATTGAGGAGTTCCAACACTGGCATTCACCTTCCCCGCCCACCCAGATGGCTCACCACAGACACCCAACGCACAGGCAAAGCAGCATCCACCATGGTTATCACTATTGCCGGCAAAGACAGCACAGATAAAGCCCTCAACAGAGGCCTCTCACTCTTGGTAAAAGGTTTAAGGTCCAACGCTACCTCACCTTTGGCCAGACACCCAGTGTTCCAGATGCCTTGCATTTGGTCACCACCCTACCCAGTGTACGGGCACTACCTACTGTGCAATCTGCACCCATGAGCACCTACCTACCTTCACACACTTGCGGCAGGTCTGATTGTCCCACCAAAGGCAAAGCCTGCATCCATACCACCATAAGTGCAAGAACTGCAACGAACCTCACATGGCAACTTCCAAGGACTGTGCAACATACCTGGCGGCAAACCAAGTGGCTGCTGAGAGCGGACAAAGGCTAATTAGGTTTCCTCTTACCTGTATTTCATTTGTTTTATTTGTTAGGCTTAAGGCGGGTGGGAGGATTTCATTTGTAAAAGGGGTCGTTAGCGTTATGACAGGGGTCCAACTCCGTTGCCGTTACAACCACAGCGAAAGAAAAAACCACACCAATTTTTCGCCGAGCCCTCACCTCATTGGTCACCACCAATTATCACCGCTTCACCCATCCTTTTTCCCCCTTTTACAGACAATCATCCCTTTATTTGTTATTTCCATCACCCCTATCAACTGAGTCCCTCATACAACCCCCTTGATGTCGCGCAGACCCTTGGGCAAGGGTAGGGGTGGCAAGAACCCTCTTGCTAGCCCCTTTCACCACCAGAATCCCACCAGACCAGAGGAACATCAATCCTCCCCACCTCGCCTGACGACACCCAGATGGAAGAGGATACCCCCTTCCCTGTCCAAACAGTCGCACCCCCACCAGATTCAGAAGATGCCTGGGAAAAGGCAGTCAATGAACACGTCACCTATCTACAAGAGGAACTACAAACCATGAAGACCTGCTACTACTGCGAACTCAAAGATACCCTCAAAGCCATGGAAGCACACATGCTAGTAGTGCAGGAACGACACATTACAGACACCAAAGACCTCCAAGCCAAAGTGGCAGCCCTTACCTCTCAAGTCGCACCCTTGTTGCTCAACCACAGCATAGCAACACCACCTTCGCGAACACCCACCTCCTCCCACCCCCCACCACAGCAAACCTGGGCCCAGAAATGGCCAGGACCCTCCCTAGCAAGCCCCCACACACTCACCAAACAAAACTACCACTACTCCAGTTTTGACCAAACGCGACCGTACGATTGTCATTGAGAGAGATGGCACAGCACTCCCTGACGACATCCACACCCTCACCATAAGGAACGCTTTCAACACTGCAATTAAGAGGCCTCTTATTGCACCATTGAGTTTCACCCCACCCAACCACCATGTCCTTCTTCTCACTAAGGACAACATCACGGCTGCCCAAGTCCTCAAGCAACACAGAACAGCAATTGAGAAACAGCAAGATCCACCATACCTGCCGCCCCACTGGCCTCAGACAATGAAGTTTGGCATAAGGTCATCATTCACGGCATCCCCCCACCTCAGTCCCCTCTACTCCTGAGGGGTTCCACACTGTCAAGTCAGAGATTGAGGAGTTCAACACTGGCATTCACCTTCCCCGCCCACCCAGGTGGCTCACCACAGATACCCAACGCACAGGCAAAGCAGCATCTACCATGGTCATCACTATTGCCGGCAAAACAACACCGATAAAGCCCTCAACAGAGGCCTCTCACTCTTTGGTAAAAGGTTTAAGGTCAACGCTACCTCACCTTTGGCCCAGACACCCAGTGTTCCAGATGCCTTGCATTTGGTCACCACCCTACCCAGTGTACGGGCACTACCTACTGTGCAATCTGCACCCATGAGCACCCTACCTACCTTCACACTTACGGCAGGTCTGATTGTCCCACCAAAGGCAAAGCCTGCATCCATACCACCATCAAGTGCAAGAACTGCAACGACCTCACATGGCAACTTCCAAGGAGTGTGCAACATACCTGGCGGCAAACCAAGTGGCTGCTGAGAGGCGGACAAAGGCTAATTAGGTTTCCTCTTACTTGTTTTCATTTGTTTTATTTGTTAGGCTTAAGGCGGGTGGGAGGATTTCTTTTGTAAAAGGGGTCGTTAGCGTTATGACAGGGGGTCCAATCAAAAGTTGCTACTAACATTTAGGAGACGGATATCATGGACCAGGCGCGGGTGGCGTGCCATTTTGTATGTTAGTTGCCGCTTCATAGCCTCTGGCTCCATAAGCGTAATGAATTATAATAATAATAATAATAATAATAATAATGACGGGGGTCCATCAAAAGTTGCTACTAACATTTAGGGAGGCGGATATCAGGGACCAAGGGCGGGTGGCGTGCCATTTTGTATGTTAGTTGCCGCTTCATAGCCTCTGGCTCAATAAGCGTAATGAATTAAATAATAATAATAATTCTCTGAGGCCAGTGG
>VBSK01000210.1:0-26657 GCA_006112555.1 Tuber indicum
TCAGTAGTTCCTGGGGTCTTTTGGGGTGTTGAGGGTTGTTTTGTGGTGGAGCGTCGTGGTTACTTGTTTTCGCCTCCTCGTTGTTGTTTGATTCTCACGATGATTTCGCTTTCGAGCCTCTTCAACCTTTGGCGTCTACGAGCCCTCCTTCGGTAAAAGACCTTCGGCTTCTCTTCTACTCGTCTACTTCGCAGAGTTTCGCGTTCGGGGGATGGGGGTTTGAACATTGCTGTGGGGGGACACACCCGTGTCGTTCTTTGGGCCAGCTCATGTTTCTTGTTGGGTTTTAACAGAGTCCTTAGTGTTCACGATACAACGCCCTTGGGTTAGACTGATGACCTTCCCAAGTATCAACACGTCGTACGGTCGCATCATTCCTTAAGGGACGGGGGCCTCGCCGGCCCCGCCCTTCGTCTACTACTCTCACGATCGGAATCCTACGATGTCGTTTATCACCGTTCCCTGGTTTTCGCCTTGTGGCATTTACGGTGGTTCAGTCAGGTGTCACCTCTTCGCTTCTAGGTGGGGATGGCTTTGACCCTGAAATCTTTTGCCTCTGGTGCGGATGAACTTCTGCCCGGGGTGGTGTGGGGCGATGGTGTGCCGGGCCACGCTTGGTCTAGTGCAGGGGTCGGTGTGGTTACGGATGGTGGTTGGCGGTCACACCCATTGCAAGTGGGGCCTACCTTCTGTTTGTCTCGTTTCCTATCCTGGTACCCGCCCCTCTCTGAAGCGTCAGTTTGGGCACCTTTCGTCAGTCTACGGTGCGGCCCTTTGGGGCCCACGTTGGGGGGCCTTCGGGTTCCCTGGTTTCTGTCTCGGCCTCAGCGGACTTTGGTTCGGGGCGTGGTGGGCTGTGGCGGCGTCTTTGGATGCTGGTCCGTATGGCTGTGGCCCCGGGTTCGTCCTGGTGGCCCCCCTCGGCTGTCGGTGCTGGGGGAGGGGGCTCTGCTTGGTGGCCAAGATCAGTGGCTGCCTGGTGGGGTCAGGTATTGGCTGTCCTGCGGCTGTCGGTGGTTGAGCTGCCCGAGGGGCTGAGGGGGCTGGATGGAGCTGCGGTGCCTGGTGTGTGGGGCTTGGGGGGGGCTGACTTGGCGGGGAGAGACCCTGCGAGCACCGGTCGGGCCTGCGTCAGGTTGGGCGAGGTCTAATTAAGTGTTTCCAGACGGCTTTGGCTGTTAAGTTAAGCTGCTGAGTGCTGCAAAGCTTCCTGACGGACCGGCTGGCTGATGGCCACCTGTGCGGATAGTGGGTGTGACCTCTGGGTTGGACTTGTTTGGGTCTTGCGTGCTGGGTTCTGTGGAGCTTGTTTGGTTTCCTTGGTTTGGTTGCGGGGGGGTTGGCTGGCGGAGGCATGGCACCACGGGTAGGAGATAGGCCCTACTGACCTTGCCGGTCTGTCACCACCTCTATGTATTCCTTTGTTTATGATTTTTGTTTTGGGGTTACGGTAACAGGTACAGGTCCTCCTCACCATTACGCTCCTCGGAGGCACTTGGCAAAGTGAGTTCATAGGGTCGACGGCCTGGCGTGCGGATGCGAGTTACGGACAAGTTGGTCGTGACCTCTCTGCATTGCGCCACCCGTGTTGATAAATTGTTGTTGGTTTTCTACTGTGGAGGATGGGTTGCGGGACGGTATTCAGACCGGGCGGTAGTGGAATTTTGTTTTTGTACGGGGAACTTGCCTTTGTCGGACACCCTTTCGGCTTTGGCTTCGGCCTGGGTCCTGCCTGTCGCCTGTTTATCTCGGTATTCGTGGGTTCGCCCCTCGTACTCCTTGTTCAGGAATGATGCGGACTTGCTACGAGGGCTGCGGTTTGTGCCATACCAGTGGTACTTCGGATGCGGGGGCGAGGAGGACTTTCTTTACCGTTGATGGCTTTGTATTTAGTGTTCGTGTTGTGGGCATGGCGCGGGCATGTTTGAGGTACGGGGTCGGAGGTTTGGTTTGTTCGTAGTTAGTGGTAGTTCCGGTTCGCGTTAACCCTGTGCGGGCGGGGACTTGTCGTATGCCGGAGTCGGCGGTACAAGTATAAATAAATTAGATTGAATGTTCTAAGTAATTTCCTTACTTCTATCTTCGCTCCGCCTCGGTAGCGTTCCTTTCGCACCACAATGGTCCTTCGATGCCTTTGATTCTGGGGGAGATATCTGAGTTCGCTCAGTAGTTCCTGGGGTCTTTGATGTTGAGGTCTGTTATTTGGCGGTTTCGCGTTGTGGTTACTTGTTTTCGCCTCCTCGTTGTTGTTTGATTCTCACGATGATTTCGCTTCGAGCCTTCTCATCTTTGGCTTCTACGAGCCCTCTTTCGGTAAAAAGTCTTCAGCTTCTCTGTCTATCGTCTACTCGCAGAGTTTCGCGTTCGGGGGATGGGGGATTTGAACATTGCTGTGGTGGGAAACACCCGTGTCGTTCTTTGGGCCAGCTCATGTTTCTTGTTGAGTTTTAACAGAGTCCTTAGTGTTTGCGATACAAAACGCCCTTGGGTTAGATTGATGACCTTCCCAAGTATCAACACGTCGTACCAATCGCATCATTCCTTAAGAGACGGGGGCCTCGCCAGCCCCGCTCTTCGTCTACTATTATCACGGTCGGAATCCTACGGTGTCGTTTATCACCGTTCCCTTGATTTCGGTTCAAGTGGCATTTACGGTGATTCTGTCAGGTGTCTCCTCCTCGCTTCTACGTGGGGATGGCTTTGACACTGAAACTTTTGCCTCCTGGCGCGGATGGACTTCTGCTCGGGGTGGTGTGGGGCGATTGGTTACCAGGCCACGCTTGGTCTAGTGCAAGGGTCGGTGTGGTTACGGATGGTGGTTGGCGGTCACACCCATTGCAAGTGGGGCCTACCTTCTGTTTGTCTCGTTTCCTATCCTGGTACCTGCCCTCTCTGAAGCGTCAGTTTGGGCACCTTTCGTCGGTCTACTGTATGGCCCTTTGGGGCCCACCTTGGAGGGCCTGCGGGTTCCCTGGTTTCCTTCTCGACCTGACTGTGCTTTAGTTCGGGCGGGTTGGGGGTTGTGGCCGTTGCCTTCGGGTGGTGATCCTTTATGCTGTGGCCCCAGGTTCGTCCAGGTGGCCCCCCTCGGCTGTCGGTGCTGGGGGATGGGGCTCTGCTTGTGTGGCCAAGACCAGTGGCTACCTGGCGGCGTCGGGTATCGGCTGTCCTGTGGCTGTCGGGCGGTTGATCTGCCTGAGGGGCTGAGGGGGCTGGATGGGAGCTGCGGCACCTGGCGTGTGGGGCTTGGGGGGGGCTGACTTGGCGGGGTGAGGCACCTGCGAGCACCGGTCGGGCCTGCGTCAGGTTGGGCGAGGTCTAATTAAGTGTTTCCGGCTGGCTTTGGGCTGTTAAGGTTAAGCTGCTGAGTGCTGCAAAGCTTCCTGTCGGACCGGCTGGCTGATGGCCACCTGTGCGGATAGTGGGTTGCGACCTCTGGGTTGGACTTGTTTGGGTCTTGCGTGCTGGGTTGTATGGAGCTTGTTTGGTTTCTTTGGTTTGGTTGCGGGTACGGCGGGCGGGGGCATGGCACCACGGGTAGGAGATAGGCCCTACTGACCCCTTTTGGTCTGTCACCACCTCTATGTATTTCTTTTGTTTATTGTGTTTTGTTTGGGGTTGCAGGCAGCGGGTACAGGTCCTCCTCACCATTACACTCCTCGGAGGCACTTGGCAAAGTGGGTTCATAGGGTCGATGGCCTGGCATGCGGATGCGAGTTGTGACATGTTAGTCGCAACCTCTCTGCCTTGGTGCTGCCTGTGTTGATAGATTGTTGTTGGTTTTCTACTGTGGGGGAGGGATTGCGGGACGGTATTTAGACTGGGCGGTAGTGGAATTTTGTTTTTGTACGGGGAACCTGCCTTTGTCGGACACTCTATTGGCTTTGTGGCTTCAGCCTAGGTCCTGCCTGTCGCCTGTGTATCTTAGTATTCGGGGGTTTGCCCCTCGTACTCCTTGTTCAGGAATGATGCGGACTTGCTACTAGGGCTGTGGTTGGCTCCATACCAGAGGGGCTTTGGATACGCGGGTGGGGAGGACTTTCTTTACCGTTGATAACTTTCTACTTAGTGTTCGTGTTGTGGGCATGGCGCGGGCATGTTTGAGGTACGTGGTCGGAGGTTTAGTTTGTTCGTAGTTAGTGGTAGTTCCGGTTTGTGTTAACCTCGTGCCGGCAGGGACTTGTCGTATGCCGGAGTCGGCGGTACAAGTATAAATAAATTAGATTGAATGTTCTAGGTAATTTCCTTACTTCTATCTTCACTCCGCCTCGGTAGCATTCCTTTCGTACCACGATGGTCTTTCAATGCCTGTGATTCTGGGGGAGATATCTGAGTTCGCTCAGTAGTTCCTGGGGTCTTTGGTGTTGAGGTTCTGTTGTTTGGCGGTTTTGCGTTGTGGTGTAACGTTCCTTGCTTGTGGTTAACTTATAGCGACGGGCAACGATACTTCTCTCCTGAATTCCTATCCCGTTGATATAACAGTTCTTAGATCCTTTGATCTACGTTATCACCGTTCGTCGGATAACGCCTGTTAAATCTTAACTAAGATAGCTTCGCCTTATATAGGCTCGTGAGAAATGTGTCGGATGTGCAAACGTGATAAAGAGCGTAAAGATGTTTTATTCGTAAAAGTAATAAGTAAGGAAAGTACTTAGAACATTCAATCTAATTTATTTATACTTGTACCGCCGACTCCGGCATACGACAAGTCCCCGCCGGCACAGGGTTAACGCAAACCGGAACTACCACTAACTACGAACAAACCAAACCTCCAGCCCCGTACCTCAAACATGCCCGCGCCATGCCCACAACACGAACACTAAATACAAAGCCATCAACGGTAAAGAAAGTCCTCCCCGAAGCGACACCGTAGACCCTCTGGTATGGGCCCAACCAAGCCAAGCAGCGGAAACCACAAGACTTCCTCGCGTAGCCGAAGCTGAGCAAGGTACCAGTCCCCCAGGTTCCCCGTACAAAAAATCAAAATTCACTACCGCCCGGTCTGAATACCGTCCCGCAAACCCTCCCCCACAGTAGAAAACCAACAACAATTTATCAACACGGGCGGCACCAAGGCAGAGAGGTCTTGACCGACAGGTCCCCAACTCGCATCCGCATGCCAGGCCGTCGACGCTATGAACCCACTTTGCCAAGTGCCTCCGAAGAGCGTAATGGTGAGGAGGACCAGTACCCGTTGCCAGTAACCCCAAAACAAAACAATAAACAAAGGAAATACATAGAGGTGGTGACAGACCAAAGAGGTCAGTAGTGCCTATCTCCTACCCATGGTGCCATGCCTCCGCCCGCCGTGCCCGCAACCAAACCAAAGAAACCAAACAAGCTCCACAGAACCCAGCACGCAAGACCCAAACAAGTCCAACCCAGAGGTTGCAACCCACTATCCGTACAGGTGGCCATCAGCCAGCCGGTCCGTCAGGAAGCTTTGCAGCACTCAGCAGCTTAACCTTAACAGCCCGAGCCGTCTGGAAACTCTTAATTAGACCTCGCCCAACCTGACGCAGGCCCGACCGGTGCTCGCAGGCGCCCCTCCCCGCCACGTCAGCCCCCCCCAAGCCCCACACACCAGGCACCGCAGCTCCCATCCAGCCCCCTCAGCCCCTCGGGCAGATCAACCGCCCGACAGCCACAGGACAGCATATACCCGACCCCACCGGCAGCCACTGGTCTTGGCCACACAAGCAGAGCCCCTACCCCCAGTACCGACAGGCGAGGGGGGCCACCAGGACGAACCCAGGGCCACAGCGTAAAGGGCCACCACCCGTAGGCAGCGGCCACAGCCCCAACCCACCCGAACCAAGGTCCAGTCAAGTCGAGAAGAAGACTAGGGAACCCGCAGGCCCCCCAATGTGGGCCCCAAAGGGCCACACCGTAGACTGACGAAAGGTGCCCAAACTGACGCTTCAGAGAGGGTGGGTACCAGGATAGGAAACGAGACAAACAGAAGGTAGGCCCCACTTGCAATGGGTGTGACCGCCAACCACCATCCGTACCCACACCGACCCCTGCACTAGACCAAGCGTGGCCCGGCAACCAATCGCCCCACACCACCCCGGGCAGAAGTCCATCCGCACCAGGAGGCAAAAGATTTCAGGGTTAAAGCCATCCCCACGTAGAAGCGAAGAGGTGACGCCTGACTGAACCACCGTAATGCCACTTGTACCGAGAACAAGGGAACGGCGATAAACGACATCGTAGGATTCCGATCGTGATAATAGTAGACGAAGGGCGGGGCCGGCGAGGCCCCCATCCCTTAAGGAATGATGCGACCGGTACGACGTGTTGATACTTGGGAAGGTCATCAGTCTAACCCAAGGGCGTTTTGTATCGTGAACACTAAGGACTCTGTTAAAACCCAACAAGAAACATGAGCTGGCCCAAAGAACGACACGGGTGTTTCCCCCCACAGGAATGTTCACATCCCCTATCCCCCGAACGCGAAACTCTGCGAGTAAACGAGTAGACAGAGAAGCCGAAGTCTTTTTACCGAAGGAGGGCTCGTAGACGCCAAAAATGAAGAGGCTCGAAGCGAAATCATCGTGAGAATCAAACAACAACGAGGAGGCGAAAACAAGTAACCACGACGCTCCACCACACAACAACCTCAACACCAAAGACCCCAGGAACTACTGAGCGAACTCAGATATCTCCCCCAGAATCCGAGGATCAGAAAGCTATTGTGGGCGCGAACGAACGCTACCGAGTCGGAGCGAAGATAGAAGTAAGGAAATTACTTAGAACATTCAATCTAATTTATTTATACTTGTACCGCCGACTCCGGCATACGACAAGTCCCCGCCGGCACAGGGTTAACGCAAACCGGAACTACCACTAACTACGAACAATCCAAACCTCCGGCCCCGAACCTCAAACATGCCCGCGCCATGCCCACAACACGAACACTAAGTACAAAAACCATCAACAGTACAGAAAGTCCTCCTCGAAGCGACACCGTAGACCCTCTGGTATGGGCCCAACCAAGCCAAACAGCCGGAGCCGCAAGGCCTCCTCGCGTAGCCGAAGCCGAGCAAGGTACCAGTCCCCCAAGTTCCCCGTACAAAAAAAACAAAATTCCACTACCGCCCGGTCTGAATACCGTCACGCAAGCCCTCCTCCACAGCAGAAAACCAACAACAATTTATCAACACAGGCGGCACCAAGGCAGAGAGGTCGCGACCAACATGTCCACAACTCGCATCGGCATGCCAGGCCGTCGACCCTATGAACCCACTTTGCCGAGTGCCTCCGAAGAGCGTAATGGTGAGGAGGACCTGTACCCGCTGCCTGTAACCCCAAACAAAATACAATAAACAAAAGAAATACATAGAGGTGGTGACAGACCGAGAAGGTCAGTAGGGCCTATCTCCTACCCGTGGTGCCATGCCCCCGCCAGCCGTACCCACAACCAAACCAAAGAAACCAAACAAGCCCCACAAACCCCACACAAAGCCCAAACCCAAACAAGTCCAACCCAGAGGTCGCAACCCACTTTCCGCACAGGTGGCCATCAACCAGCCGGTCCGCCAGGAAGCTTTACAGCACTCCGCAGCTTGACCTCAGCAGCCCAGTCTAGCCGGAAACGCTTAATCAGACCTCGCCCAACCAGACGCAGGCCCGACCGGTGCTCGCAGGTGCCTCTCCCCGCCAAGTCAGCCCCCCCCGAGCCCCACACACCAGGCATCGCAGTTCCCATCCAGCCCCCTCAGCCCCTCAGGCAGATCAACCGCCCGATAGCCACAGGACAGCCGATACCTGACCCCACCAGGCAGCCACTGATCTTGGCCGCGCCAGCAGAGTCCCAACCCCCAGCACCGCGTAGCCGAGGGGGGCCACCAGGACGAACCCGGGGCCACAACATACGCGCCAGCATCCAAAGACACCGGCCACAGTCCCAGCCCGCCCGAACCGAAATCCAAGCAAGCCGAGAGGGAAAACCAGGGAACCCGGAGGCCCCCCAATGTGGGCCCCAAAGGGCCACACCGTAGACTGACGAAAGGTGCCCAAACTGACGCTTCAGAGAGGGCGGGTACCAGGATAGGAAACGAGACAAACAGAAGGTAGGCCCCACTTGCAATGGGTGTGACCGCCAACCACCATCCGTAACCACACCGACCCCTGCACTAGACCAAGCGTGGCCCGGCAACCAATCGCCCCACACCACCACGGGCAGAAGTTCATCCGCACTAGGGGGCAAAAGATTTCAGGGTCAAAGCCATCCCCACGTAGAAGCGAAGAGGTGACGCCTGACTGAACCACCGTAACGCCACTTGTACCGAGAACAAGGGAACGGTGATAAACGACATCGTAGGATTCCGATCGTGAGAGTAGTAGACGAAGGGCGGGGCCGGCGAGGCCCCCGTCCCTTAAGGAATGATGCGACCGGTACGACATGTTGATACTTGGGAAGGTCATCAGTCTACCCCAAGGGCGTTTTGTATCGTGAACACTAAGGATTCTGTTAAAACCCAACAAGAAACATGAGCTGGCCCAAAGAACGACACGGGTGTTTCCCCCCACAGCAATGTTCAAATCCCCCATCCTCCGAACGCGAAACCCTGCGAGTAGACGAGTAGGCAGAGAAACCAAAGTCTTTTTACCGAAGGAGGGCTCGTAGACGCCAAAGGTGAGAAGGCTCGAAGCGAAATCATCGTCAGAATCAAACAACAACGAGGAGGCGAAAACAAGTAACCACGACGCTCCACCACACGACAACCTCAACACCAAAGACCCCAGGAACTACTGAGCGAACTCAGATATCTCCCCCAGAATCCGAGGATCAGAAAGCTATCGTGGGCGCGAACGAACGCTACCGAGGCGGAGCGAAGATAGAAGTAAGGAAATTACTTAGAACAAAGCGTGAAGAGCCTATCTTCCTCGGTCGTATCGACCTCCTTATATAGTGCTCTTCACTCAACCCTAACCCTGATAACTCACAAGTGTGAGCCTCGTGAAAAGCCTTACATAAGTCATATGACTCAAATGAGTCATACGCGCGAAACCCCATGACTCATAATCGAGTCATGTGCGAAACATAACAAATCATAACATAAACAAGTCATATGACTCAAATGAGTCATATGCGCGAAACCCATGACTCATAATCGAGTCATGTGCGAAACATAACAAATCATAACATAAACAAGTCATATGACTCAAGCGAGTCATATGCGCAAGACCCATGACTCATAATCGAGTCATGTGCGAAACATAACATATCATAACATAAACAAGTCATATGACTCAAGCGAGTCATATGTGCAAGTGTTAGGCGGAGACAACCGGTATAGACTTATGGTTGTCTAGGCCAATCGGAATTCTTTCGTATAGACGGAGATTTGTCTAGGAAGGCTCTGAAGCAACTCGTTTCGTTTATGACTACTAAGAGTGCAAGAAAGTAAAATAGAATCGTAAAAACAATATTATATTGTTAAGGTCTCTTCTCCGTTGCTTGATGATGTCTTAAGCTTGGGAGGCACTTCGATATTTATATTCCGCGTCTGAGTGTTCGCGGGCTACATCTATCTAGCATACAAAATATGTACCTCTTCAAATCTAATGCGCAACGTCGGGTTCTTCATGATAGTGCGAACACCGGGAGACCCTGAGAACCATCACACCATCTTCAGTAATTACTATTTCTTGCCCGGGAGACATACTTGTCACCAATAGTAATTATCCGATCCTCAGAGTCTATAGACCTGTAGCCGAGTTCTCAAGTCGAACTCTGTTGGCTCCAATAGTTCTCTTCGTTACCAAGAGGATCAATCTTGATACGAGACTGCATATGCAGATATGCCGGAGTCGTTGACTTCTAGTTGTGATAACTCAACAACTAACCGATAGAATTCATTCTAATGACTCTCTTCTTATAGAGGAGAGGCCATTCTATTGAATAGTCTCATAATCCCTCGGTCGGCAACTCCTGGTTGTTCTATGTAGAGGGGGTGGACCTTCGTGTTGTGTTGGTTGTAAATCCCGCAACTGCGGTACACCTCTTATCATAGTTGTAACACTCCTCGAAGCTCGCTGGCTTCTTTGGTAGTGTTTCCAGGAGCTCTAGACTCTTTCTAATCGTCGAAGGGTGGATGTGAATGCATTGGTTCGTTATCCCGAACCTCCTAACATTCATCTCATGACCTTTGTGCGAAAACGTCCCGTTACTTACGGCCCGTATCAAAGAAGTCATATCTTTGAAGCCTTGTAACTCCCTGAGTAGTTGACGGATTGACTTCGTTCCACTTCTCAGGTCTTGCCGGAGGTCCCCTCTTATATATCCTGCGAACAGCTTTCGGTCGGACGGACGGCAGCGACGTATACGGTGTTATTCTGACACCTTTAATTCTGTGACCATATAGTCACAGGACGCAACAAAGGTTGATGTGTATGATGACGCGCGGGCCCCGTAAGGGGGCCGGAGGGGGGTGTTGGAGACCAAGATTCTCGAACTCGGGTAAGGTTACCCTACCTAGGGTACTCCTAGGCTTATCGGAATCGGGTACTCCTAACATGAGCTCCCTCCTCTAGGGCTTCGCCTCGAATGCCCCTTCGGTACAAATATAAAAATTAAACATTAAAATTTTAAATATTAAATAATAAAACTTAAACATTAATCATTTAAGGACCCGATGAAAGCAGGGTAAAAAACTTTCCGCGTTTGCTTGGCCACGGCAAGAAAACCTTATCTTCATCGTCCTTCCTCTGCCCGTCGTGGCATTTCCGGGTTATCGCGATGAAATTCATCCACCAATTCTCTCGCATTGTCCATCCCCGTCGCAGGTTCCCAAGTGTTCTCATCTTCGGAACAGCCCTGCCATTTAACGAAGTACCATAGCTCGCGCATCTGTTGATAGCGGCCACGGACTCTTTTCCTGTAAGAGCGTATTTCGCTTCTTACAATCTTTTCTATCTCCCATTGTAGGTCGCCTTCGATATCTTCGGGTTCCCTGGGAGGTTGTTGTCGGTCTGCTCGTACCGACTCTCTGTAGGGTTCTAACAGAGAAACATGGAATACTGGGTGTATATTCCAACGATCCGATATGTTGAGTTTGAATTCCCGGCTTCCTCGTTTTTCCAGAATTACGAAGGGTCCATAAAGTTTTGGGCTTAACTTTTTGGACTTCCGGCGGGTGCGAATATTCTTTGCGTTTAACATTACTTTATCGCCGGGTTTGAAGTCTGGTTGTTGCTTGGCCTTTCTATCATAATACTTGGCCATGGCCTCTCGTGTCTGTTCGAGTGATTGCCGTGCTTGCTCATGAATCGTTTTTATCCAGTTTGCGTAAAGGGTTGCTCCTGGATTATGTGCTTCGCGCTCCTTCATCCATTCCGTTTGCGGATGGAATCCATAGTTTGCATAGAATGGGGTCATTCCGTGTGCATTGGTTGCCGAGTTGTTGTAGGCATGTTCGGCTAGGGGTAGGAGCTGATACCAATCATCCTGATCGTAATTGACAAAACTTCGTAAGTAACCTTCCAGCACTTGGTTGGTTCTTTCAGTTTGTCCGTCCGTTTGTGGATGGTATGCAGTTGACATCCTCCTTTTTATATCTAATGCTTTACACAATGATTCCCAAAATTCTCCTGCGAACTTCGAGTCCATATCTGAGACAATCTCTGATGGTAAGCCGTGTAGCTTCCATATTTCCTTCGTGAAGGCGGTAGCGACATCTTTCGCAGTCGCTGTTCCCTCTAGTCCGATGAAATGGGCCATCTTAGTGAACCGATCAACCACTACCATTATTTGGGTACATCCTTGACTTTGCGGTAACTGTGTTATAAAGTCCACGGAAATGGATGCCCAAGCTGCATATGGTATTGATAGTGGTTGAAGTAGACCATACTTTGCGTGGCGTGGTGACTTGTTGTATTGACAATCGTCACATGACCGTACATAATCGTTTACCCAATTTGCCAAGCCCTTCCAATAAAAGTCTCGCATGATGATTTCGAGAGTTTTTTCTTGTCCGAAGTGTCCTGCAATTTTTGCGTCGTGACACCCTTCGGCTATTGTCGTATAAAGGCTTTGGTTGTTTGGTACGAATAGTCTTTGTTTATAGTAAAGCAAGTCATCGGTTAGGGTCCAATCCTTTGGAAAAGGTTTGTTGTTGTCTCGGAGATTTTCCAACTCTTTTCTTCGCTTGAGCCATTCCTTATCGCCTGGAATGGCCTTCAGAATCTGCTCCAGAAATTCGGGATTGAATTTCTTCAATTCTTTGCGGGCTAGTATAGTACTAGTCATGAGGGTTCGTTCAGGTACTTCGGCTGCGTCATACCAGTGTTTATTCTGATCCTTTGACGCATGGAGCTGGCTGACTACTGGTTCGATTTCCTGGATAGTCATAGCTCTTGTCGCAATATCTGTGCTACCAAACCCCGCCGTACCTCTTTCAGTTTCGTCCAGGTTATCTATTTCCATCATATCAGCGGTACTAATCTTTTCTATCACTAGTTGGGCGATACGATCCCCTTCTTTGATGTGACAGTCCGCATCTCGGTGGTTGAATAGTAGAACTTTGAGTTCTCCGGTGTAATCCGCGTCAATTACTCCGGCACCTGTTGAAATCCCGCTTTTAACGGCTAACCCGCTCCTGGGAGCAATTCTTCCGTATGTTCCAACCGGTAGTCCCACTGCTATTCCGGTTCCGACTACTAGCTGTCCCCTTGCTGGGACTATATCTTCTTGCAGAGCGTAGAGATCATGGCCTGCTGCCATTCTTGAGCCCTTGGTTGGAAGCCTTGCTCTTGTGTCTAACCTTTTGACCCGAATAACGGAATTGGGATCATTCCATTTGGGTTCCTCTTGGATGTCATCTGCACATATATCGCCTTCAGGGTTTCCTGCAAGTAAGCAGATTCGAATTTCCCCCATCTTAGTTCTCGTAACCGAACTGATTTGGAAATGTTCAGGCTTCAAGATCGCTTGTTCGCGATGTGCAGCTCCCTCCTCAGGACGGTACTCCGGCCGTCGACTGAGTGCATCCGGTTTTCCACCTCTGGTGCCTGGGCGGTAGACAATTTTGAAATTGTAGTCTGCGAGCTTTTGTGCCCAGCGGATCTGGCGACCGCTCCAGACCTTTGAGGTGAGGAAATATTGGAGGTTTTGGTGATCGGTATAGACAGTAACTGGCTTTTCGGTGCCAACCAAGTATTGGCGCCATTCTTTGAATGCTTCTAGGATCGCCAATAGTTCTTTATCGTGGATCTCGTAATTCCGCTCCGCGGAGTTTAGTTTGCGGGAATGAAACGCCACTGGATGGAGTCGTTTCTCCACAAACTGCGATAAGACGCATCCTAAAGCGAAGTCGCTAGCGTCTGTTTCCACTACCGTTTCTCTTTCGGGAAAGAAATGGTGTAGGATAGGGGCAGAAGTAAATCTTCTCTTAAGTTCTTGAAAAGCTGCTTCTTGTTCCGGGCCCCACCGGAACTTTTTCGGGTCGCCCTTCAATGTTTCCGTGATTGGAGCACAGATTTTTGAGAAGTTTTGTATGAAGCGTCGGTAGAAATTCGCAAATCCTTGGAATATCTGAACTTCTTTGACTGACTTCGGTGGCTTCCAATTCAAAACGGAGTCCACCTTTCGGGTGCTCATAGACACCCCATCAACGGCTACTATGTAGCCTAAAAATTCCACCTCTTTTACATGGAAGAAGGATTTCTTAATTGAAATCGCAAGTTGGAAATCCGCTAATTTTTGCAGAACCTTTTTTACCAACTCGATATGTTCTTTCTCGGTTCTTGAGTAGATGAGAATATCGTCGAGGTAGCAGACCACACCTTGGTCAAGATGTTCTCGGAGAACTTCGTTCATCATGTCTTGGAAAGTTGCCGGAGCATTAGCTAGTCCAAAAGGCATTACGTTGTACTCGTAGTGCCCGTATCTTGTTCGGAAGGCTGTTTTCCATTCGTCCCCTTCTTTTATCCGAATCAGGTTATAACCATCTTTTAAATCGATCTTTGAAAAGATGGTTGCTCCTGCCACTCGATCGCGTAGTTCCGACATTAGTGGTAACGGGTACTTGTTTAAGATGGTGATCTTATTTAAGTTCCGGTAATCCACTACCAAACGTAGTCGGCCATCAGCCTTCGGTGTAAAAAGGATTGGTGCACCGAATGGCGACTGACTTCGCTTGATTTTTCCTTGTCGGATCATCTCCTTGAGGTAATCGCGTAAGAGTTTTAGTTGTTTCTCGGATAGTGGATAGATGGGTCCCCAAGATGGTTTCGCTCCGTCAACTAACTTGATTTCGTGATCAAATGTTCTCCTTGGTGGTAGCCTCGCCGAAGTTTGCGGTAGGAAGAGCTTCTTGAATCCCCAGTAGTGTTTGGGGAGTGAGTCGAAGCTAACTTCATTCGGATCTTCGATAGTCCCGATTCTTCCAATTTGAATCGCATTCTCATCCCATGCTACCGATTCGTCGTATTCGAACATATCTGCGATTCCTTCGTCTTCTTCTTCCACACAAGTAGTTTTACATTTAGGGTCTTTGAATTCCCAGTTATCGGGATCCCCAATGTTCGATAGGGGGTGTTCTGAATGACACCACCCAAATGGGATAATCATCCCATAGTCTCCGGCTGCTGCGATTTCGCACGCAACTTCGGACAAGTGTTTATTGCGTCCGATTTCAAGCCATAGTGGACGCGTATAAAATTTTCCTCCTGACGGAGACGGTACTCCATCGAAGCCTTGAATTGTGACCGGATTCGGTCTCTCTGTGAACGGAATTTTTAATTCCTTAACGAGGTCTTTGTTAATCAGGAACACGTTGGATCCTGAGTCTAACAGAACACGGATTTTTATCCTTTGTCTGTTTGGATTCATAACATGGATATGAGCATATCCTTCGGGACAGTCATATCGCGTTGGTTTTGGCGCGTCAAACGCGCGTCTTTTTGGATGAGGGGTCGAACCGTCGTCTTTTCGTTTCGACATGTCTGAGGTTATGATAACAACTAGGATGTTTGTTACCGCGCCCGCGCAGTTTCGACCATACAGGTCTCCTCAGACAAACTGGTTTCCTATTAATAAAGAAAATTCCAAATCCCTACTCGGCGTTTCACCGATACACTTAGATAGTGCACGACCAGTTCTCAGGCTGGATGCCTCTCCTTTCTCTCATGCTTAGGGCCTTGGTGGTAACGAGGTTGATTTCTTGCGAAATCTATTGTTCCTCTCCAATTCCTTTTCCCTTAAGGATTGGTTTGATCTTCCAACCAGAAACAGCTGTGTGTGCAACATAGAGGTATCCCCGGCGCTGTCCAGCTGGTACAACTTCCCGGATACGTGTCCTGCAACTCCACATATGTTTTCTGGGGTTAAGATCCCGACACGTGATATGGTCGTCCGTATCATCCTTCACCAACCCTAGTAATTAACTGGGAGTGGAAAACGCTTGTGGGTAAGGTCTGCGGAATAACTAGTGTACTGGAGAGACTAACTAGTTTACTCGCTGCTCTTGTCCGGGCGCTTGAACCATCCCCTCTTTCCGACATAACTCAGCTTCAGGACTGATAGGTTCGGGAAGGTGGGCTTGCGCAGTCTTTCAGGCCGATTTCATCGTCATGAATTCGGCAACCCTTCTGACTGGAGGTCTCTTACCCACAGCCCTACTTAATATGCCTGCTTGCTGGTATGGATAGGATGCCTGGTCAAGGTGTTATTTTGGTTCCCGCTGACCCTGGCGGACTACCCAGACGAAAATACCGCTGGTGCTTGGTTCCGTTCACTAACTTCACCCCAGCCCCGGGGGGTTCCCAATTTCGATTCCGGTTTCGTATCCTAACGAACCCCGACTACCCAAACGCCGTTGCCGTTGGTGCCATATGAGCTGACCTAAGTCATTTCCTCATCTTCGCCTAGTTCCCAAAGTTTGTTTCCTCTAGGTGTTTGGGTGGCGGAAATGTTGCGGGGACGGTGTACCGTAGCTACCGTCCTAGCCCTATGTCTAATGGGGAGAGTAGGTCGCTCTGCCCTTGTAGTAGACACCTTAATTTGTCCCCAGCATGTTTTATAGTCGTGGTTTTTCTTTCCACAACGAGTGCATATGCCGTCTTTATTTCGTTCGTCGATGACGGACTGGGGAATTCCTTCATGGGCTTTTTTGAAGTTGGTATGCGTTTGTTTATTGACTCCGCCGGGTCTTTTCGCCGGTTTATCGGGTTCCGGTTCCCTTCTTCGCTTTTTGGAGGGACCACCGCCTTTGATTTGGGGCTTCTCCTTCTTAAACCTGGGTTTGTCAGGTTTCTTATCTTCGGAAGAAGTTTTCACGGGTTTTGGTCTATCCCGTAACAGATGGTCCCGTTCCTTTAGTTCCTCCTCTTCTCGGCCTGCCTTCCTGTAACGAGACTCCACTGAGTACTATTACAAGTAGCCAAACCTACACCCATACCGGAGTCAAGAGACTACCGCGGTAGGGCTGGCGGTAGACTTAGGTCTACCGGGTGGAGGTACCGGTGGTTAGGTACCTCAGTCGGGCATGCTAGGCCATACCAAAGGTACATAGGTCCTAGTAATGGTTGGGGGTTACCCTACTCTGTAGGGTAACCCAAGTAGTCAATTCGGGAGTTACCCTGAATTACTCGACGGAGAGTCCAGGTAAAGTTACCCTACCCTGTAGGGTAACTCGGGGTACAGTTACCCTACCTTCGGACTAGGGTTACCCTGCCATGGGCTAAGGGTTACCCTGCTATGGAGCCAAGTTACCCTACCTTGAAAGTAACTTGTTACGCAGGACTTTGGGGGAAGTGACTAGATTGTTTGTCACGCGAAACTACATAGGGTGTTCGAATCTCAGGTTGTGCGGATCACTCCGGCACAACCAGTTGAGCTCCGAACAAGCTGTAACTTGGAGGTGTGGTGGCTAACACCCCCCTCCGGCCCCGTTATAAGTCCCTAGCGTCATGGGCTACAGCCTGAAGAGTTGCTGTAAGTCTAGCAAAAGTCTCCCAGTGGAGATGCTTCCATAACACCGTATACGTCCACGCCGTCCGTCCGACCGGAAGCTGTCCGCAGGATATATGAGGGGGAAGAGGAGAACCTGGAGAATAGGCTCCAGGTGGTTTCGTGTAAAACGGACCAAAACTGACGGAGTAATACTGCTTTGAAGTCAAGAGTAGTATGTGAGGTTACCGGAGGCCAGTAGGCGAGGTAACCGAAGTCCGTTGCCCCGAAAGAGTAATAGTATTGGAGAATCGTTAAGGACTCTAAGACACTAGTCTGGGGCCACGATATGACCTACTTCTAGGAGGGTTGACTGTGGGTAGCGCCTATTGGTAGTCAACCTCCGGAGTGGTCTATCGGGGGAGCTACGTGGCTATCTTCCGGAGTGATATGGAAATGAGTAGAACCGGATAGATGTTCAGGAGCCGCGAATGCTTGCAGAAGACTAAGTGTATATGGGTAGAGAGTTCCATAGTTGGTATAGTATCCGCACGGGCATGACAGCTCGCCACTGGCATGACCACGATATGAAGAGTTTTTACTCCTGCGGTTGCATTGGAGATGCAGCGGCTAAAACACTTCTATCGGGCAGATGTTAGAACACCATCGAGTGGTCTAGTTCGCTACGGAGGATCGTTGGTCCGACCCGTAGAGGTTGGCTAGACAGCCCACGGGAGTTGGGTGCTCGCGAACGCAGAGTAGTGATGGGGAGTAACTGGCAGCATACCAAACCTACTTAAGTATATGCGAGTTCTCCTCTACTCTGGCAATCAACTACCTCTCGAGATCAGGACTTAATTGAGTAAAGCTGTGGCTTAACGATATTAAGTTTTACCGTTTATTTTTTCAACTCTACTGTTGATTATCTTTATCTTACTTCTGAAAGAATACTTCGGTGCGGTCGCATCCTCGGGATCCATCTTCCCAGAGGGAGCCCCCGTTACAGTATATCGTTAAGCGAAGACCTCGCTTAACTCTACCTACTCTTGAGAATTGTTGGTATTGACCTCCTTGAATTGACATAGTTTGAGTACGAGTCGCTGGTCTGGTACCAGAAGCATCGGGTGGAAATTACTATGTCGAACCAAGCCGGTCACTTCGATCCTGCCGCGGCGGCAGCCCACCAATGGCATATGCGGCGTCAAGCATTTGCCGATGCCAAAGGCCTTGGTTGGGAACCCATTGAACTTGTCCTTAATGCTACCAATATCGACCTTCCCGACGATGCCGAGGAAATTGTGGTCGAAGACCCCGCGCGGTTATTCGAATCGTTTACACAGCAGAAGCTTGCGATTCCGGTAGTGCCAGAAAGGCAAGGTCAAGGGTTTAGTCTTGCGGATTTTACTAGGGAAGTTATGGAACCCTACATCCTTCTTGAAGTTACAAAACAGATGAAGGAAGCTCAAAGCCAGATGCAATACTGGAATGAGCAGGCGCAGACTAAGTTTAAAATAGAGATGGTTACGGCGGCTACGGAGTGGATGCGGAAACAACAGAAGTTGTTCATACGGCAAATTAGTGACACACGTGCGCTAGCCAAGAGGATAGCGGCGCTGGAAGAGGCTGCCCGTACAGGGCATCAGATTGATCATGACAATGATACGATCATGACAGTGGCACCTCCGATGGAGAAGCGTCCCGCGGTCAACTTTGCGGAGACCCTAACCGCTATGTTGACCAATCCCTCATATCAGGCATACTTGACTGAATTAGGAGTACAGATAGCGGGTCAACAGCCACGAGCTCTAGTCTCTCCTCGTCGTTCCCCCTTCCACGAACAGCTCGAAGAAGCACTCGCCCCGGTATCTCAAAGGAGAAACCGACGGACTCCTAGCCCTGCTACAGGCTCTCGTCCGGGCGATAGTGGTCATAGGGTGGATAAGTCCAGAGTCCCTCCTCCACCTCCGCAACCTGGTCGGGATCAGGTAGACTTGACAGGAGTCACTGATACCCCGACACCCTCTACCAATGTCCCTGTGCCAGACCGACCTTACCAGGCGGCTGTGAATACACCTCTCCCAAAGCCAGGACAAGCTCCTGTTATCATTGAACCTGCTCCCCTGCCTCCCATGCCTTCCATGCCTAAGTTACCTGGTGCACCCAGGAAACCTACTGATGCAAATGAGTTTTTTGACAAACTTAGGCAAGGACAATATAACAAGTCCGGGGGTGAATGGGGTATGTGGGGTGCTCCGGAGAAAGAACGGGTCCGAAGGCCTTTGTCGCCGGGGGTTACGGCCTTCTGTTACACTGGTTGTACGGTCGTGGGAGGACCTCACTTTCCAAAGGCCACACATGCACTCAACTGTCCTAACAGTCGTTCGAGTCAAGTGTACCGGAAGCCTGAGGAAGTAGGTTCGAAGATGAAAAAGCCCAAATGTTCTTATTGTGGTTCACGGTTGCACGTGGGACCTCCGGCAATGCCGGAAAGCTGTCTGGAATTCCAGCAGTTTGTTCAGGGTCGGTATGGGGTAACTCCGAGTGCTTCTGGAGCTATTCCATTACCTGACCCACCTCCAATGCCTTTGTCTCGTTCGGGGGTGGTTCCCCAAGAGGACAGACAAGGGGAAAGGGAGGACTCCTTTGACGGGTATGATAGACCCTCTGGAGGCCCTGGCAGAAATGCCGGTGGCGGCGGAGATCAACTCCCGCCTGGCGGAAACGTTGGTGCTGGCGGAAACCCGGGTGATTCCAGTTCCTCCAGTAGCAGTGATGACGATGATGCCGACTCCATACCCGATTTCTCTGAGTTTCTGGGGAGGCGGAAGCCAAACTGGAGCGAGAAAAAGAAGAGACGCTATGACCGCGGAGCACGAAGGTTGCTACGAGCTTTCTTGCAGATGAGTGGGGCAGCTGGAGCTAGTCAGCCAGCCGGTAACTCCACTCCTTCAGGGGGAAAGCCAAGAAAGCCCGCGAAGTTAGGTGATGTAACTCCCTTCAAAGGAGATACCACCGATACTCAGCGGTTCATTAGCGATGTGGAAATCAAGTTCGAATACTTCCGAGAGTCGATCACGGAAGATATGGACAAAATCAGCTTGGTTATCCCTCTTCTTCAAGATACCGCTAAAACTTGGTACATGGGCCTACACCGGTACGTCAGCGAGGACGGTGCACGCCGGGTGGGTATGCCGTTTGATCCCAACCATGAGTTTCGTACATGGGAAGGATTTAGGAAACGGCTAATGGCAAGTTTCGGTGCCCATGTTGATCGGGACCGCGCTCTTAGCGAGTGGACGAAATTGCAGATGAAGCCTGGGCAAGTAGACCAGTTCTTAGACTCGGTAATGGATCTGATTGTCCAGTTGGGGTATTCGGACCCTACAATGATCAAAGACAAGATCCGGATGACAATGACATCCCAACTACGGAATGTCTGGGCACAAAAGACACCTCATCCTACCGATGTGTCCGAGTACATGGACCTTCTGCGGAAGACGGGCCACGCCCTCCAAGACAATATCACTTTCAGCGAGACTGTTACCAAAAGCCGAAGTGATAACCAGGGCAAGAGCGAGGAGAGGTTGTCAACCTCGAGGAAACAACCGAAACGGAAGGAAAAGGGTTCGGGTAAGCCCAACCCTAGGCGCTCCTTATCTTCTGCGGGTACATCCCAGAAGCAAGGGAATTCTGAGCATGCTAATGCCCATAAGAATATCCCGTCTACGCTTATCGATAAGCGCAAGAAGGAGTCGCAGTGCACACGATGTGGAAAACCGGGTCACTTTTGGCGGAAATGTTTCTCCACCGACCCTGTTGTTAGTTCAGCCAAAGGGGTTAAAGCGATAACCAAAAAGAGGAAGGCTGAAGATGCAGAAGTCAATGAAGCATCAAACAACAAAGTCCGTCGCATCGAAGCACCACCTTCAAAGAAGTTATTGGAAATCCGAAAGTCATCTCCCGAGATTATGGAGGTTGATACGGATGCTGAGGAATAGGTAAGTTCCTTTCCTTGCAGCGAAATAACAAGACACTGACATAACTCTAGGAAGTTATGTGAAGGGCTCCGAGAGTAAGCATGCCCCGAGAAATCCTGCAGTCAATACATAGACTGACCAGGCCTCTTAGATGTTCTGGGCCGCAGCGGTCTGCGAAGGAACGAGGCAGGTGGAGGATTTGGGTCAGCACGGGAATTCTCTTTGGGTGTTTGTCTTGGTTTATTTCTCCTTTGTATTCTTGTTATGTTACTGCGGGAATATATCATTTCCTTACTTCGATGGATTATTTCCTTAGTATTGGAAGCGAAATTGTTTTCTTTTGTTAGACTAGTTCTTTTCACATCAAGCAGGCCTTGATTCGAGCAATGAAATTTTGTTATCAAGTTTACCTGAGGAGGGTTCAGTACCCGAAATCATGCTGGCGTGATAGTAAACACCCTAGCTATTGATATACCGTGATTTGAAACCTTAACATTTTGACCCGTTGTGGCCACTCTTGTGTCGAAAGGCAAGAGACTCCGTTAAACATGCTTCTAAAAGAAAACTCAAGAAAGAAGGCGCGGCTTTCAGGCCCCCCAAAACATATAAAGTCTATCCGAGTTCGAGTTAGACTAGAATGGCGTTGTGGCGCGAGAGACAGTTCAGCCGAGGCTGTGTTATTGTTGGATAGTGGCGCTACTGGCGCAGTGCTTAGCACACGATGGGCTAAGGAAACACAAGTTCCTTGTGTGCGGAGAAGGTTGCTGCTCCAATAAAGGATGCTAGCGGGAATGACATTCCTAACTCAGGGCTTCATTACACTAAGACCCTGAAGATGCGTATTGGCGATCATGTCAATGACATGAGATTTGAACTGGCGGACATGTCCGACAAGAAGATTGATGGTTATCTTCCAATGTCATGGCTCCATGAACATAATCCCGACATAGACTGGGAAACACGCAGCTTCACTTGGAGGTCTGTATTGTGTAAGGCTAGATGCCTTGTGGGCCAGAGACGGTTAGAATTTATAACCGAAGAAGAGCTATTGGCAGAAGACCAAGCTCAGGTATATCTTCTTGGATATGCCCAGTTCACAGGAGAAGACGGGAAAGACATTGCCCTAAGTCTCCTCCCCGAATATAAGGACTATGGCGATATATTTAGCCAACAAAGGATAGATGCGTTACCAGAGCACTCAGAGTATGATCACAAGATCGAGTTAATGCCTGAGACAGCACCTCCCTTTGGTCCTATATATCCATTGTCTGAAAACGAGCTCAAGATTCTGAGGGAGTATCTCAATGAGATGCTGGCAACGGGAAAGATACGGAGATCTAGTTCCCCTGCCGCAGCCCCAATTCTCTTTGTACCCAAACCTGATGGGTCATTGAGGTTATGTATTGATTACCGAGGGCTTAACAAGATTACGGTGAAGAATAAATATCCTTTACCACTGATGAATGAGCTGCGTGATAGACTTGGAAAAGCCACTGTCTTCACTAAGTTGGACTTGAAGAATGGCTATTATCTCCTCCGAATGGCAGAAGGAGAAGAATGGAAGACAGCTTTCCGCTGTCGTTATGGGTTGTATGAATATACGGTAATGCCGTTTGGGCTATGTAACGCCCCATCTACTTTCCAGAGTATGATAAATAAAATCTTTCATGATTTATTAGACGAAGGAGTCATCGCCTATATAGATGACATCCTAATATACTCAGAGACCATCGAAGAACATGTCTCACTCGTTAGGCGAGTTATGGAAAGACTGCGCAAGGCTAGGCTTTGTGTAAGCATTAAGAAATCTACATTCCATCAAAGAGAGGTAGAATTCTTGGGATACCGTATATCCGATCGTGGTATTATGATGACCACGGAAAAGGTGAAGTCTATTGAAGTTTGGACTCCACCAAAGACAGTTGTTGACGTTCAAAGCTTTTTGGGTTTTGCAAACTTCTACCGTCGGTTTATTGAGGGCTTCAGTAAGATAACAAAGCCGTTAACTGACTTAACGAAGAAAGATTCCAAATGGGGATGGGGTCCTAGACATGATGAAGCCTTTAGTCGCCTTAAAGCGATGTTCATGGCAAGCCCCATTCTAGCTCATTTTGATCCAGAACGGTTGACCAAGTTGGAAACCGACGCAAGTGATTTTGCATTAGGAGCCATACTCTCACAGTTATGTGAAGATGGTAGATGGCATCCGATAGCCTACCATAGTCGGAAATTCTCGCCAGCTGAGATAAATTATGATGTGCATGATAAAGAGATGTCCGCAATTGTTGCAGCATTCAAAGAATGGGATCATCTCTTGCGCTCAGTATCGGATCAGATAACTATTTATACTGATCATAAGAATTTGGAGTACTTTAATAGTACTAAGATACTGAATCGTAGGCAACATCGCTGGGCGGAATTCCTACAACCATTTAATTTTAAGGTTGTCTATCGGGAAGGGCGCCTTAATGGAAAGGCTGATGCATTATCGAGGCGTTCGGAGTACCGCCCTGAAGGGGGGAGTAATTCTGCGAAATTGGGTCAGGAACAGATGTTTTTCCGTCCGGGACAGTATTTGGATAGTCAGGAGCGGGACATCTTGCGACCACAGTTGTTGCAACTGTGCCAAGGCTTCCGGTTGAAGTCCGGAATGCTTGATGACATGAAGGTCGCTATAGCAAAGGACAATACTTATCAAAGTATTTACAAGTCCATTGTCCAAAAGGACAATAAGGTTGACCCTAATTTCTCAATAGAGAAGGACTTCCTCCTTTACAAGAGGCGTTGGTACATACCGGAGGATCAAGGGCTAAAGGAACGGATCATGCAAGCGGAACATGATTCCCGTCTAGCCGGACACTTCGGGACTTATAAGACAATAGGGAAGGTTAAAGCCAACTTCTACTGGCCTAAGATGGAGGCCTACATCGAAGACTATGTTCGGTCATGCGATGTCTGTCAAAGGGTAAAGACAGTGAGACATAAGAAGTTTGGGCTCTTAGAACCTATAGATGTTCCTATGAGACCATGGAACGCAATATCAATGGACTTCATTGTGGCGTTACCAGAATCCGAGGGTTTTACGAAGATCTGGGTCATTGTTGATAGATTCTCAAAATGGCGCATTTCATCCCCCTCGCTACGGAGGTACCTATCAAGGAACTTGCTCTTATATTTCTCAAAGAGATCTGGAGACTGCATGGACTCCCAGAATCAATTATCTCCGACCGAGATACTCGATTCACTTCAAAATTTTGGGTTAGCTTAATGGGACTACTTGAGGTGAAACTCAATGTCTCTACCGCGTTCCATCCTGAGACCGACGGCCAGACTGAGCGGGTGAACCAGACACTGGAACAATACCTAAGGAGTTATTGTACCTACCAGCAGGATGATTGGGTTTCGCTACTACCGTTAGCGGAGTATGCCTATAATACATCCACCTCCGAGTCAACCAGGTTATCTCCTTTTGAGATTAACTATGGATTTTCTCCGAGGACAAACTGGTCTGGAATTGTTCCTGACAATAAGGGGATTCATCCAAGTACGGAGCTGTTAGTAAAGGATTGGGAGGGTACATGGCAAGACATACGGGAAACATTACAAAGTGCTCAAGAGAGGCAACGGAAATGGCATGACAAGAAACGATTACCATCTCCAGAATATGCCACACTAGAAGATGTCGAAGAGGGCAGAGCTAAAAGGCTGATCGGGTAATGCTGAATCGCAAGAATATCCGTACAAAGAGGCCTATGGAGAAACTAGACCACCGAATGTTTGGTCCCTTTGTGGTCAAGCGACGTGTTGGTACTAGGGCATATGAACTCCAGTTGCCGCGTTGGTCTATCCACCCGGTATTCAACGTTGGGTTATTAGAGCCCTACCGAGAGGATCAGACCGGGAGAAGGGTTAAAGATATCCCTATCCCTGACATAGTGGAAGACGAGCCAAGTTATGTTATCTCGGGAGTGTTAGACAGCCGGTGGTATGGAGGAGTTAAACAGAAGTTCCCTCATCGGTTTGTCCAGTACCTGATATCGTGGGATGGCTATGGACCTGAAGAAAATTCTTGGGAGCCGTTTGAGATGCTGGAAGGAACCGGTATACAAGCCTTAAGCGATTTCCACAAAAGGTATCCATCTAAACCTAGGGACCATAGGGTTGTAGATGTACCGAGTAGCGGAAATAAAAGACGTCGTTAGATCGGCTCGGGTCGAGCCTTATAGAAGAGGGGAGTGATGTAACGAGACTCCACTGAGTACTATTACAAGTAGCCAAACCTACACCCATACCGGAGTCAAGAGACTACCGCGGTAGGGCTGGCGGTAGACTTAGGTCTACCAGGTGGAGGTACCGGTGGTTAGGTACCTCAGTCGGGCATGCTAGGCCATACCAAAGGTACATAGGTCCTAGTAATGGTTGGGGGTTACCCTACTCTGTAGGGTAACCCAAGTAGTCAATTTGGGAGTTACCCTGAATTACTCGACGGAGAGTCCAGGTAAAGTTACCCTACTCTGTAGGGTAACTCGGGGTACAGTTACCCTACCTTCGGACTAGGGTTACCCTGCCTTGGGCCACGGGTTACCCTGCTATGAGTCAAGTTACCCTACCTTGAAAGTAATTGTTACGCAGGACTTCGGGGGAAGTTACTAGATTGTTTGTCACGCGAAACTACATAGGGTGTTCGATTCTCAGGTTGTGCGGATCACTCCCGCACAACCAGTTGAGCTCCGAACAAGCTGTAACTTGGAGGTGTGGTTGCTAACACCCCCCTCCGGCCCCGTTATAAGTCCCTAGCGTCATGGGCTACAGCCTGAAGAGTTGCTGTAAGTCTAGCAAAAGTCTCCAAGTGGAGATGTTGCCGTAACTCCGTATGCGCTCACGCCGTCCGTCCGACCGGAAGCTGTCCGCAGGATATATGAGGGGGAAGAGGAGAACCTGGAGAATAGCCTCCAGGTGGTTTCGTGTAAAACGGACCCAAACTGACGGAGTAATACTGCTTTGAAGTCAAGAGTAGTATGTGAGGTTACCGGAGGCCAGTAGGCGAGGTAACCGAAGTCCGTTGCCCCGAAAGAGTAATAGTATTGGAGAATCGTTAAGGACTCTAAGACACTAGTCTGGGGCCACGATATGACCTACTTCTAGGAGGGTTGACTGTGGGTAGCGCCTATTGGTAGTCAACCTCCGGAGGGGTCTATCGGGGAGCTACGTGGCTATCATCCGGAATGATATGGAAATGAGTAGAACCGGATAGATGTTCAGGAGCCGCGAATGCTTGTAGAAGACTAAGTGTATATGGGTAGAGAGTTCCATAGTTGGTATAGTATCCGCACGGGCATGACAGCTCGCCACTGGCATGACCACGATATGAAGAGTTTTTACTCCTGCGGTTGCATTGGAGATGCAGCGGCTAAAACACTTCTATCGGGCAGATGTTAGAACACCACCGAGTGTCTAGTTCGCTACGGAGGATCGTTGGTCCGACCCGTAGAGGTTGGCTAGACAGCCCACGGGAGTTGGGTGCTCGCGAACGCAGAGTAGTGATGGGGAGTAACTGGCAGCATACCAAACCTACTTAAGTATATGCGAGTTCTCCTCTACTCTGGCAATCAACTACCTCTCGAGATCAGGACTTAATTGAGTAAAGCTGTGGCTTAACGATATTAAGTTTTACCGTTTATTTTTTAACTCTACTGTTGATTATCTTTATCTTACTTCTGAAAAGAATACTTCGGTGCGGTCGCAACCTCGGGATCCATCTTCCCAGAGGGAGCCCCCGTTAC
>VBSK01000211.1:0-26613 GCA_006112555.1 Tuber indicum
CCTAACCCTAAACCCTAACCCTAACCCTAACCCTAACCCTAACCCTAACCCTAACCCTAACCCTAACCCTAACCCTAACCCTAACCCTAACCCTAACCCTAAGGTCGTACCCACTTGCCAAAATAGGCAATTTTCCATAATAGGAAATATTTCCGTTTTAGGTAAGTGTCCCGATTTGGAAGTGTGTTAGACTAATCCGGTACACACCTCGGCTATGCACGGATGAGCTCGTGCATATGCGCATGCAGGCATGCATGCGCGTTGCCCTAGCAGGGATGACCATAGTACGCGCATATGCGGAACGAAGATTCCCCGTTTTGGCAAGCCTTCCGGTTCCGGCTTACCTGCAGGATGCATGCACGCCGGCAGCCACACCGATAAAATGGTGTGGCACACCTCGCTTGGAAATACGAGGTCGCCGACGCACAGCTAAATCCCCTCACACCATCAGGGGATTTTTCGCATCACACCACCAGCGATTTCTCTCGACTTTGTCGTTTTCGCAACGGGCGCTCAGGGTCAAACCCACGCCCCCGTCTTCCACACCCCAAGATGGACTCTCATCCATCTTCAAGGGGGAAAGGTATAAGTATCGCCCTGTTCCCCCGTGTCCTGACGAGTTGATCATAGGTCAACGAAACAAACGATCAATCTCTTTTGATTATTGTCGACACTTTGTTTCTCCACCACTACAACTCTCACGTCCCCTTCCCATCAGCACCGCTGTCCGCCCAGCAAGTGACCGCCTCGCTCGCTTCGCTCGCTCGGCTAACCCTAACCCTAACCCTAACCCTAAGTCATCGGTTTTTGTTTCCTTCCATGTTCAATATTTCTTTACCACTAGAATGTTTCTCCTCATTAGCTCGGAGAGTTAAATGGACGGTATATTTTAGTTATAATGAACATGATAAATCTACATTTCTTGATGAGAACCCGCAATTTAGGATTAAAAAGCCAGAAACAATTGCGGAACCAGATACCACACCTGGATGGGTCTCAACTATGCTAGAAAAAGGTCGCGAAGAATTGGTTCGCCAAGTTCAAGCCATACCAAGTATAGCAATTGCCACTCCCGTAAAACCTGACTACGGAAAAGAGTTGGGTCAGTTGAGAGCCTGGCGTAAACAGAACAAAGTTCTCGTTTTACAGGCTGACAAAAATCTAGGTACTACCGTCGTCGATAGTACGTGGTATAATCAGAAGTTAGATAATCTCGTTATCAACAACAAGGACTTCACTCCCATGCACGAAGATGTATACCTCGCCATGGTGAAAAGAGCCCACGACGAGATGGTTGCATACAATTTTCCTGGCCCAAAGGAATTGAAAGACTATATACTTGCGACTATGACACTACAACAGGCACGAGACAACGTACCTAAGTTTCACGGACTTCCTAAAGTCCACAAAGAACCTTGGGCCTTACGGCCCATTGTACCATGTCATAGTTACCCGCTGAGTAACGCCAGCAAAGTCTTGTCATTCATGCTAAAAACCATAATCCGTGATTCACCTTGGATCCTTGAGAGCACCCAAGATCTGGCACGCTCGCTCGAAGATTATGGAAGAATACCGAGTACTAAGAGCTTCTGGCTCGCTACCGGGGACGTAACCGCAATGTACCCCAACATACCGCGCAAGCAAGCCCACGATATTCTACGTGGGATAGTACGATCGGAAATGAATAAGACCTTTGCGGAATGCGCCTTCAAACTCGCACAATGGTCTGACAACTTCCTGGTATTCAACCACAACGGCAAGTATTTTTATCAAAAAGATGGCTTAGCAATGGGAATCCCTTCGGCACCGGATGTGGCGAACCTCTACATGCACCATTTTGAAAATACCTTCGCGGGAAGATTCCCGTTCTACAAAAGATACATCGATGATGTATTTGTCGTTGTCGAAGCGTCCAGTCGCGCGGACGCTTTAAAGCAACTGTCCGTCATTCAAGCTGACGGCCTCTCGCTTACCTGGTCAGTGGACAAGGTAACGATCAATTTCCTTGACCTGCAAATCACGCAGGAAGCCGGATATTTTTCATTCCGACCTTATCGCAAGCCACTGAACAGCTACGAACGCTTACCCTGGTCTTCTTCACACCCTAAACACGTGAAACGTGCCGCATTTTGCGGGGAGATCAGTCGCATGGCCCGCCTATGTAGTAAGAAGGATTTCTACTACCATGAGTGTAATTATGTCCGGGACATTTACCTCAAGCGCGGCTATCCGATCACAGTATTGGCCAACTGGCTCAAAGCCGAACGCAACAACAGATGGGACGGCAGGAAGAATAAGGCCCCCGAGGGACCAGGAGGAACCGCCCTCTGGCTGAAGTCGGAATACAATACTGTGTGGGAGCACATAGACCTTCACAAGGTATGGACCGCCATGCTTGATGGACGGAAATTTGGTAGATTTCCGCTCAACAAGATAGAGGACGTTAAATTATCTCTCCGCCGTTACAGGAACTTAGGAGAGATTAATAACTCCCACAATGCGGACGTACTAACGGGTTTCCGTGTAGAAGAAACCCACGTGGCCGTTAATGCCTATGTTGAGCCCATGCTCTCCGGCATCCTTCGGGATCGGCCCCAAATTGTGAAGCTCGGCTCCTCCTCGCAAACACGTATTGCCTGGAGCCGTTAAAGGAATTGGTAGGCTACCCCCTCACGGAGGTTGACCATGACGAACTGAGAAACCTAACCGGTGTCAAGCTGTGCTCTGTCCCGTAAAACGGATACCCACAGTAGATAGGTGTGGACAGGGGGGCCTAGGCCCCCCGAAATCCAGCTAAACCGACCGGTAAGTTAGCAGGAACGACTGCGTTCCGTTTTATGTTTACGAACATTGTTAGCTAACGGGTAGACTAAAGAGTCCGACGCCGGGATTTTCCCGCCTAACACCGGATAAGTCGTGAGGTGGCCATTAGGTTGGCAGCCGAGTTTGCAGAGTTATAGCCCTGGCACGCGTATCGCTCATGTTGGATTATCCACAAGAGAAACGATCCCGGGGACTTCTCCGCACTAAACCACGCACCCGTAAGGTGGACCTTGCCTCTGCTTGTGTCTTTGGCACGTCCACTAGTGACGTTGCAGGATTAGACGAATCCTATGAAAGTCGTACCGGACTTCCCGTTCTTTGGCGCTAGCGCCCCAAGGACCTTCTCAGTTATTCAGTCCTCGCGGACCGAAGGAAAAAGAGCTTGGCCATGGACTGATAATCCTCACCCTCGCCTAACCCTAACCCGAACCCCTAACCCTGACCCGAACCCCTAACCCCTAACCAGGGTTCTGGTGGCGCGGTGTATGTGGCGCTGTGGCGTTGTGGCGTTGTGGCTGGTCACGTGAGTGGCTGTGCTGTGGCGTTGTGGCGTTGTGGCGGTGGCTAGTAAGGCACGTGATGTGGCGTCACGTGACGGTGGCTTGGACTGAGGCTGAAAGGCTTGGCACACGTGACTTCCGTAATAGGAAGTCCGGTCCCCTTTCCGAAATAGGAAATCGTAATACATTTCCTATTTAGGTAAGTTTTCTTCCTTCGTGTTAGATTACTGAATCCGGAAACACACCCGGGGTCATGCATGCAGAGATGCATGCATGATGCATGACGCATCATGCAATGACCATTTAGGAAACCACCACGTTCGCGTGCGCTCGGTTACCTATTTCGGACATCCTTCCGGCTTCCGACGTGACAGGGATATTTCACCGCTCGACACACACCTCGCTTAGAATACGAGGTCGCCGACGCACGTAATATGGGGCACACCACGGCCCCCTCGCCCAATCCTACACCGTTATCGTACACCCTCACGATAACGGGCTTATCCCCCACCAAGATAGTGGTGGGGTCAAGTATTTCCGCTATGTCCGGGAGGACATCTATATCTACCCCCTCCTCCCCACGGCCCTGATGAGTTTTCTGGAAAGATAACGAAACGGTATCACTGACTGAGTCTCACGATTATAGTCACCGTCGGCCCACCTTTTTCGTTTTCAACAAAACTTTATCTTCTTCGCTTCCTTCCTTCCGCCCCGCGGAAACTGCACGTCACGCTCAGCGTAGTGTGCCTAACCCTGGCCAATATAGTGAGACCTAATCCGGAACCTCCTCCCATAACCTGAGATTACTACCCGTTCTCGATTCATTCTATACATCTTCTACGATTCTACTTATACTGTTTCCTTCATCAACAATCCTCCTCTTCAACCTACCTGGCACTTCACATTTCTCTTTCTTATACTGTCTCTTTCTTTTTTCCTCACTTTATTTCCTATATCTTCTCTTACTTCCATACTTTCTACTATTGCTTTCTACTTCCTGATCTTACCTTACAACTCTACTCAGTCCTTATACTTCTTCAAGTTCTTTATCACTTTCATCACTTATCATTTTCTTCCACTTCACTCACAATATGCATTTCCTTTATCATACTACATTTTCTTCTAAAAGTTCTCGTTCTTATTTGACTTGGCCATGTGGTGAGGCCCTATATCCCACATCTCAAGCATCCTTGTTGAGTTGTTTAAAGATGGACTGGAGTACATCTTAGATTACTCCTTCAGCGCCTCTTTCAACTCTTAACTGCCAGTACTTTTGTACTAGTATATGGATTGCTACTCACTTGCAGTTAGTACCCCTTTGGTACTACTGCACCGCTTCTGGTATCGTATCTCTTATCTCTCTATGGCTTATATTTTGCTTGTACTCTTGTTACTTGCTTCTTTGCTGTGGTTGATATAGCTGTGCCTACTCGTGCTTTCGCGCTGGCTGTGTAGATTAGACCTGTTTTGCTGTGCCTACTCTCCTGTCTCTAATGTCAATCTACTTAACTCCTAACCCTAACCTTTGGCTCTGCAGCCGGGTAGTTGAGATTTTATATGAACGGCAAGGTCAAATCACAAGTACTTAGTTGCCGTTGTCGTACCCACTGGTAAAGGTGAAACCCCGGGTTTCACCTTCGGCTCTGAAGCGGGGTAGTTGAGATCTTTTAGGAATGGTAAGGTCAAATCGAAAGCACTTAGTTGACGTTCTTGGACACACTCTCAAAGGTGAAACCTCGGGTTTCACCTTCTGCTGTGCCGTCTGGTCCTTTAGATTTTATCAGAACGGCACTAAAACCTATTGTCAATAGATTAGAAACAGCAATTGATATATATACCTCGGTGTATACGTTACCGGTATCTGCCCAGTACGAAGCGCTACTTATTTTCTTCCTCCTAGCAAGTAACTCAACGCAACTTGCAGACAACCACGAACGGTCGGATTGTATTTCAATAGAGGATATTAGAAGCGTAGGTGATATTAGCATAAAGGACGGGGTAGGTAGATTCTTATAGATCTTTTGACAATGTTACTGACGTCATGATATATAAGCCGCAGTTGTCCTGCCTAATAATAGCTTTTAGGCTAGGGCCGTATCGACCTTCCTTTTATATTAGAGCCTCGTTTCTCTACTATAATTAGTTGTAGTAGCTACTAGCTCTATAAGTGGCGATCGGAGAGAACGTATGATACTGTAAGTACTTTCTCCTCTTGCTTCTGTATGCTGTTCAGTAATCTACATAATGGAGGTAGTGAAACCCGAGGTTTCACCCTTGGCTACTACTTGTATTTATTATGACATTGATATTAATAACATATATATATACAATAATACTAACCTGACCATCAGAGATTATACACACTTGATAGGCTATAAACCATCAAATCAATACTAAAATGAATCGGATACAGAAGGAAAATACACGCGAGGAAAATGGTCAGCGTGCGGAGGCAGAATCCTTGCATTTACTCTTCAACAAGCAATTATCCTGTCCAGGATGCGGGGCCTCTGACACTCTACGTGGTGCCTTCATAAAGGATTGTGCTGGTAAGAAGGATGAGCATGGAAGACGATATCGGCGCTTTGTTTGTCGTATTACATCAAATTGTAATAAGTCAATTGGTGTTACAGAGTTTCTACAAATTTGTAGACCTGTAATGGAAACGAGCTCTCTGCTCAGTACTCCTACTGTTGTAGCCTCAGGTATGTAAATTTAATCATACTTATCATCCCTGCTTGCTTTCAGTTATTATATTATTATATGGTTAATCAGTCCAATGTTAATAATCTTAACGTATTGGTGGGGTATCATTACTGACAATTTTTGATAGAAAATCAACCAGAACAACTTCGACCGCCTAGTAGAAGGCTACATAGTAAAGATATACCTATTCTGAATAACAGAGTTGTAACTCAACAGATACAACATAGCATCTCGGTATATCCCCAAAATCTGATGTTCTTCTACAAGATACTTCTTATAAATTGGAGCATATATATTTATATATATTTTTCACATGATTGTTTTACTAAGTTTAATATTTGTCTTATAACAGATTGCAGACCAAGGCACACCTAATATATCTCCTGGAATCACACATACAGAATGGAATGATTTTATCAGTGCTGATGCTGAATGTAAGTTAATCACTCGTTGAAAATAAATGGATTGTTTTTGTTACCTGCATAAATATCTGCTTCGTGTTTTAGGTTACAATATAGTTAAACTATCATCTTACTCTGACTAATATGTATAATTTGATATAGATAAAAAGGCTGAAGAAAAGGCAAAAAAGGAGTTGTGGGATGAGATATTTATTCTTTGCAATGAGCTTCACCAGGCTCGGCAGGAAATTCTGGACTTGAAATGCCAGTTATCGGACATTCATCCTATGTCCAACCATGGTACCAACTCTTCAGAAACTACGCAACAAATTTTAAACGAACCGAATACCAACACAAATTGTAGTAGGAGTCTGGCCACTTCTTCACCCACCATAAGACTCTTACACGTGGATACCACTGCTGTCAACCCAAACCGTTCTCCATTACCAATCAAGCCTAATGCTAAATTAACCTATAGTTCTGTCTTAAGACAAGGTATATGTTCCTTATCTGCACATTACAAACAAGTTAATCTAATACCTATACCAGATAAAGGAGATATAAATATCACTGAAGAAGGAGGCCAGCATAGAACGAAATCTTTTCAGAGAAAACGGAGCACTACTTCAACACCCCTGTATCTTGAAGGTATTCCACATATACCAATAGTTGAGATCAAAGAACTACTCAAAGCAGCACCAATTCGAATCCAGTTACGCCATATACGAAACATTTCCTGGATCGATCGTCGTATTGTTGAATTACTAGTAGATACCAACCACTTACTTCATATAAGGAACCGCTTAGAGAATCATTCCAAGTACAAGGTTAACAGATCATTTGATCCTCTTAAGCCTAGTTCTTTTAACTGGGAAGGTAACTCATTACCAGAATCCCAAGAGGCAGTCCTGAAGAGGAACTTTGTGGAAAGACTGGCAGCTTCAATTGCTTCAAGCACAAATCATACAACCCGTCAGCATGTAATGAGTTGGTCACAAAATCGCGGTCTCGGAACCCAGTTGAAGGATCAATTGAATAAGCGTGGTATTCAGATTTCTCAGTCTCCTATCAACAATATTGCTGTAACGCGTACAGTCAATACTACCTGTCATGAAGCCTCTCAAAATTCATCCTTTACCTCCCCAGATACTATTGCATATCAGACAACGTTATCACGAAAGAGGCGGCTCTCATTAACAGCTGATTTTACACCGTATTACTCCTCACCTCTGTCATATATTAAAATTCTCTGACCTAATTAAGATATTATAGGTTGAATTCATCCTCTCGAAAGTCCAAAAAACAATTGGTATTAAAGCCAAGTCCCGTCCTAATCGATTCTGATTAATGTATCACATTGGATATCTCAATACAAACTCCCTGGATAACAGGAAGTTTGAACAGGCAATCAGCCTTCTCGAAACATCCTTCGACTTTCTCTTTATTGCTGAGCATTGGTATCAGCATCACGCTACACGTCTCGCTCATCCTCTTGTCCACAGCTCTACCGTTCGCCGTAACTCAAAGATCAATACACGACCTCAAGGCCGCCATCACGGCGGTATTTACCTTCTTGTTAAACCTTATCTACGCTCTGTTATACAGCAAACCATCTGCACACATGACTCGATAACCGTTGCTCTACCAGGCCTCCGATTTGCTGGAGTCTACTACCCACCATATTCCCTTCAACTAGCGGATATTCAGCGTGATCTGGATACGATTGGGTCCGTTGACTTCCTTGTCGGTGATATAAATACCAGATTCCACTGTGATTCACCTCTCTTCCAGACTACTGCTCCTGCATTACAACCTCGATCTATTCTCTTTCAGACCTGGGCTATCGATCAGCACATGTTTCATCTCTCTGATACGGCAAATCATAATACTGTCGATAGAATTCCTGATCATACTTTTGCAAAAGAGGAAATCCGCAATCTCATTCAGCTCAACCTGATAGCTACGAATTCTATTGGCTTTCGAACTGATCACCAATACCTACTGCATCTTCAGGTACACAAAAACACCAACTCTATTGATATTGATTCCGACCAGACTTCCGCTTCACCGACATTACCATTACCTGAAACTCCAACACGATTTCATATACAACGTCTTCGACACCCTAAGACTGCAGCTAAATATAGGAAAGCTTGGTGTCTTATGGATTCTCTATCTTTATCCTATAAAGGTTCTGAGAACTTTGATGTTGATATGCTTGACCACCTCCTGTGCTCTTCATTGCAAGCAATTGCGGAAATGGTACTTGGAACCTACCAACCAAATGAGTGCCGTAAACGGCCAGATCTGGTTAGCAAGAAACTTGCTGGGAACCATGATATGCAGTCCAGTATTCAACTTCTCCATCGGGCCCAACGTGCTTCTGCTGCTACAAGCCCTATAATTAGCTCTTCTCCAACTAGTACTCCTATTGAAGAATGTACTAATCACTATCGAAATATCTTCAATCGATCACCAAACCAGTCTTCTCAAGTTACACCACCTTCCCACCAGAATATGGACTTCATGGCAAGTAGTCCATCTTCCACATCCGACTCTTCCATTAATCACCACGTGGATCACACGCAACTACACTCTATGGTTCCAGACGATGATACTGTTTTAGCATCTGGTCTTGTCGCTAAACTTTCTCCTGATGCAATCCAAGCCCAAATTCAGCAAATGTCAACCAGCACTTCAGGTGGTATGGATGGTATAACAGTTACAATGCTACGCCATCTACTTGATACCACATTTCCCCAGATACTCAGTACCCTCTACCTAGCCTGTATAAGGTCAGGAACAACTCCCACACGTTGGAACCACAGTGTCATCTATCCACTTTCTAAAGATCCTGGCAAACCATATACCGCTGGCAATACACGACCAATCAGTCTGATCTGTATCTTCCGAAAGATATTCGAATCAATCCTTCTTCCTTCCGTACGTGGGTCTGGTGATATGACCTATTCACCTGTTCAAGCAGGATTCCGATCTGGATACTCGACCTTAACCAATGCTCTTACCCTGCATCACCTGATTGAGGAACGAATGGCACCCCATGTGGTCTTCCTCGACTTTGCCTCCGCATACGACAAGGTTAGCTGGACCTTTTTGGAAGTTGAATTACGCAAACAAGGAATAAATCCCTTGATATTACAACTGATATATCAACTGATGTATCACGATATGTCCTTCTCTATTGTTGTTAATGGTTGTCTATCCCAACGTCAACCTAGGACTATTGGACTCCTGCAAGGATCACCTCTATCCCCTATTCTTTTCAATAGATTTGTCAACAGCCTTCTCGTATCTCTCAACTACTCCAGTCTAGCGAGGCTACCCAGTGCTCTGTTCTTTGCCGACGATGGAGTGGTAATGTCACCAACAGCTCGTGGTGTACAAAGTCATCTTAACACCTGTGACAAGTGGGCTAATAATCATGGCATGTCATTTAACATTGCCAAATGTGGCTACCTCTTTACTGGTAAAGGAAAGGAGACTTGGATCTTGGATGACCTCTATCTTGACAACCTACCTATTCCGCGAGTCACATCCTACAAGTATCTGGGTGTTTTATTCAATGAGACTGGAATTGACTTTACGGCTCAGGCACAGATGTTATCAACAAAGGTATTGAAGCATATTGGTGCTCTTACCTGGTATTCAGATACATGGACTCCCCGAATTCGATACAACATCTTTAAGTCAATTGTGTCACCCACGATGGAATATTCCTTACCACTCCTCTACGCTGCTTTCCTGTGTGACCGACAGTCTCAAAGTTGGAAGGTTATTAAGAATACATATTCGAAATGTATTACCTGGGTTGCTGGCGGTCGTGCCAACAGACCTCATGTCACCTGTAACCTCCTAGGCCTTCTCCCTTGCCAACAACGTGCTCAATACCTCCTTGATCGCTTCTATCTACACCTGCTTACCATGAATCAACAAAATCCACTCTCAGCAATTCTCCAACACTATCAGTGGTATCCTAAATCATCAAGGATCCAGAAGATTCCTCGACAGTCTTACCTTATCTACCACTTTCTCAATCCACCCTCCTGCTTTATACCCTTACTCTCACCAATTGCAAATTTGATTCCTCTACCACCGGGTGTTCGAGGAGAGTTAGACAAGAAACTCCGTGCAGAAAAGCATCAACAGATTCTCGAAATCGGACCAAAGCCACCCAAGTTGCTTACAATTACCTCCCTGAGTACGCGGATTCCAGATCTAGATTGCGACCGAGTACTTGATGCACCTGCTACCGATCAACAACAATTCTTTGCCTGGCGACGGGGAGTATTTGGTTGGGGCCGCAAGTGTCCCTGCGGTGAGCTGTTTACCCGAGGTCATGCCAAATGCATGCCATTCACCGGAAATCTCTTGACTGTACAGGAGCAAGTACTCTATACTCTGGATCAGCAGATCTTGGGTGACGATATCAAGTACACCATCATGGACTTTTTACTCAACCAAGGAATATGGGACCGTGCACACATCCTTCTCGACTTCTGGCATACCTCGATGGCTAATATACTCAAACCCGATCCTCAACCTCCTCCTATAACCTGATCTTACCATCCACCATGTATTATTATTATAAAACGTCCAGAACTCGACTTCTCCTTCTTCATCGGTCACCTATCTTTAACAGTTATCCTACCTTGTATCTCTTATCCTGCTTTCCTGTTCTTTCTCTCTCTCTTTTCCTCTGTTTTTTTACTGTATTTTCTCTTACTTTTACTCTTTATTCTCTGATTTTCTACTGCTTTATTATGCATCCCATCTCTACTCCATTCTTATACTTCTTCTTTATCACCTTCATCACATCTGATTTTCTTCTACTTTACTCGTGATATGCATTTCCTTTGTCTTTCTACTTTTTCTTCTAAAAGTTCTACTCCTTGTTTGACTTGGCCATGTGGTGAGGCCTTGTATCACGCATCTCACGCATCCTAGTTGTGTACTTCATGGATGGACTAGAATCACTCTTTGTTGATTCCTTCAGTGCCTCCTGTAACTCACAAATGCTGGCACTTTTGTACTGGCACTGGGACCACTACTCTATAGCAGTAAGTACCCCTTTGGTACTACTGTTGTGCTGCTGGTATGGTGTCTCTTATCTCACTGTAGCTTGGGTTGTTCTTGTACTCTTGTTGCTTGCTTCTTCACTACTGTTGATGTTGCCTTACCTGCTGGTACTTTCGTGTTGACTGTGTAGATTAGACCTGCCTTTCTGTGTCTGCTCTCCTGTCTCTAAGTCAATCTACTTAACTCCTAACCCTAACCCTTCACTTCTTGCATCTGTGAAATATAGGATTTAAAAAGCCGGTGTTTTGTTGAAACGAACTTATATCCCATCTTATGTACAAAACTGCTTACAACGTCACATTTTTCAACATTTCTTAATTGAGCCTAGATTGTGGCCAGATGATCCTAGACTGGTGGTGATCTCTAATTTAAAGTTGCAGCTTCTGAATAGTAATACTTGAGTAGTTGTTCTAGATTTTACAGGTAAAATTACTTGCAATTAAAGAGAATTTACCATGATGGAAAGAATTACACTTTTCAAATCAAACACCAGGTATCAAGAGATGTTACTAGAGTAGCACTATTATTGTGTATTCAGTTGTAGTTTCTTTCTTTTATTCCCTCTACAATGCTGCAGTTTTACAGAAATGATCTTATTCAATATACTAAGTTCACTAAAATAGGAATTTTTACCCCCTTTAACTTGATTCTCACCTATCATCATAGGTTAAAAGAGCTGGACTGTAATCATATATTCAATTCATACATCTATAATGTGTAGGGTAAACAGAACTTACCTTTTGGTGAAATAAACTTTTATATTTAGTTAAGTACAAAAATATCCTTAATATTACACTTTTCAATCTATATCATACTCAAAACATGCTTGATTTGCCAAGTTAAAAAATCATATACTTAATTACAGGCTAATCCCTAAGCTTCGAGTCAAACTTCTTTCCTTCTTTCCTTTCTTATCTCCTCCCACTTTTGTTACTAAGCTAGTCCTTAACCTTTTTCTACACAAATCTACTACAAACCTTAAAAACAAGCATAGTAGCTAAAACAACCTTGATTCTCTACTTTGAAAAAGATGTACTTATCAATTCCCTTCTCCTACATCACCATAAGCTTATTTTACTATTACTTACAGTTTTCAAATCTCTAACCTTTTTTCTTCCTATATACATTATTACTATTGACCACATTTTCAACATTACTTACATTTCTGTCCATCTACATATTTTTACTATTTTATACATTTTCATTACTACACATATTTTTCCTATCCTATACATTGCTACCATCATATAAAACTTTCTTATTATAACTAATTTTACTCTCTAACCTATTTTCATTATCGTATACATTTTTCTCAACACACTCTTTTTTACTATCATATAATAATTACTACTCTTTTTCAATATTGTATTTTGTAAAACTGGAATGGCTAATTTTTAAGTATGGAGTACTGTAAGAAATTGGAAAGTGAAAAATGTAAAAAAAAAAAAAGTGTGGTGGCTGTTCTCATGCTGAGATGTACACTTAATTGTAACATTTGCTATGAAATATTTTTTTTTCACTGTAAAAAGTATGAGATGTACAATACATTTTAGCCACAACAACAAGGAGGTGGCACAATTTTCAATCCACAACAACTTTTTCAATTTTCAATTAATTAAAATGGGATAAAGTTATTTCAATTATTTGAATCAAGCTGATCTTAATTATATAAAAAAAAAGTTCTAAAGCTAAAAATTAATATTTCTTGTTTTCATTTTGGTGTGGTGTTGCTACAACATCTTGTGTTACCATTGGGAATTTCTGACCCTGAGGTTGTTCATAGAAGGATCCAGAAGATTCCTCGACAGTCTTACCTTATCTACCACTTTCTCAATCCACCCTCCTGCTTCATTCCCTTACTCTCACCAATTCCAAATTTGATTCCTCTACCACCGGGTGTTCGAGGAGAGTTAGACAAGAAACTCCGCGCTGAAAAGCATCAACAGATTCTCGAAATCGGACCAAAGCCACCCAAGTTACTTACAATTACCACCCTGAGTTCGCGGATTCCAGATCTAGATTGCGACCGAGTACTTGATGCACCTGCTACCGATCAACAACAATTCTTTGCCTGGCGACGCGGAGTATTTGGTTGGGGCCGCAAGTGTCCCTGTGGTGAACTGTTTACCCGAGGTCATGCCAAATGCATGCCTTTCACTGGAAATCTCTTGTCTGTACAGGAGCAAGTACTCTATACTCTGGATCAGCAGATCTTAGGCGATGATATCAAGTACACCATGATGGACTTTTTACTCAACCAAGGAATATGGGACCGTGCACGCATCCTTCTCGATTTCTGGCAAACCTCCATGGCCAATATACTGAAACCTGATCTACAACCTCCTCCCCTTAAATAAGATTTCCGACTGTAATGGATTCCTCTTATTTAACTTTTACCACTTGTATTCTCCTACTTTGTCAATCACCTACTTTTTTACAGTTATCCTATCTGGTTGTTCTTATCTTATTTCCTTGTATTTTCTTTTTTATTTTCTTTACCGTATTTCCTATATTTACTCTGACTTCTACACTTCCTGCTATTGTTTTCTACTGCTTTATCATCTATCCTAACTCTACTCACTACTTATATTTCTTCTTTATCACTTCTATCACATATTATTTTCTTCTGCTTTACTCGTAATATGCATTTCAAGTTCCTTTATCTTTCTACATTTTCTTCTAAAAGTTCTCGTTCTTCTTTGACTTGGCCATGTGGTGAGGCCTTGTATCCCGCATCTCAAGCATCCTGGTTGCGCTGTTTAAAGATGGACTGGAGTACATCTTAGATTACTCCTCCAGCGCCTCTTTCAACTCTCAACTGCTGGTACTTTTGTACTAGTATAGGGATTGCAACTCTCTTGTAGTTAGTACCCCTTTGGTACTACTACCCCGCTTCTAGTATGATATGGCATATCTCACTATGGCTGTTGTGGTGCTTGTACTCTTGTTACTTGCTTCTTTGCTGTGGTTGATGTAGCTCTGCCTACTTGAGCTTTCGCGCTGGCTGTGTAGATTAGACCTGTTCTTCTGTGCCTACTCTCCTGTCTCTAATGTCAATCTACTTAACTCCTAACCCTAACCCTATATCAATACATCATATCACATATCATATTACAGATATTAAGATTCCTTGCCCACCCCTTATTTTATATAGATCTAACCTATTTCCCTCCTGATGTTGTAACTCCTTTTTTCTTATACTCAATTTCCTCCAAAACCTTTATCTTTTCTCTCACTGTTGTATCTTATTAGCACTATTAACAACTTTATTCTGCTCCACAACCTCCCAATGTCTACCAAGAAATCCAGTATTCCACTTCTTTCAACTTCACAGCAGATTGAAGCATATGAGTTAGGAGAATTGAATGAAAAATATGACAACTGGACTCAGGATAAGATTCCTCTGATGAAAAATGCCATCATTAAAACTGTTTGTAAGTGCAAACATCTCTCTTACAAGTTTAAGCTATTATTTAATCTGAAATAATCATAGATACTGCCTTGAAAATTATTCCCAAGTCTAGTATTAGTTGTCTTAGAGATGGAAAGAATTCCTCCTTCTGTCTGATTCATAAGAGAACAGGAAACTTTACAGATGATTGGAGAAAATGGTGGTTTGATTTCAGCAAATTCAAAGAGAGCAATTATCCAGGCAGACCATTTGGCAGCAGTTCCTTATTTGACTTCAATCAGTTAATGATTGGAATCAAAGCAGGATGGCTGTTAGGCATAAAGAAAATGCACAGACCTCTCGGTAGGGTAGCTGCGCACAGACCCTCATTTTATCGAGAGCCTAACACCCCCCTCCGGCCCCGTTCTGGGGCCCGCACGTCCTTAGCGAGATTTCGAAGAGTTGCGTCCTATGACTAAAATGTCATTCCAATGAAGCCCACTTCATAATACCATATACGTCACTGCCGTCCGTCCGACCGGAAGCTGTTCGCAGGATATATAAGAGGGCACCTCTGGGTACCTCTGAGAACATGCTCCGCGCCCCCTATTTTCCTGCCACATAGTTTTGCAACACCACGCTCAACTATCGTGAGCCCCTCCTTTCTTGGCCCCCTTTGGGGTCCCTCTCCTGCCCTCTGCCCCCTTGATGGCCTCTGCCTAGGGGCATGGTATCCTCTCTATCCTCTCCCGCCTTTGCTTCGCTTGTCTCCTGTTCGCTTGATGGGGGAGTTATCTGGGTTCGCCCAGTAGTCCCGTCTCGCTTTTGGGGCCTCGCTTAGCTTTGGCACGGTCGGCTTCCTCTCTTCGTTTCCGGTCGGCGCTGGTGGTGGTGGACGCCCGTCTCCCCACTTTGCACGATCCCTGAGGGGGAACACCTCGGCTAGTAACCTCGGGGTCTGTCTCCTGGTGAGACCTGGCCATACCCTCCTAGTCGTCTCGGTTCAAGTTGCGGTCGCCTTCCTCCCCTCGCCCTTCCCTTACCATTCCTCGCCGGTGGGATCCCCTCCACTAAGTGACGCTATCTCTCGGAGAACAAGGGACTACATGAGAGACGCGGTAATACGGCGTCGGTTCGGTTTTTACGGTCGGGTTTTTCTGGGGCCCTTGGCCCTCCCTCCTTTCTACGTCGGGGCATCGGCTCGCATCCTACTGCCCACCCTCCTTGGCTGGCACCCTACTGCTCCTGGCTGGCACCCTACTGCTTCCGTCGTGAGCTGGCACCTTACTGCCACCTAAGCCTTTCGGGACGTGGGTGATGTTTTGGCCTCTTCGTCCCGGCCATCATTCTGGGGGCCCTAGCCCTGGCCCCTTCCTCCGGTCAGTATTGCACTGCCTCGGGCCGGTCGGATCTCTCCTCCTACGAACCTTTCCCCAATGGACTGGGGTCGCGCCACAGATCGGTGCCACTGCCTTGTTTACGGGGCCGATTAGGGTTAGCCTCCGGGCGGCCGGGTTTGCCTTGGGTCTGCCCGGTGGGTTGGACTTGGACTTTCTTTTGTGCCTTTGGGCTGGGATTTCCGGGGGGATTTTTTCTTGGGCTTCCTGCTTTTCCTGTTTTGGGTTTCTTTTGGGGCTTGGTTCGTCCGGGCTGTAGGAGGGGCTTGATTCGGGGCGAGATGTGCGGTTGGCTCCATACCAGAGGGGCTTGGGGTTCTTGATTTTTGCCTCAGACGGAGGAGGGATGCGCGTGTTTACAGGTTTTGTTTTTGCCATAGCTAGCGCTGCATGCAGGTTCTTGTACCTTAAACAATGAATATATGATATAAAAAAAAAAAAAAAAAAATGGGTACCTCTGAGAAGTGGAACGAAGGAAATCCGTCGGAGGCGCATTAAGTTATCAGGCTTCAAAGTTGGGCATCCTAACTATGGGCCGAAAGTGACGGGACGTTTTCGGTTCGGAAATCCGCAATTGCTCCTACAGTGCCCCAGAGGCCATAGGGGTTAAATATGACACCAATACCTATCTGAAGGCCGCTGTATGTTGGTTGGTCCTGGAAACGGGATCCCTCGAGAGGTGATTCTCTTTGAGGCGAGGCGGACCGAGGGGAAGCTGCTCAGACTCAGAAGACCTAATAGGCGGTAGACTTATGAGTGTTGGCACACCGTCTACGCAACCTGCATTATGCATAGGTACCCGACACATACGTTGGCCACTATGTGAAATCGGAAGAGACTACTGGAACGATAGTCAAGACGACTGAAGTTTCAAACAGAAGTCTACTCGTCTCTATAAATCGAAGACCGGTCATTCGAGGATAATAGCGCATCCTACGACTAGACGGAAAAGGAATTTATGAGAACGAAGATGGTGTGTGAAAGTTCAGGGTCAAACAGTGTTCGCACTTGTTAAGACTATGAGACGTTAGCGTACAACCTTGGATAGGTACTTAGTTATGGGAGGATTAGATGTAGTCCGCGAACACTCAGACGCGGGATATAAATATCGAAGTGCCTCCCAAGCTTTTAGACATCATCAAGCAACGGAGAAGAGACCTTAACAATATAACATTGTTTTACCTACGAATCTTTATAAAATTATTTCCCTTATCGATTAAGCGAGTTCTTAGTAGTCATAAACGAAAAGAACAATTCCGAGCCTTCCTAGACAAATCTCCGTCTATTACGAAAGATTCAGGCCTAAGTCTTCTCGACAATTAATCAGAGTCGGCTTCCGCCTAACACTATATTGTTAGCTCTCCTTGTTACCAAGGCTCACTAAATAAGTCAGTTACTGCTCTGCGCTAAGCAAGCGCATGGGTTCGAGTCACGCAGACGACGAGTCCGTTGAAAGCACGGTATACTACCCTGCGATAGATGATACGGTACACTGCCCTGCGTTTGATGATACGGTCGGATTAGACACGCTTGAGGAACTCTCCCGAACCAATTCAATATTCGAACCACCGACCAAAGTACACTACCCTACTATTAGGTCAGTGTTATCCGGTCTGTCGGAGCCCCGAGAAATACCATTTCTGGAACAAGAAGCTCCCTCGTGGTATACCGACCCAACTCTAGTTCCTACGAAGGAACAATTTCAAAAGCTTTACGAAACCTGGTACGGGCCAGAATTCGTTTGGAAACCTTTCCTCGACTGGGACACCAGTGAAGAAGGATCCTTTGATAGCTACTCCATACCTACTATACCTTTGGCGTGGAGGCTCGGGAACCACCCGAACTCACATTAAGACCGAGTCCCATCAAAGGAAAAGATGACAGAACCATCGTCATCATGGTTCCCTGAAGGCCCGGGAACGCCGGTGCCATGGAGAGAACCTCCCAAAAAATTAAAAGATAAAGATGCGATGGACACCGGGAGCGAAGGAGAAAATGCACCGAGCCAACCTTCATCACTCCCCCCGGGAATAAGGCGTCCCCCAAGAGATGGGTCACGGGCATCAAGTGTTCCCAGCTCGTCCCGCTCATCCACTCCGAGGCCAAGGGATCAGGCAGCCGACTTGGCAAGGCTAGCTGCAAGAGTAGGAGTGGTATTACGCGATGTCCGGAGAGACATTACATCCTCTATCGACTCTGCAAACATAGCGTTTGCCCAGCTCACGGGGGCTCAACAGGAAAACGCGCTCCGGCTATTTGAAGTTCAAAAACAAATTGCCGAAGGAAAGGAACTCCATAATCAAGATATAGGGGTCCTGTTGATGCAGTGTCAGGGAGTAGAGACCGAAGTAAAGTCTCTACAAGAAAGAATAGTAAGGGAAATCGCGGAAAACTTGGCACAACAAGCTGCCAGACAAGACCATCACGAAGGGGTTACCTCGCAGTTACACCAGACCACGCTTGAACGGGACATTCTTCTACAACAAGCAGTAGAAGAAATCAGAAAGGAAATGAAGGACCGAGACCGGAAGGTAAATAGTGCCTTCAAGGAAAGAGATACGCTCTTTCAAAACGAGGCAAAGAAGACTCGTGAGGCACTCTCGTCTCAACAGAGTGAACTCAAAAAGATTGGTGAAGCGGTCCAAGAACTCCTCGTCTCCTCGAGAAAGAAAGAGACTCCAAAAGAAAAACCGGAAGCCAGCAAACGTGTAAGGATGGAATCGGTGGAAGATGATGAGGAGTACTATTCCAGACCGACTAGACAAGAAAAGGGGAAACAAATTGAGAAACCCCAAGCTAGTCGGGAAGGAACCTCAGACGCAACTCCACCACCTGGACAAGGAGGAGGAGGATACCCTAGTGATGACGACGGTGACGACAGTGACCGTGATGATGAAGGAAAAAGAGGCGGTGGGCCAGAAAGGCGCCGCAGGGGTCTAACCCCAGAACAATCAGACCTGGCGAATGTCCTGGCAGAAGCCTTCGTGGTGAACACAAAACGGCCAGCGGAGGCACCACCGTTTTTTGAAGGAGAAAAGCACCAGGATGTACACATTTGGCTCCAGCAATGTATCGATTATTTCGACCGAAATCCTCACATTTGGAGAGATGACCGGGAACGGGTCATATACGCCCTCAACCGTACCAAGGGGAAGATAGTAACACCATACACGATATGGTACCGGAGAAAGATGGACGGGCTACAGGGCGAAACCCAAAATCGGAATTTTCGAAGATGGACCCGCTTCTCGTACGAAATAGGAAAGGCTTTTGCGCCTCTACAAGAAGGACGACAAGCCCTGCGGGACATGAAGGAAGTAAAATACAAGGGCAACATTCAAACCTACCTCCGAATCATGCACAACCTGAATAACAAAGCCAATATGACAGGTGAATCATGGAGAGAGACAGTTGAAAGAAACTTGCCCGAAGACATTCTCACCCGTATTTCCTTCCAAAAATTCGATACCGACGAGGAGTGGGAGGATGTTGTAATAGAGGCCGGCCGGGCAGAAGAAGACCTTCAGTACCGAAAAAAGTTACTGAAAGAAGGCAGTTCCCGACACACCTCCTCTAAGGATACAAAAGATAAATCCTCAAAAGACGAAAAACCTGATAAGCCACGAAGAGATAAGGCTTATATAAAAGGAGGTGGGGGACCCTCACGAAAAAGGAAACGAGAGGACCACAAGTCGGAACGGCCGTCTAAGAAATTAGGAGGAAGTGCTCCGATCACGCATTCAAATTGGTCTGAAGCCCACCAAGGAATCTCGCAAAGCGTTATAGATGCGAGAAAAAAGGACAACAATTGCACGAGATGTGGAAAAAAGAACCACACATATAAGACGTGCTACGGGAACATTCAAATATCGGCAGCAACAGTAAGCCGAAGACCATTACGAATGGGCCCTAACCGAGCAAGGTCCACCAAACCACCAAGACCTGCTCGAAGACCCGCACAAGCTGGACAGGTCAGGACCACTAGCCGATTGTGGGAATTAGGTGAAGACGAGGAAGTGACATAAGTCTTCATGAAGGTACCGACAACGACGGTGTTCGGGTAGTCTAGTAGACACATGGTCTCTAGGAATCGAAATCAACGGCAAAACAAGAGACCGAAGCGAGGCAAGCAACCATGCTGGACGACCTGAGTGGGAGTACACGCGTCCCTCTTGCTGAGACAAGAGGATTAACAAAGAGCAATGTTGACATTGGCGGCGCCTCTATGCTTCCCAAGGTAATAACGTATGTTTCGCCCCAATGCCCCGAACACATGCTTGTTTGGGTAGTCAGGCACGTGACCTGGAATCTGAAAGGTCTCCGATAAGGACCAAGACCTAGACAGGAAACAGACAGCACCAAGGGTACCGACAGGAGCGACAGTAGGGCTAAGATGAAAGATTTAGGAGGATGAGCGAGGCGTATCTTCGACCACTAGGTACAAGAGCTCTAGACCTCACCTCTATTTATTACTTCTTAGGTGCCGCGCTGGTACCGAACGGGCACCCGATAAAATGAGGACACTGTCTACGGTTAAGCGAGGGTGGATAATAAGCCCGGGAAGGTTATCAAAGGGACAGCCGACCAGCCCTACGCACCCGGCTCTTGTCCCCATGATATCTGGACGATGGCAGAGACCCCCAAGTTTGGTTCCACAGGTAGAAAAAGTGGAAGGTATGGGAACTCCTCGGCAGGAGGTAAAGACCGCTAGTAGTGGGCTGCCCGATATACCAAGAATATTTCAGTTTGTCTGAGGAGACCTCAATGGTCGAAACCGTGCGGGCATGGTAACAAACATTTTGTTACACAATGCCAAAACGAAAGCCAGAAGAAGATCGCGGACAGCCGCGAAGACGCAAGCTTTACGCGTCTCTACCTAAAAGATATTCCTGCCCTGAGGGAGACGCCTACCTCTTTTTAAACCATAGGCGACAAAAGATTAAAGTCCTGTTGGACTCAGGCTCAAATGTGTTCGTCATCAATCAAAGATTGGTACAGGAACACCGACTACCGTTCACACAACGATCGGACGCGGTCAAAATTTATGGGTTTGATGGGACCGCAGCAGTCTCCGGAGGGAAGTTTTACACCCATCCCTTATGGTTAGAAATAGGAAGAAATAGACATCTGTCTGAGATAACCTGCGAAATAGCCGAACTTGGATCATACGGGATGATTATACCATTCGGCTGGTGGCATGAGGAACATCCTATATCCCACATCGAAGACCCAAAAAGGTGGTCGTTCGACGCAAAATGTTGCGAAAAATATGTGGAGGAAGACGAAGGAATAGCCGACATGTTCGAATACGATGAGACGGTAGTCTTTGACGAAAACGCTGCCTATATTGGGAGGATTGGCGCTAGTGAAAGTCCCGACGATATAGTCTTGGGATCGCTACCTCAAGAATATTGGCGACACAAGGACCTATTCTTGCCACAAACAGCGGAAAAGTTGGCGCCCCGGAGGACGTTCGATCATGAAATCGAACTAAAGGACGACGCGAAAGCGCCCTGGGGTCCAATCTACCCCTTGTCAGAAAAACAGCTTGCCGCGCTAAGAGAATACCTTAAAATGATGATGGATCAAGGAAAAATCACAAGGAGCAAATCCCCCGCAGGCGCACCAGTGCTGTTCGTCCCGAAACCCGACGGCAAACTTCGGTTAGTCGTAGACTACCGAAACCTCAACCGTATTACGGTTTTGAACAAGCACCCACTGCCACTGATGTCCGAGCTCAGAGATCGGGTAGCTGGGGCTAAGATTTTCACAAAGCTTGATCTGAAAGACGGCTATCATCTGATAAGAATTAAAGAAGGAGACGAGTGGAAGACGGCTTTTCGAACTCGATACGGCCATTACGAATACAAGGTAATGCCTTTCGGGCTCGTTAATGCTCCGGCAACCTTCCAAGACATGATGAACCAAGTCCTGCATGAATTTTTGGACTACGGAGTGGTCTGCTATTTGGATGACATTTTGATATATTCAAAGGATGAAAAGAGTCACGTTGAGTTAGTCGATCAAGTCTTGCAAAGACTCGCCGACTACCAACTAGCTGTATCCTTGAAAAAGTCAGTCTTTCATGTCCAAGAGGTAGAATTCCTGGGATATATGGTATCTGTCGAAGGGGTGGCTATGAGCACGAGGAAAGTCGATTCCGTATTGAGTTGGAAATCGCCGGCGTCGGTAAAAGAAGTCCAGATATTTATTGGATTTGCCAATTTTTACCGACGATTTATACGAAGTTTCTCCGGAGTGTGTAAACCGATAACGGAGACACTAAAAGGAAATCCAAAGGATTTCCATTGGGGCGCTGAACAAGAATCGGCGTTCAAAGAGTTAAAGCATCGCTTTACGACTGCACCCATTCTACAACATTTCTACCCAGACCGGGAAACGGTGGTAGAAACGGATGCAAGCGACTTTGCCTTAGGATGTGTCTTGTCACAATTTGTGGATAAAAGGCTACATCCAGTTGCTTTCCACTCACGAAAGTTGAACTCGGCTGAACGAAACTACGAGATTCATGACAAGGAGCTACTTGCAATCCTAGAAGCGTTCAAAGAATGGAGGCAATACTTAGTAGGCACGGAAAAACCTGTGACGGTATACACCGATCATCAAAACCTACAATACTTCCTTACTTCTAAGGTTTGGAGCGGACGCCAAATTCGATGGGCTCAGAAGCTAGCAGAATACAATTTTAAGATTGTTTACCGACCAGGGACAAAAGGCGGAAAGCCGGACGCCCTGAGTAGACGGCCGGAGTACCGTCCTGAGGAGGGAGCTACGCATCGCGAGCAAACCGTTTTAAAGCCAGAACACTTCCAAGTAATGCTGCTGGCACTGCAGGAGGAGAAGGAAGAAGGGTTAGGAAAAGAAGTACTAGGTTGGAGCGATGAGAAAGACCTGGCGTTGAAACCAAGGACGAATACCTCGGACAGATACATCCGAGTAAGACGCTTGAACTACAAGGCAAGGTTACCCACTAAAGGTTCAAGAATGGCAGCCGGACATGACCTCTACGCCATAAGCGACGCCATTATCCCTAGACGAGGACAAGCGCTACTCGATACTGGAATAGCAATAAGCCTACCAGCAGGGACATATGGACGAGTAGCGGCCCGTAGTGGGCTGGCAGTACGTTCCGGAATTTCGGTCGGCGCAGGGACAATAGACGCCGACTATACGGGAGAACTCAAAGTCTTGCTCTATAACCACAAAGATGTTGACTGCCAGATCCGGGAAGGAGACAGAATGGCACAACTCATCGTGGAAAAAATTGACACGTCCGATTTAATGGAAGTTGATGAATTAGACGAGACTGAAAGAGGAGCCCAAGGTTTCGGAAGCACAGACATCGCGACAAGAAGTTTAACAATAAAGGAACAAGAACCCATCATATGTCAGCTAGAAGCATCGGCAGACAAAAATTTGTCCTGGTACGACATTGAAGAAATACCAGAGAAAATATTAATATCAACGGCCATGCTAAAACAAAAGACAATGAAGAAGTTTAACCCCGAGTTCCTTGGACAACTTCTTGAGGCGACGCTATCGGATAGAGACTGGCTGAAACGACGCGAGGACTTATCAAAGCTCCGAAATGAAGGAAAAGAATTCCCTAAGAACTGGACACTGATCGACGACCTTCTATACTATAAGAATCGTCTATTCGTCCCAGACAACCAAGCATTGTACACCAAGATAGCCGAGGGATGCCATGACGCAAAGATAGCCGGACACTTCGGACAAGAAAAAACCCTAGAAATCATCATGAGAGATTTTTATTGGAAAGGGCTAGCCGAATGGATCAACGACTACGTGCGATCCTGTGATGAATGTCAACACAACAAGTCACCCCGACATGCGAAATACGGACTGTTACAACCGCTGCAGACGCCGTTCACAGCATGGTCGTCGATATCAGTAGACTTCATCACCCAACTACCAGAGTCACAAGGTTGTACACAAATCATGGTAGTTGTTGACCGGTTTACAAAAATGGCACACTTTCTTGGACTACAGACTACGGCTACGGCAAAGGATGTCGCAAATACGTTCTTAAGGGAGGTTTGGAAGCTACACGGCTTACCGACGGAGATCATTTCGGATATGGACTCTAAGTTCGCTGGCGAGTTTTGGGAATCATTGTGCAAAGCGTTGGAGATAAAACGACGAATGTCGACGGCATATCATCCACAGACGGATGGACAGACAGAGAGAACCAACCAAGTGCTGGAAGGATATCTCCGAAGTTTTATTAACTATGACCAAGATGACTGGTATCAGTTACTGCCGTTAGCAGAACATGCATATAACAATTCTGCAACCAACGCTCACGGAATGTCCCCCTTTTACGCGAACTATGGGTTCCACCCTCAAACTGAGTGGATGAAAGAACGTGAAGTTCAAAACCCCGGCGCTCCCTATACGCGAACTGGATTAAAACGATACACGAACAAGCGAAAAGCTCGCTTGAAAAGACACGGGAAGGAATGACAAAATACTACGATCGGAAAGCCAAAAAACAACCTGAGTTTAGAATTGGCGACAAAGTTATGTTAAACGCAAAAAACATACGGACTAGACGGAAGTCGAAAAAGTTATCACCCAAACTCTATGGGCCGTTCCAAATATTGGAAAAAAGAGGCAACCGAGCGTTTAAACTAAACATTTCCGACCGATGGAATATTCACCCAGTCTTCCACGTATCCTTGCTCGAACCATATCGAGAATCGGTTCATCCAGAACGCAGGCAACCTCCCAGAGAACCAGAAGAGGTTGAAGGGGACTTGCAATGGGAGATAGAGAAAATCGTCCGTAGCGAAATACGGACGTATAGGAAAAGAATCAGCAATCGTTACCGGCAGGTACGAGAGCTATGGTATTTTGTGAAATGGCAGGGTTGTGCGGAAGATGAAAATACTTGGGAACCCGCGACAGGCATGGAAAATGCTGAAGAAGTAGTCGAAGAGTTTCATCGAGACAACCCGGAGATGCCAGGGCAGGAAGAAGTAAGACGATGAGGAAAAGGTTTTCCTACGGTGAACAAGCAAACGCCGGAAGGTTTTTTACCCTGACCACATCGGGTCTTAAAAGGAAATTTGTTAAATAAAAGATAATTAAGAAAGGTGCTCGAGGCGAGACCTTGTAGGAGGGAGCTCATGTTAGGCATAAAGAAAATGCACAGACCTCTCGGTAGGGTAGCTGCGCACAGACCCTCATTTTATCGAGAGCCTAACACCCCCCTCCGGCCCCGTTCTGGGGCCCGCACGTCCTTAGCGAGATTTCGAAGAGTTGCGTCCTATGACTAAAATGTCATTCCAATGAAGCCCACTTCATAATACCATATACGTCACTGCCGTCCGTCCGACCGAAGCTGTTCGCAGGATATATAAGAGGGCACCTCTGGGTACCTCTGAGAAGTGGAACGAAGGAAATCCGTCGGAGGCGCATTAAGTTATCAGGCTTCAAAGTTGGGCATCCTAACTATGGGCCGAAAGTGACGGGACGTTTTCGGTTCGGAAATCCGCATTGCTCCTACAGTGCCCCAGAGGCCATAGGGGTTAAATATGACACCAATACCTATCTGAAGGCCGCTGTATGTTGGTTGGTCCTGGAGACGGATCCCTCGAGAGGTGATTCTCTTTGAGGCGAGGCGGACCGAGGGGAAGCTGCTCAGACTCAGAAGACCTAATAGGCGGTAGACTTAAGAGTGTTGGCACACCGTCTACGCGACCTGCATTATGCATAGGTACCCGACACATACGTGGCCACTATGTGAAATCGGAAGAGACTACTGGAACGATAGTCAAGTCGACTGAAGTTTCAAATATAAGTCTACTCGTCTCTATAAATCGAAGACCGGTCATTCGAGGATAATATCGCATCCTACGACTAGACGGAAAAGGAATTTATGAGAAAAGATGGTGTGAAAGAATTCAGGGTCAAACGGTGTTCGCACTTGTTAAGACTATGAGACGTTAGCGTACAATCTTGGGAAAGGTACTTAGTTATAGGAGGATTAGAAGTAGTCCGCGAACACTCAGACGCGGGATATAAATATCGAAGTGCCTCCCAAGCTTTTAGACATCATCAAGCAACGGAGAAGAGACCTTAACAATATAACATTGTTTTACCTACGAATCTTTATAAAATATTTCTTCATCAATCTACGCGAGTTCTTAGTAGTCATAAACGAAAAGAACATTATCGAGCCTTCCTAGACAATCTCCGTCTATAACGAAAGATTCGGGCCTAAGTCTTCTCGACAATAATCAGAGTCGGCTTCA
>VBSK01000212.1:0-26544 GCA_006112555.1 Tuber indicum
TCGTATTTGTAAACTTATGTAACGTTCCTAGCTCGTGGTTAGCTAATAGCGACGGGCAACGATACTTCTCTTCTTAATTCCTATCTTGTGTGATATAACAGTTCTTAGATCCGTTGATCTACGTTATCACCGTTCGTCGGATAACGCCCGTTAAATCCTAACTAAGATAGCTTCCCCTTATATAGGCTCGTGAGAAATGTGTCGGATGTGCAATCGTGATAAAGAGCGTAAAGATGTTTTATTCGTAAAGTAATAGGTAAGGAAATTATTTAGAACAAAGCGTGAAGAGCCTATCTTCCTCGGTCGTATCGACCTCCTTATATAGTGCTCTTCCGCCAACCCTAACCCTGATGACTCACAAGTGTGAGCCTCGTGAAAAGCCTTATCAAAGTCATATGACTCAAATGAGTCATACGCGCGAGATCCCATGACTCATAATCGAGTCATGTGCGAAACATAACAAATCATAACATAAACAAGTCATATGACTCAAGCGAGTCATATGCGCGAGACCCATGACTCATAATCGAGTCATGTGCAAAACATAACAAATCATAACATAAACAAGTCATATGACTCAAACGAGTCATATGCGCAAGACCCATGACTCATAATCGAGTCATGTGCGAAATCCTGAGCTACCTGTCACATCCGTGACATTAGCTCCCCCCTCCTTAAGCCTGAGTCCCATCAGGCTTCTATCTGCTATCCCCCATCTTTACTAGGTCCCGTCCGTACGTGTGGACGGACCTTCGAAGTCTGTGAAACTTCGATTCCCACTCTCTGCCCTCGTCCTCACTACTTCGAGTGTGAGATTGGCCGTTTCGATCGTCCTCTGCTGTTGGGCGATCGTTTGTGCATGTGCCGAAATTGTGGCTTCGGCGATGCTCAGTTGACTTCATAGTCCCGAGATTTGCCTTTGTAGGCTTTCGAAATCGGGCTCGGTTTCTGCGGAGGAGTTTTCGGCCCCCCCTTCCACAGGCTTCGTCCTCGAAGTCCATTTGTGTCGGTAGGCATCCTTTCTTTGGAGCGGTGCCCTGCTCCCGTCCTTTTGCGGGTAGTACCCTACTTATACTTTTGCCGCTTTGTGCATCGCACAGTTCTTGCTGAAGCACTGCGTCCAGTCCTTAAGGGCGTGGTCTGGACGAGGACCTCCCTTCCTATATTCCCTCGGGAACCATCCGAATCCCTCCTTTTCCCTGTAATGTACGGGACACCCGTCATTGTAGCACACCGTCCAGCTCATCACGTTGTGTGCATTCTGTTTTGCTTCTTCCTCGCGCTTGGCGAGCTCTTCGTCTGTCGGCCCCATCCATGAGTACTCGGGGCTTGTGGGGGTGATTGCGCGAGGGCAATCATCCCAGCCCTCATGGGGCTTCATCGGCGACTTAGCGCCTTCGTCGTGCTTGAGGTTGATTGTGATCGTTATCCCGGTGGGGCTTGCTGGGATAGCTTCGGTGGAAGAGTTCGATGGCATCTTGAGAGTTGGTGAAGTTGCTCGCTGGATACCAGGTTTTATCGTGTTCGGGAGAGTAACCGGTCCACTTGGCACGGTATTGGAGCTTTCCGTAGCGCAAGCGAGAATCGATTATCTCGTCAAGTTCGTATTCGGATTCTCCGTCTATTTCTAGCGGAGGAGGAGTTATTGTTTGTGAGGGAAACTTGTCGTCGTTGTAGATTTCGAGGAGTGAGATGTGGAATGTGTTGTGTATTTTCATCGAGGGAGGGAGATCGAGCTTATATGCTCTATTCCCAATTCTTTCCAATATCCGAAATGGCCCGATTTTCTTGTAATCCAATTTCTTGGATGGTCTCGTGGTCTTGATGTTGCGTGGCAGCAACCACACCATATCCCCTGTCTGTAGGTTCGGATCGGGTCTTCGGTGCTTATCGTATTGTTCTTTCTGTCGTTGTTGTGCATAATCCATTTCGTATCGTAATGTGTCGTGTAATTGACTCATCTCCGTCTTATCTGTTATCATTCCACCACTCGTATGATTTGTGGCCTGACTTCTCGGATGTTGTCCATAGTTGGCAAAGAATGGTGTCGTGCCAATTGTTTCTTGTTTGCTGTTGTTGTATGCAAACTCCGCCATTGGAAGTAGTTCCCTCCAATTATCTTGTTGATAATTGATGTATGCTCGTAGATATTGTTCCAATATTCCGTTTACCCGTTCGGTCTGTCTGTCCGTCTGTAGGTGAAAGGCAGTGCTGAGCCTGTTCCAGATCCCCATTTCTCCTGTCGCTTTCTTCCATGCTCCGGATGTGAATAGTGATCCTCGATCCGTGATGATATTTCTTGGTAGTCCATGTAATCTAAAGATTTCGTGGAAGATTGTTCGTATGAAGGTTGCCGTTGTCATATTCTTTTTTACAGGAACAAAATGACTCAATTTGGTCAGGCGATCCACCACCACCAAAATGGCGTTCCATCCTTCCGAATTCGGAAGGTCGGTAATAAAGTCCATGGTTATCGTTTCCCATGGTTTTTCCGGAACTTCGTTTGATTTGAGTAATCCGTATGGCGCATGCTTGGCTGTTTTCGTCCTTTGGCATATATCGCAATTCTTGACGTATCTCTTGACGTCCTCGCGCATTCCCGGCCAATAGAATGACCTCGTGATGAGTTCAGTTGTTTTAGCCGTTCCTCCGTGTCCCGACATTCGTGAATCATGATGTTGTCGTATGATTTCCGTCCTTATCTCTTCTTCTTCCGCGATCCATTGCTTTCCCTCGTACCATAGCTGATTTTCCTTCCACTGGCATAAACCCAGTGCTATCCCCTTCATCTCCTTCTTTCCTTCTTCCAATGCTTCCTTTATTGCCTTGATAGTTCCATCTTTTTTGCTTGTTTCTCTTATTCTTTCTTCGTTTTCCGTCGTAATTTCAACCACCTCCATCGCTTCGATTCTGTCTTTTCTGAAATGTCGGTCGACCCCTAGTAGTGTTTGGATTATTCTGGTATTCCTTTCGTCATTATCGTCTTGTGGTCTGTCGCTCGATATCCTTGTGAGAGCATCCGGTTTGCCCCCTTCCTTGCCAGGTCGATATTCGATTTGGAACTTGAACTGACTTAGTTGTTCCATCCATCGTAGTTGCCGATCGTTTAGTACCTTGTCCTTCATGAACGGTACTAGGTTTTTGAGGTCCGATAGTACTTTCACGATTCCTTTCGTGTCGCAAATGTATCGTCTCCATTCTTTCATTGCTTGAACTATTGCTAATAGTTCTTTGTCGTGAACGTCGTAGTTGCATTCGGCGGGTGTCATTTTCTTTGACCGGTAGGCCACCGGTCTCCACCTTCCGTCTTCGCATTTCTGTGAGAGTATCCCGGAACAGACGTATTTCGAGGCATCGGTTTCGATTACTAGTTCTTTATCGGGGTCGTAATGAACTAGTAATGGGGCACTCGTGAGTCGTTTCCTGATGCCGTCGAATGCCTTTTGTTCATGTTCGTTCCATCTCCATTTGGCTTCTTTCTTTGTTAGGTTATAGAGAGGTTTAGCAATCCTGCTGAACCCTTCTATGAACCTCCGATAGAAGTTGCAGAATCCAATGAAGCATTGAACATCCTTTCTCGTTCCTGGCGGTTTCCATTTCCATATGGCATTTGTTTTGATTGGGTCCACTTTGACTCCTTGTCTGATGATGATGAATCCCAAGTATTCTGTTTCCTCCTTATGGAATTCGCATTTTGTCGGCTTGATCTTCATTCCGGATTTCTGGATGCATTCCATCACTTCTCTAACATCTCTGATGTTTTGCTCCAGGTTATCGGAATAGATGAGTACATCGTCTAGATAGACGATGCAGTATCTGTCGAGGAACCGACTCAATATTTGGTTAATCCATCGTTGAAAAGCCGCCAGTGCATTAGTTAGCCCGAAAGGCATAACCAGGTATTCGTACATTCCGTATTTGGATGCGAAAGTGGTTTTCCATTCATCTCCCTTTTTGATTCGGACGTTGTGGTACGCGTCCTTGATGTCGAGTTTGGTGAAGTATTGTGCTGTTCTTAACCGATCCAGGGCTTCTCCTATCAGGGGTAGCGGGTATCGGTCCTTTTTCGTGAGCAAATTGAGGGCTCGGTAGTCCACACACAGTCTTAGTTTTCCGTCCTTCTTTTTGATGAACATGATGGGTGATCCCCATGCTCCCTTCGTTTCTCGTATCCATCCTCGGTCCAAATTGGTTTCGATGTATTGTCTTAATTCTTCTAACTCGTGTTCACTGAGTGCATATACCTTTTTCCATGGTATATGTTGTGTTCTTTTTCCGTCTTTATCCAATTCGAGGTCGATCGTCAGGTCTACCCCGTGTCGATGCGGGGGTAGTTCCGTTGCGTTGTCTTCTTTGAAGAGGTCGTGGAACTTGTGATACTGTTTGGGTATAGTATCCCTCCAGTCTTGTTGCTTTCGTTGTTGTTTGTCTCGTATGGCCAGTTCCGTGCTGATGTTGATCTTGGCCCATTCTAGGTCTTTTGTGGTGAAGTTCCATCTGAGCATGCCGGTGTATGCTCCTTGCTTATATTCGTCGCGGAATTCTTCCGCCGTTATTTCGCATATCTGCGCCTTGTCGTGTGGGCTCTCGGTAGCCTCGTATTGGTCCGTTGACCCAAAACCTTGGTTTCCCCTTGTCGTGTTATTGAGGTCGTTAACTTCTTGAAGTTCTTCGTCGTTGATCTTTTCGATGATCAATTGAGCAATTCGATCTCCTTTAGAGATTTTATACTCCTTGTCATTCAGGTTGGCCAAGACCACCTTTATCTCACCAGTATAGTCGGCATCGATCACCCCAGCGTTGACTATTAGTTTGTGTCTGACTGATAGTCCACTCCGTGGTGCGATCCGTCCATAGGTGCCGTCCGGTAGTCCAATGGCTATTCCTGTTCGTATCATGGCTTGTTCTTTTGCTAGTATCGTGGTATCTTCGTGTGCATACAGGTCGTGTCCTGCAGCCTTTGCTGACCCCCTAAGAGGTATCCGAGCCTCCGGGTCGATCTTCTTGACAAGAACTCCTTGTTTCTTGTTCTTTTTCTTTTTCTGTCCGTTGACAGATAACTTGGCCTCTTCGTATCTTGCTTTGAGGCTCTCGTATTCGACTTCAACCTCTGGGGTTCCGTACACGACTGGCGGGTCTTGTAGGCATTCCTTCTCGCATAATCCGCTTGCGAAGGTGACCTTATTTTGCGTCCAATCCATGTCCGGGTTGTGTTTCTTGAGCCAGGGCATTCCTAGCACTATCTCGTGGTTTTTGAGATTTGCCACTTGGAAGGTTGCCATTTCCCTATGGTTTCCAATTTCTATAGGTACTTGTGCTATGTGGGTAACATCCCCCATTGCACTTGGATTTCCATCCGCGAGGTAAATCGTCCTTTTCTTTTTCGTGTCCTTTGTCTTGATTTTGTGCTTGTCACAGATTCCTTTGTCGATGAAGTCCTCCGTTGCTCCTGAGTCTATCATCGCGTATATCTCAATCGTATCTTGTTGGTTAACTAGTAGCTTTGTTTTGACCATTAACTGATCTCCGTGTGTTTTCATTGATTCCGTTTGTAGTGCCACGTATGTGTTCGATAACTTGATGGGTTTCAGTCGATTCTTGTCCCTCAGACCATCTATTGCTGGGGACCATCGTCTTTTTCCAATTGGTCATCTCCTTCGTCCATGGATATCTCCCTCAGGTTCGTTTTCTTTGGAAATTGTTGGAACCTTTGCGTGGTGAATGGTTTCTTCGTCTGTGTTCCATTTCCATTCGATCTCGGCCTTCTGCAATCCTTGATTCCGTGTCCTTTGATTCCTCAATTGAAACAAAGGTTATCCTTTTTTCTCTGATCGTATACGCCTTGAGGAATGTCGAGCCGTCCTTTTTTCCTTGTGCCGTCCAATTCCATAGGTTCTCCTCTGTCGTCTTGTTCTTGTGTTTTCCAGGTTCCGTCCTGGTTCCTTGGTGATGTGTATGTCTTGTTGGTTGTGACTGGTGGGTGGTAATTTCGTTCTGCTGCCTTGCACTGGTTTATCCAGTTCTCCTTGTCTATCGCCCAGACTGCTAATTCCGTTGCCGACGTCAGTTTCTTTGGCATGTGGATCATAGCATCGCGATAGATCTTCTTTAATCCTCGCGTGAACCATCTTCCTGCTGTCGTGTCGTCGACGTTGGCGTCTTGCATGAGTAGTCTGAACTCGTACCAGTATTCGGTTACGCCACGATTTCCTTGTTCAGCCACTTTGAGCTTATTCCTCGCTTCTTGTTCTCTGTCAAGGTCGTCAAACTGTAGGGTGAACTCGGTACGAAATTCATCCCAATTTCTCCAAGGTCTTTCGATAGTTCCTTCTGTATAAGGTCGTATCCAAGCCAGTGCTGTTCCTTCTAACAACGTGCAGGTGTATAGGATTTTCTCTTGGTCGTATCCGATAGTCCATCCTACCGCTTCGAAATAATTGTTGATTTGGACATTGAAGTTGCGTAGTTTGTTTCGTTCCCCCCCATATCTGGGTGGTGCCTTGACCTTTGGCTGTTGCATTGTTCGAGCTGGAGCCACTTGTGCCGCCGGGGCTGCTGGTAACATGGCTGCTGTTACCGCAGCTACGATAGCTTGCATCTGCGCTGGGGATATTCCAGCATCCCCTTGTGCCGGAGGGGCTGCTGGTTGCGATGCCGACATCCTCCTTGGTCTCGGTGTACCTTCTGGTGAATTTTCGTTTGACGATCTTCCTTCGGGTGTAACAGTGCTAGTTGCCCTTGAAGGAGCTTGGGAGGCGTTCTCTAGGGCGTTGCTGAATTCTTCAAAGTTTCCGAGTCCTCCTTCGTTTTCTGTGAGATCAATATCTCCTTCGTGGTCTTGTCCCTCCGGTTGAGGGTTTATATCTGCCGTGTTGAAATCGTTGAGCGTCGCTTGAGTGACGCTTTGTAATGTAACGTTCCTAGCTCGTGGTTAGCTAATAGCGACGGGCAACGATACTTCTCTTCTTAATTCCTATCTTGTGTGATATAACAGTTCTTAGATCCGTTGATCTACATTATCACCGTTCGTCGGATAACGCCCGTTAAATCCTAACTAAGATAGCTTCGCCTTATATAGGCTCGTGAGAAATGTGTCGGATGTGCAATCGTGATAAAGAGCGTAAAGATGTTTTATTCGTAAAGTAATAGGTAAGGAAATTACTTAGAACATTCAATCTAATTTATTTATACTAGTACCGCCGACTCCGGCATATGACCAGTCTCCCCCGCGCCCCAAAAAATCACAAACTAAAATACACTACCCCGGGCGCAATCCCGTCTCGCAACCGCTCCTCCCAAACACAAATCCAATAAACCACTACCCAAGGGGCTCACGGGCGCTCGTGTCAACTAGCAACACCCCGGATTAACGCGTCTTCCCCTTCCCGCAACCCAACCACCAACAACATACCAACACAACTATTCCGCCTCCAACACAATCTCATCAACATATTCAACAAAGGAAACATACAGTCTGTCCCAACATCCACGCTTCTTCCGATAGTGCTCCCCCATCCTATTAACCATCCCAACGATCCGACGCTGGTCGCAAAAGGGGTACCGTTCCCACTCGATAAACCCACACAGCCCAGCCCACTTGAGTACAATGGCCGTTCGTAAGGACAGCGCAAGATCGTCCCAGTCACGCCAATGCCGCTGCCAAAATTGGTCGAGGCTTTCCGAGAGGCAGCCCGGGTTGTTATCGAAGTGAGTAGAGAAGGAGGGCCGCGTGGAGGTGCCTTGGTAGGTAATCGCCATGTTGCAGCTCGGACACCGTGTAGCGACCGAGTTCGGAAGGAAGAACCACTTGGTGGGAAGATGCTTACTCGGAAGCACGCACTCCCCTCCAGGATGTTTCCTTTCACACCGCAAACAAGTATCAGGCGTCCCTACACACACTCGCCTCCCGTCCCTCTCCACCGTCAGTGTACCATCAAACGGGTTACCTGCGACCACCAACTCCCCGTCCACCTCCTTAATATGACGGGGAATCCCCAGTCCCAGCCACCCGTGTTCCAACCACTAGTCCTTCCATCCCGCGATCGCTGAGTCCTTGAACAAGTCCTCCATAGCCGGCCGCTTCCAACTGTACCGCGTGCAAGAAGTCCAGTGATGTCTCTCCTCGCGCCCTTCACACTCGTCGTGTCCAACCAGGCCGGTACCGCTGCGAATCCTAGTTAACACATAGGAATCCATCCTTGTCAGTCCGCGGAGGTGTCTGGGGGCCTTAGGCCCACGAGCATAATACCCGTGGCCTTCACTGACATGCCAGGCCTCCCACTCTTCCTTCCTCAACTCACGGGCCAATGCAGCGTGCCCTATACCAAAGCTGACCCCTTCCCACCGAAATGGCTTCAGCGGCAGGCGTGTACTCTCCTTGGCCTTCCTGTCGACCAGCTCGTTGCCCTGGATGCCCATATGCCCCGGAACCCAACCAAGGCGTGGACGCACAACTTCCATTAAAGGTGCCATGACTTCCCACATCTCAGCCGAGTCCCCCTCGGGCAACATATTCTCAACTAGAAGCAGGGCGGGGACGCAATCCAAAAACACATGTACCCCCCGCCCCACACACAATCCACTGACTTCTCGCACGGCACAAACCACGGCAAATAGCTCACATTCGACGATGCTCCAGGCCGGCGGCACCGAACACCCCCCTAACCTAAGCGAGGCTCCCCGTTCGAACACAGCCCAAGCAACACCAGCACCCTCGGCCATCTTGGACCCATCAGTGTACACCACCAGATCCGAGCCGCCACTGAGCTCCTTGACTTCTCCGGCGTGTCTGAGGGCCGTAGCTTCCTTCCCCCTCCCAATCGTAACCGTGGGATGGTATGAAAGCACCTTTTCCGAATGCTGTCGGTGGGCCACCATGCCTTCCTCCTTCCAGTCCAGCCTGATCTGCCCGAACCAGGGATGACTCTCGCAGTACCGGTAATTGACGAACCGGCTGTAACACCTCCGTTGTAGGTACCTGCCCTGAATAGCGACAGGTGTCACCCCATACTCAGCCAACAAAACGTTGTTGGCCAACTTGATGGGAGTCCGGAACACCGAGCGGAGGCAATCGTTAACGTGGACCTGAATCTGCTTCACATACGACGTGTAGTCGGTTACAAACTCAAGTCCGTAGTAGACGGTCAGAAGGTAGGCTGCCTGCACCAAACGGTAAGTCTCCCATGCTCCCAAACCCCCAACACTCCCAAACCTCCTTCCCAGCGCCGCAATCCTCCTCCTCACGCCCAACCCCCTATCCAACCAATAACGTACATGAGAAGAAAAGTTAAGAAATCCATTAAACCTATACCCAAGAACCCGCAGGTCCTTAGATGGCAACACCATTTCTCCCAACAATTCCATTCCTTCCCACGCCCTATCACCAAACCCAATCCACTGCGTTTTCAACGCACTAAACCCCATTCCCCTATCTCGGGCAATACGGTCGCAGTCGCGTAACAATTCCCCAGCATGGTAGCGGGCCGCATCAAAGGAGTCAGCTGCAACCATGATAACCCCGTCATCAATGTATGAGGCTGTTAGGAGTACCCGATTCCGATAAGCCTAGGAGTACCCTAGGTAGGGTAACCTTACCCGAGTTCGAGAATCTTGGTCTCCAACACCCCCCTCCGGCCCCCTTACGGGGCCCGCGCGTCATCATACACATCAACCTTAGTTGCGTCCTGTGACTATTTGGTCACAGTATTGAAGGTGTCAGAATAACACCGTATACGTCGCTGCCGTCCGTCCGACCGAAAGCTGTTCGCAGGATATATAAGAGGGGACCTCTGGCTAGACCTGGGAAGTGGAACGAAGTCAATCCGTCAACTACTCAGGGAGTTACAAGGCTTTAAAGATATGACATCTTTGATACGGGCCGTAAGTAACGGGACGTTTTCGCACAAAGGTCATGAGATGAATGTTAGGAGGTTCGGGATAACGAACCAATGCATTCACATCCACCCTTCGACGATTAGAAAGAGTCTAGAACTCCTGGAAACACTACCAAAGAAGCCAGCGAGCTTCGAGGAGTGTTGCAACTATGATAAGAGGTGTACCGCAGTTGCGGGATTTACAACAAACACAACACAAAGGTCCACCCCCTCTACATAGAACAACCAGGAGTTGCCGACCGAAGGATTATGAGACTATTCAATAGAATGGCCTCTCCTCTATGAGAAGAGAGTCATCAGAATGAATTCTATCGGTTAGTTGTTGAGTTATCACAACTAGAAGTCAACGACTCCGGCATATCTGCATATGCAGTCTCGTATCAAGATTGATCCTCTTGGTAACGAAGAGAACTATTGGAGCCAACAGAGTTCGACTTGAGAACTCGGCTACAGGTCTATAGACTCTGAGGATCGGATAATTACTATTGGTGACAAGTATGTCTCCCGGGCAAGAAATAGTAATTACTGAAGATGGTGTGATGGTTCTCAGGGTCTCCCGGTGTTCGCACTATCATGGAGAACCCGACGTTGCGCACTAGATTTGAAGAGGTACATATTTTGTATGCTAGATAGATGTAGCCCGCGAACACTCAGACGCGGAATATAAATATCGAAGTGCCTCCCAAGCTTTAGACATTATCAAGCAACGGAGAAGAGACCTTAACAATATAATATTGTTCTTACGATTCTATCCTACTTTCTTGTACTCTTAGTAGTCATAAACGAAACGAGTTACTTCCGAGCCTTCCTAGACAAATCTCCGTCTATACGAAAGAATCCCGATTGGCCTAGACAACCGTAAGTCTATACCGGTTGTCTCCGCCTAACAGTATATTGTTAGATCTCCTTGTTACCAAGGCTCTCTACCAACGAGTGAACCACGGTTCACATCACCTCCTCACCGCACGATACGGCGAGACACCAAGTGTCTCGCCCTCTATCCATAAAACCATTGCCTCCAACACTCCGGCTTGGTTAGCTCGAATACGAGCACAAAGAGAAAAAGAGATGTCGCAGCCTCCAAAGCAAATCGGTCCAGGGGAACCGATGGATACTTCAGGGGACAATAGTCCCAGTGCCTTCAGTAATCCCACCTCTCTCGATCCAGCTCTTCGAAATCCACGAAGAGGTGGAAGGACCCCTAGCATTGCGCCGACATCGAGAGCAACATCTCCTCATTCCAGATCTACTACACCACGTCCGAATACCCACGCCGTCGATCTCGCAAGACTCGCGGCCCGGTTAGGAATAGTTATTGGGCAGATCCGTCAAGACATTTCCACCAGTATCGACACCTCCAATATTGCATTTGAAACCCTCTCTGCAGATTCTCAGGAGAATGCAAAAGGGTTAATCAAAGTCCAAAAGCAATTATTGGAAGGACAAGATTTGCATGACAGCGAGATGACACTCGTATTGCAACAGTGTGTCCTGGTGGAAGCCAACGTTCGGGACCTCCAGACCCAGTTGGCGAAGGAGATTGCTGCTAAGTTAGCGCAGCAAGATGCTCGACATGAGCATCACGAGGGAGTAACCTCTCAATTGCAACGAGAAGCCCTAGAAAGAGACCTCACCCTGGAACGGGAGTTCCAGGCATTCAAGGATAACCAATTCCAACAAAACATGACTCTTCGAGCCATGATATCTAACCTCGCCGAAAGACAAGAACGCGAGGCTCAGAGCTACAGTGACTTTACCCGAACGATACAACGAGATCAAACCCGTATCATGGATACTCTCGGACTACTGACAGAGCGGGTAACAGAAATCACACAAAATCGACCTATTGGTCGACAAGTAGCGTTGGAATCGGTCCCTGAAAGTTGGGCAGAAGCAAGAGAGGAGACTCAACCTCCAGAGGGGCCTTCCCGAGATAAGGGAAAGCAAAGAGAAGGAGAACCTCCCATCCCTGCGGCACCAGGGGGTGACCCAGATGACGATGGGAGTGATGATGAAGGAGGAAACGGAGGAAGACGTGGTGGAGGCCCATCCAGATTTAGTCGCGGATTGACACCCGAACAACGTGGAACAGCCGATGTATTGGCAGAAGCCTTTGCATTAACGACTAAACGACCGGCTGATGCACCCCCATTTTTCGAAGCAAAACCTTCACAATGCGTCCGCTATTGGTTACTACAATGTGTGGACTACTTCGAAAGAAATCCTAGAACTTGGAATAGTGACCGAGAAAGGGTCAGTTTTGCACTAGGAAGAACTAAAGGGGAGTTAGTCAACCCGGTAGCAATGTGGTACCGTAGGGCTATGGATGGACTCCATGGAGTGGAGCAAGATGCCGGCCTGGCAACCTGGACACGCTTCGACCACGAGTTCACAGAACGGTTCGCATCAATCGAGGAAGGACGAAAGGCGGTCCGTGATATGGAGAAAGTTGAATATAAAGATAATATTCAAAACTACGTCCAAATCATGACCAACCTTAATACGAAGGCCAAAATAACTGGCCCCGCATGGCGTCTGGCGATGGAAAAGAAGTTACCCGCCAGTATACGTTTACGCTTGTCCCTCAAAACCTTCGATACCGATGCAGAATGGGAAGCAGCGCTCCGAAAGGCAGGCCGAGAAGAGGAGGAGCTAAAGGAACGGGACCATCTATTACGGGATAGACCAAAGCCCGTAAAAGCTTCCTCCGACGAGAAAAAACCTGACAAACCCAGGTTTAAGAAGGAGAAGCCCCAAATCAAAGGTGGTGGTCCCTCCAAGAAGCGAAGAAGGGAACCGGAACCCGATAAACCGGCGAAAAGACCCGGCGGAGTCAATAAACAAACGCATACCAACTTCAAAAAAGCCCATGAAGGAATTCCCCAGTCCGTCATTGACGAACGAAATAAAGACGGCATATGCACTCGTTGTGGAAAGAAAAACCACGACTACAAAACATGCTGGGGACAAATTAAGGTGTCTACTACAAGGGCAGAGCGACCTACTCTCCCTATTAGACATAGGGCTAGGACGGTAGCTACGGTACACCGTCCCCGCAACATTTCCGCCGCCCAAACACCTAGAGGAAACAAACTTTGGGAGCTAGGCGAAGATGAGGAAATGACTTAGGTCACCTCATATGGCACCAACGGCGACGGCGTTTGGGTAGTCGGGGTTCGTTAGGAAACGAGACCGGAATCGAAATTGGGAACCCCCCGGGGCTGGGGTGAAGTTAGTGAACGGAACCAAGCACCAGCGGTATTTTCGTCTGGGTAGTCCGCCAGGGTCAGCGGGAACCAAAATAACACCTTGACCAGGCATCCCATCCATACCAGCAAGCAGGCATATTAAGTAGGGCTGTGGGTAAGAGACCTCTAGCCAGAAGGGTTATCGAATTCATGACGATGAAATCAGCCCGAAAGGCTACGCAGGCCCACACTCTCGAACCTATCAGACCTGGAGCTGAGTTATGTTGGAAAGAGGGGATGGTCCAAGCGCCCGGACAAGAGCAGCGAATAAGCTAGTTAGTCTCTCAAGTACGCTATTTATTCCGCAGGCCTTACCCACAAGCGTTTCCACTCCCAGTTAGTTCTTAGGGTTGGTGAAGGATGGTACGGACGACCATACCACGTGACGGGATCTTAACCCCTGAAACATGGTGGAGTTGCAGGACACGTATCCGGGAAGTTGTACCAGCTGGACAGCGCCGGGGGTACCTCTATGTTGCACACACAAGTGTTTCCGGTGGGAAGATCAAACCAATCCTTAAGGGAAAAGGAATTGGAGAGGAACAATAGATTTCGCAAGAAATCAACCTCGTTCCCACCAAGGCCCTAAGTATGAGAGAAAGGAGAGGCATCCAGCCTGAGAACTGGTCGTGCACTATTAAGTGTATCGGTGAAACGCCGAGTAGGGATTTGGAATTTTCTTTATTAATAGGAAACCAGTTTGTCTGAGGAGACCTGTATGGTCGAAACTGCGCGGGCGCGGTAACAAACATCCTAGTTGTTATCATAACCTCAGACATGTCGAAACGAAAAGACGACGGTTCGACCCCTCATCCAAAAAGACGCGCGTTTGACGCGCCAAAACCAACGCGATATGACTGTCCCGAGGGATACGCTCATATCCATGTTTTAAACCCAAACAGACAAAGGATAAAAATCCGTGTTCTGTTAGACTCAGGATCCAACGTGTTCCTGATTAACAAAGACCTCGTTAAGGAATTAAAAATTCCGTTCACAGAGAGACCGAATCCGGTCACAATTCAAGGCTTCGATGGAGTACCGTCTCCGTCAGGAGGAAAATTTTATACGCGTCCACTATGGCTTGAAATTGGACGCAATAAACACTTGTCCGAAGTTGCGTGCGAAATCGCAGCAGCCGGAGACTATGGAATGATTATCCCATTTGGGTGGTGGCATTCAGAACACCCCCTATCGAACATTGGGGATCCCGATAACTGGGAATTTAAAGACCCCAAATGTAAAACTACATGCGTGGAAGAAGAAGACGAAGGAATCGCAGACATGTTCGAATACGATGAATCGGTAGCATGGGATGAGAATGCGATTCAAATTGGAAGAATCGGGACTATCGAAGATCCGAATCAAGTTAGCTTCGACTCACTCCCCAAACACTACTGGGGATTCAAGAAGCTCTTCCTACCGCAAACTTCGGCGAGGCTACCACCAAGGAGAACATTTGATCACGAAATCAAGTTAGTTGACGGAGCGAAACCATCTTGGGGACCCATCTATCCACTATCCGAGAAACAACTAAAACTCTTACGCGATTACCTCAAAGAGATGATCCGACAAGGAAAAATCAAGCGAAGTCAGTCGCCATTCGGTGCACCAATCCTTTTTACACCGAAGGCTGATGGCCGACTACGTTTGGTAGTGGATTACCGGAACTTAAATAAGATCACCATCTTAAACAAGTACCCGTTACCACTAATGACGGAACTACGCGATCGAGTGGCAGGAGCAACCATCTTTTCAAAGATCGATTTTAAAGATGGTTATAACCTGATTCGGATAAAAGAAGGGGACGAATGGAAAACCGCCTTCCGAACAAGATACGGGCACTACGAGTACAACGTAATGCCTTTTGGACTAGCTAATGCTCCGGCAACTTTCCAAGACATGATGAACGAAGTCCTCCGAGAACATCTTGACCAAGGTGTGGTCTGCTACCTCGACGATATTCTCATCTACTCAAGAACCGAGAAAGAACATATCGAGTGGGTAAAAAAGGTTCTGCAAAAATTAGCGGATTTCCAACTCGCGATTTCAATTAAGAAATCCTTCTTCCATGTAAAAGAGGTGGAATTTTTAGGCTACATAGTAGCCGTTGATGGGGTGTCTATGAGCACCCGAAAGGTGGACTCCGTATTGGATTGGAAACCACCCAAGTCGGTTAAGGAAGTCCAGATATTCCAAGGATTTGCGAATTTTTACCGACGCTTTATAGAAAACTTCTCAAAAATCTGTGCTCCAATCACGGAAACATTGAAGGGCGACCCGAAAAAGTTCCGGTGGGGCCCGGAACAAGAGGCAGCCTTTCAAGAACTTAAGAGAAGATTTACTTCTGCCCCTATTCTACACCATTTTTTTCCCGAAAGGGAAACGGTAGTGGAAACAGACGCTAGCGACTTCGCTTTAGGATGCGTCTTATCGCAGTTTGTGGAGAAACGACTCCATCCAGTGGCGTTTCATTCCCGCAAACTAAACTCCGCGGAGCGGAATTACGAGATCCACGATAAAGAACTATTGGCGATCCTAGAAGCATTCAAAGAATGGCGCCAATACTTGGTTGGCACCGAAAAGCCGGTTACTGTCTACACCGATCACCAAAACCTCCAATATTTCCTCACCTCAAAGGTCTGGAGCGGTCGCCAGATCCGCTGGGCACAAAAGCTCGCAGACTACAATTTCAAAATTGTCTACCGCCCAGGCACCAGAGGTGGAAAACCGGATGCACTCAGTCGACGGCCGGAGTACCGTCCTGAGGAGGGAGCTGCACATCGCGAACAAGCGATCTTGAAGCCTGAACATTTCCAAATCAGTTCGGTTACGAGAACTAAGATGGGGGAAATTCGAATCTGCTTACTTGCAGGAAACCCTGAAGGCGATATATGCGCAGATGACATCCAAGAGGAACCCAAATGGAATGATCCTGTTAGGCGGAAGCCGACTCTGAGTAATTGTCGAGAAGACTTAGGCCTGAATCTTTCGTAATAGACGGAGATTTGTCTAGGAAGGCTCGGAATCGTTCTTTTCGTTTATGACTACTAAGAACTCGCTTAATCGATAAGGGAAATAATTTTATAAAGATTCGTAGGTAAAACAATGTTATATTGTTAAGGTCTCTTCTCCGTTGCTTGATGATGTCTAAAAGCTTGGGAGGCACTTCGATATTTATATCCCGCGTCTGAGTGTTCGCGGACTACATCTAATCCTCCTATAACTAAGTACCTATCCAAGGTTGTACGCTAACGTCTCATAGTCTTAACAAGTGCGAACACTGTTTGACCCTGAACTTTCACACACCATCTTCGTTCTCATAAATTCCTTTTCCGTCTAGTCGTAGGATGCGACATTATCCTCGAATGACCGGTCTTCGATTTATAGAGACGAGTAGACTTCTGTCTGAAACTTCAGTCGACTTGACTATCGTTCCAGTAGTCTCTTCCGATTTCACATAGTGGCCAACGTATGTGTCGGGTACCTATGCATAATGCAGGCTGCTTAGACGGTGTGCCAACACTCATAGTCTACCGCCTATTAGGTCTTCTGAGTCTGAGCAGCTTCCCCTCGGTCCGCCTCGCCTCAAAGAGAATCACCTCTCGAGGGATCCCGTCTCCAGGACCAACCAACATACAGCGGCCTTCAGATAGGTATTGGTGTCATATTTAACCCCTATGGCCTCTGGGGCACTGTAGGAGCGATTGCGGATTTCCGAACCGAAAACGTCCCGTCACTTTCGGCCCATAGTTAGGATGCCCAACTTTGAAGCCTGATAACTTAATGCGCCTCCGACGGATTTCCTCCGTTCCACTTCTCAGAGGTACCCAGAGGTGCCCTCTTATATATCCTGCGAACAGCTTCCGGTCGGACGGACGGCAGTGACGTATATGGTGTTATGAAGTGGGCTTCATTGGAATGACATTTTAGTCATAGGACGCAACTCTTCGAAATCTCGCTAAGGACGTGCGGGCCCCAGAACGGGGCCGGAGGGGGGTGTTAGGCTCTCGATAAAATGAGGGTCTGTGCGCAGTTACCCTACCGAGAGGTCTGTGCATTTTCTTTATGCCTAACATGAGCTCCCTCCTACAAGGTCTCGCCTCGAGCACCTTTCTTAATTATCTCTTATTTAACAAATTTCCTTTTAAGACCCGATGTGGTCAGGGTAAAAAACCTTCCGGCGTTTGCTTGTTCACCGTAGGAAAACCTTTTCCTCATCGTCTTACTTCTTCCTGCCCTGGCATCTCCGGGTTGTCTCGATGAAACTCTTCGACTACTTCTTCAGCATTTTCCATGCCTGTCGCGGGTTCCCAAGTATTTTCATCTTCCGCACAACCCTGCCATTTCACAAAATACCATAGCTCTCGTACCTGCCGGTAACGATTGCTGATTCTTTTCCTATACGTCCGTATTTCGCTACGGACGATTTTCTCTATCTCCCATTGCAAGTCCCCTTCAACCTCTTCTGGTTCTCTGGGAGGTTGCCTGCGTTCTGGATGAACCGATTCTCGATATGGTTCGAGCAAGGATACGTGGAAGACTGGGTGAATATTCCATCGGTCGGAAATGTTTAGTTTAAACGCTCGGTTGCCTCTTTTTTCCAATATTTGGAACGGCCCATAGAGTTTGGGTGCTAACTTTTTCGACTTCCGTCTAGTCCGTATGTTTTTTGCGTTTAACATAACTTTGTCGCCAATTCTAAACTCAGGTTGTTTTTTGGCTTTCCGATCGTAGTATTTTGTCATTCCTTCCCGTGTCTTTTCAAGCGAGCTCTTCGCTTGTTCGTGTATCGTCTTAATCCAGTTCGCGTATAGGGAAGCGCCGGGGTTTTGAACTTCACGTTCTTTCATCCACTCAGTTTGAGGGTGGAACCCATAGTTCGCGTAAAAGGGGGACATTCCGTGAGCGTTGGTTGCAGAATTGTTATATGCATGTTCTGCTAACGGCAGTAACTGATACCAGTCATCTTGGTCATAGTTGATAAAACTTCGAAGATATCCTTCCAGCACTTGGTTGGTTCTCTCTGTTTGTCCATCCGTCTGTGGATGATATGCCGTCGACATTCGTCGTTTTATCTCCAACGCCTTGCACAATGATTCCCAAAACTCGCCAGCGAACTTAGAGTCCATATCCGAAATGATCTCCGTCGGTAAGCCGTGTAGCTTCCAAACCTCCCTTAAGAACGTATTTGCGACATCCTTTGCCGTAGCCGTAGTCTGTAGTCCAAGAAAGTGTGCCATTTTTGTAAACCGGTCGACAACTACCATGATTTGTGTACAACCTTGTGACTCTGGTAGTTGGGTGATGAAGTCTACTGATATCGACGACCATGCTGTGAACGGCGTCTGCAGCGGTTGTAACAGTCCGTATTTCGCATGTCGGGGTGACTTGTTGTGTTGACATTCATCACAGGATCGCACGTAGTCGTTGATCCATTCGGCTAGCCCTTTCCAATAAAAATCTCTCATGATGATTTCTAGGGTTTTTTCTTGTCCGAAGTGTCCGGCTATCTTTGCGTCATGGCATCCCTCGGCTATCTTGGTGTACAATGCTTGGTTGTCTGGGACGAATAGACGATTCTTATAGTATAGAAGGTCGTCGATCAGTGTCCAGTTCTTAGGGAATTCTTTTCCTTCATTTCGGAGTTTTGATAAGTCCTCGCGTCGTTTCAGCCAGTCTCTATCCGATAGCGTCGCCTCAAGAAGTTGTCCAAGGAACTCGGGGTTAAACTTCTTCATTGTCTTTTGTTTTAGCATGGCCGTTGATATTAATATTTTTTCTGGTACTTCTTCAATGTCGTACCAGGACAAATTTTCGGCTGCCGATGCTTCTAGCTGACATATGATGGGTTCTTGTTCCTTTATTATTAGACTTCTTGTAGCGATGTCGGTGCTTCCGAAACCTTGGGCTCCTCTTTCAGTCTCGTCTAGCTTATCGACCTCCATTAAATCGGATGTGTCGATTTTTTCCACTATGAGTTGAGCCATTCTGTCTCCTTCTCGGATTTGGCAATCAACATCTTTGTGATTATATAGCAAGACTTTGAGTTCTCCCGTATAGTCGGCGTCTATTGTCCCTGCGCCGTCCGAAATTCCGGAACGTACTGCCAGCCCACTACGGGCCGCTACTCGTCCATATGTCCCTGCTGGTAGGCTTATTGCTATTCCAGTATCGAGTAGCGCTTGTCCTCGTCTAGGGATAATGGCGTCGCTTATGGCGTAGAGGTCATGTCCGGCTGCCATTCTTGAACCTTTAGTGGGTAACCTTGCCTTGTGGTTCAAGCGTCTTACTCGGATGTATCTGTCCGAGGTATTCGTCTTTGGTTTCAACGCCAGGTCTTTCTCATCGCTCCAACCTAGTACTTCTTTTCCTAACCCTTCTTCCTTCTCCTCCTGCAGTGCCAGCAGCATTACTTGGAAGTGTTCTGGCTTTAAAACGGTTTGCTCGCGATGCGTAGCTCCCTCCTCAGGACGGTACTCCGGCCGTCTACTTAGAGCGTCAGGCTTTCCGCCCTTAGTTCCTGGTCGGTAAACAATCTTAAAATTGTATTCTGCCAGCTTCTGAGCCCATCGAATTTGGCGTCCGCTCCAAACCTTAGAAGTAAGGAAGTATTGTAGGTTTTGATGATCGGTGTATACCGTCACAGGTTTTTCCGTGCCTACTAAGTATTGCCTCCATTCTTTGAACGCTTCTAGGATTGCAAGTAGCTCCTTGTCATGAATCTCGTAGTTTCGTTCAGCCGAGTTCAACTTTCGTGAGTGGAAAGCAACTGGATGTAGCCTTTTATCCACAAATTGTGACAAGACACATCCTAAGGCAAAGTCGCTTGCATCCGTTTCTACCACCGTTTCCCGGTCTGGGTAGAAATGTTGTAGAATGGGTGCAGTCGTAAAGCGATGCTTTAACTCTTTGAACGCCGATTCTTGTTCAGCGCCCCAATGGAAATCCTTTGGATTTCCTTTTAGTGTCTCCGTTATCGGTTTACACACTCCGGAGAAACTTCGTATAAATCGTCGGTAAAAATTGGCAAATCCAATAAATATCTGGACTTCTTTTACCGACGCCGGCGATTTCCAACTCAATACGGAATCGACTTTCCTCGTGCTCATAGCCACCCCTTCGACAGATACCATATATCCCAGGAATTCTACCTCTTGGACATGAAAGACTGACTTTTTCAAGGATACAGCTAGTTGGTAGTCGGCGAGTCTTTGCAAGACTTGATCGACTAACTCAACGTGACTCTTTTCATCCTTTGAATATATCAAAATGTCATCCAAATAGCAGACCACTCCGTAGTCCAAAAATTCATGCAGGACTTGGTTCATCATGTCTTGGAAGGTTGCCGGAGCATTAACGAGCCCGAAAGGCATTACCTTGTATTCGTAATGGCCGTATCGAGTTCGAAAAGCCGTCTTCCACTCGTCTCCTTCTTTAATTCTTATCAGATGATAGCCGTCTTTCAGATCAAGCTTTGTGAAAATCTTAGCCCCAGCTACCCGATCTCTGAGCTCGGACATCAGTGGCAGTGGGTGCTTGTTCAAAACCGTAATACGGTTGAGGTTTCGGTAGTCTACAACTAACCGAAGTTTGCCGTCGGGTTTCGGTACGAACAGCACTGGTGCGCCTGCGGGGGATTTGCTCCTTGTGATTTTTCCTTGATCCATCATCATTTTAAGGTATTCTCTTAACGCGGCAAGCTGTTTTTCTGACAAGGGGTAGATTGGACCCCAGGGCGCTTTCGCGTCGTCCTTTAGTTCGATTTCATGATCGAACGTCCTCCGGGGCGCCAACTTTTCCGCTGTTTGTGGCAAGAATAGGTCCTTGTGTCGCCAATATTCTTGAGGTAGCGATCCCAAGACTATATCGTCGGGACTTTCACTAGCGCCAATCCTCCCAATATAGGCAGCGTTTTCGTCAAAGACTACCGTCTCATCGTACTCAAACATGTCGGCTATTCCCTCATCTTCCTCCACACATTTTTCGCAGCATTTTGCGTCGAACGACCACCTTTTTGGGTCTTCGATGTGTGATATGGGATGTTCTTCATGCCACCATCCAAATGGTATGATCATCCCATAGGATCCCAGTTCTGCTATTTCGCAGGTTATCTCAGACAGATGTCTATTTCTTCCTATTTCTAACCATAAGGGATGGGTGTAAAACTTCCCTCCGGAGACTGCTGCGGTCCCATCAAACCCATAAATTTTGACCGCGTCCGATCGTTGTGTGAACGGTAGTCGGTGTTCCTGTACCAATCTTTGATTGATGACGAACACATTTGAGCCTGAGTCCAACAGGACTTTAATCTTTTGTCGCCTATGGTTTAAAAAGAGGTAGGCGTCTCCCTCAGGGCAGGAATATCTTTTAGGTAGAGACGCGTAAAGCTTGCGTCTTCGCGGCTGTCCGCGATCTTCTTCTGGCTTTCGTTTTGGCATTGTGTAACAAAATGTTTGTTACCATGCCCGCACGGTTTCGACCATTGAGGTCTCCTCAGACAAACTGAAATATTCTTGGTATATCGGGCAGCCCACTACTAGCGGTCTTTACCTCCTGCCGAGGAGTTCCCATACCTTCCACTTTTTCTACCTGTGGAACCAAACTTGGGGGTCTCTGCCATCGTCCAGATATCATGGGGACAAGAGCCGGGTGCGTAGGGCTGGTCGGCTGTCCCTTTGATAACCTTCCCGGGCTTATTATCCACCCTCGCTTAACCGTAGACAGTGTCCTCATTTTATCGGGTGCCCGTCCGGTACCAGCGCGGCACCTAAGAAGTAGTAAATAGAGGTGAGGTCTAGAGCTCTTGTACCTAGTGGTCGAAGATACGCCTCGCTCATCCTCCTAAATCTTTCATCTTAGCCCTACTGTCGCTCCTGTCGGTACCCTTGGTGCTGTCTGTTTCCTGTCTAGGTTTTGGTCCTTATCGGAGACCTTTCAGATTCCAGGTCACGTGCCTGACTACCCAAACAAGCATGTGTTCGGGGCATTGGGGCGAAACATACGTTATTACCTTGGGAAGCATAGAGGCGCCGCCAATGTCAACATCGCTCTTTATTAATCCTCTTGTCTCAGCAAGAGGGACGCGTGTACTCCCACTCAGGTCATCCAGCATGGTTGCTTGCCTCGCTTCGGTCTCTTGTTTTGCCGTTGATTTCGATTCCTAGAGACCATGTGTCTACTAGACTACCCGAACACCGTCGTTGTCGGTACCTTTGTGAAAACTTATGTGATTTCTTCGTCTTCACCTAATTCCCACAACCGGCTGGTGGTTCTGACCTGTCCGGCTTGTGCGGGTTTTCGAGTAGGTCTTGGTGGTTTGGCGGACCTTGCTCGGTCAGGGCCCATTCGTAATGGCCTTCGGCTGACTGTCGCTGCCGATACTTGAATGTTCCCATAGCACGTCTTATATGTGTGGTTCTTTTTTCCACATCTCGTGCAGTTATTGTCCTTTTTTCTCGTATCAATGACACTTTGCGAGATTCCTTGGTGTGCTTCCGACCAATTCGAGTGTGTGATCGGAGCACTTCCTCCTAATTTCTTAGTTGGCCGTTCCGACTTGTGATCTTCACGTTTCCTTTTTCGTGAGGGTCCTCCACCTCCTTTTATATAAGCCTTGTCTCTTCGTGGCTTATCCGGCCTTTCATTTCTTGAGGATTTGTCCTTTGTATCCTTAGAGGAGGTGTGTCGGGAACTGCCTTCTTTCAGTAACTTTTTTCGGTACTGAAGGTCTTCTTCTGCCCGGCCGGCCTCTATTACAACATCCTCCCATTCCTCGTCGGTATCGAACTTCTGGAAGGAGATACGGGTGAGAATGTCTTCGGGCAAGTTTCTTTCAACTGTCTCTCTCCATGATTCACCTGTCATATTGGCTTTGTTATTCAGGTTGTGCATGATTCGGAGGTAGGTTTGAATGTTGCCCTTGTATTTTACTTCCTTCATGTCCCGCAGGGCTTGTCGTCCCTCCTGTAGAGGCGCAAAGGCCTTTCCTATTTCGTACGAGAAGCGGGTCCATCTTCGAAAATTCCGATTTTGGGTTTCGCCCTGTAGCCCGTCCATCTTTCTCCGGTACCATATCGTGTATGGTGTTACTATCTTTCCCTTGGTACGGTTGAGGGCGTATATGACCCGTTCCCGGTCATCTCTCCAGATGTGAGGATTTCGGTCGAAGTAATCGATACATTGCTGAAGCCAAATGTGCACATCCTGGTGCTTTTCTCCTTCAAAAAGCGGTGGTGCCTCCGCTGGCCGTTTTGTGTTTACCACGAAGGCTTCCGCCAGGACATTCGCCAGGTCTGATTGTTCTGGGGTTAGACCCCTGCGGCGCCTTTCTGGCCCACCGCCTCTTTTTCCTTCAGCGTCATGGTCGCTGTCGTCACCGTCGTCATCACTTGGGTACCCCCCTCCTTGTCCAGGTGGTGGAGTTGCGTCTGAGGTCCCTTCCCGACTATTTTGAGGTTTCTCAATTTGTTTTCCTTTTTCTTGCCTAGTCGGTCTGGAATAGTACTCATCATCATCTTCCACCGACTCCATCCTTACACGCTTGCTAGCTTCCGGTTTTTCCTTCGGAGTCTCTTTCTTTCTCGAGGAAACGAGAAGTTCTTGGACCGCTTCACCAATCTTTTTGAGTTCACTCTGTTGAGACGAGAGTGCCTCACGAGTCTTCTTTGCCTCGTTTTGAAAGAGCGCATCTCTTTCCTTGAAGGCACTATTTACCTTCCGGTCTCGGTCCTTCATTTCCTTTCTGATTTCTTCTACTGCTTGTTGTAGAAGAATGTCCCGTTCAAGCGTGGTCTGGTGTAACTGTGAGGTAACCCCTTCGTGATGGTCTTGTCTGGCAGCTTGTTGTGCCAGATTTTCCGCGATTTCCCTTACTATTCTTTCTTGTAGAGACTTTACTTCGGTCTCTACTCCCTGACATTGCATCAACAGGACCCCTATGTCCTGATTATGGATTTCCTTTCCTTCGGCAATTTGTTTTTGAACTTCAAATAGTCGAAGGGCGTTTTCCTGTTGAGCTCCCGTGAGCTGGGCAAACGCTATGTTTGCAGAGTCAATGGAGGAAGTTATATCCCTCCGGACATCGCGTAGTACCACTCCTACCCTTGCAGCTAACTTTGCCAAGTCGGCTGCCTGATCCCTTGGCCTCGGAGTAGATGAGCGGGACGAGCTGGGGACACTTGATGCCCGTGATCCATCTCTTGGGGGACGCCTTATTCCCGGGGGGAGCGATGAAGGTTGGCTCGGTGCATTTTCTCCTTCGCTCCCGGTGTCCATCGCATCTTTATCTTTTAATTTTTTGGGAGGTTCTCTCCATGGCACCGGCGTTCCCGGACCTTCAGGGAACCACGATGACGATGGTTCTGTCATCTTTTCCTATAATGGGACTCGGTCTTAATGAGAGTTCGGGTGGTTCCCGAGCCTCCACGCCAAAGGTATAGTAGGTGTAAAACTACTATCAAAGGATCCCTCTTCACTGGTGTCCCAGTCGAGGAAAGGTTTCCAAACGAATTCTGGCCCGTACCAGGTTTCGTAAAGCTTTTGAAATTTTTCCTTCGTAGGAACTAGAGTTGGGTCGGTATACCACGAGGGAGCTTCTTGTTCCAGAAATGGTATTTCTCGGGGGCTCCGACAGACCGGATAACACTGACCTAATAGTAGGGTAGTGTACCTTGGTCGGTGGTTCGAATATTGAATTGGTTCGGGAGAGTTCCTCAAGGGTGTCTAATCCGACCGTATCATCAATCGCAGGGTAGTGTACCGTATCATCAATCGCAGGGTAGTATACCGTGCTTTCAACGGACTCGTCGTCTGCGTGACTCGAACCCATGCGCTTGCTTAGCGCAGAGTAGTAACCGACTTATTTAGTGAGCCTTGGTAACAAGGAGAGCTAACAATATAGTGTTAGGCGGAAGCCGACTCTGAGTAATTGTCGAGAAGACTTAGGCCTGAATCTTTCGTAATAGACGGAGATTTGTCTAGGAAGGCTCGGAATCGTTCTTTTCGTTTATGACTACTAAGAACTCGCTTAATCGATAAGGGAAATAATTTTATAAAGATTCGTAGGTAAAACAATGTTATATTGTTAAGGTCTCTTCTCCGTTGCTTGATGATGTCTAAAAGCTTGGGAGGCACTTCGATATTTATATCCCGCGTCTGAGTGTTCGCGGACTACATCTAATCCTCCTATAACTAAGTACCTATCCAAGGTTGTACGCTAACGTCTCATAGTCTTAACAAGTGCGAACACTGTTTGACCCTGAACTTTCACACACCATCTTCGTTCTCATAAATTCCTTTTCCGTCTAGTCGTAGGATGCGACATTATCCTCGAATGACCGGTCTTCGATTTATAGAGACGAGTAGACTTCTGTCTGAAACTTCAGTCGTCTTGACTATCGTTCCAGTAGTCTCTTCCGATTTCACATAGTGGCCAACGTATGTGTCGGGTACCTATGCATAATGCAGGTCGCGTAGACGGTGTGCCAACACTCTTAAGTCTACCGCCTATTAGGTCTTCTGAGTCTGAGCAGCTTCCCCTCGGTCCGCCTCGCCTCAAAGAGAATCACCTCTCGAGGGATCCCGTCTCCAGGACCAACCAACATACAGCGGCCTTCAGATAGGTATTGGTGTCATATTTAACCCCTATGGCCTCTGGGGCACTGTAGGAGCGATTGCGGATTTCCGAACCGAAAACGTCCCGTCACTTTCGGCCCATAGTTAGGATGCCCAACTTTGAAGCCTGATAACTTAATGCGCCTCCGACGGATTTCCTCCGTTCCACTTCTCAGAGGTACCCAGAGGTGCCCTCTTATATATCCTGCGAACAGCTTCCGGTCGGACGGACGGCAGTGACGTATATGGTGTTATGAAGTGGGCTTCATTGGAATGACATTTTAGTCATGGACGCAACTCTTCGAAATCTCGCTAAGGACGTGCGGGCCCCAGAACGGGGCCGGAGGGGGGTGTTAGGCTCTCGATAAAATGAGGGTCTGTGCGCAGTTACCCTACCGAGAGGTCTGTGCATTTTCTTTATGCCTAACAGTGGTGATCACGAGCGGCAGACCCTGCAGAACAATACAGGAGGCCATGTTCGAACGTCTCGTCCCCTCCTCGCACCAAGGGCAGAGGGTAGAGGGGTCGGTGGTCCATGCCATGAGGGATGGGCAGCCAAAGTCTTTGCCGGCGCGCATCTGATGGAGCCGGCCTGAGATAAACGCCCCAGGCCCATACAGGGTTGCGGGCGTAGGTGGTGCCGAAAGAGGTATTAGTAGGAGGGGGGGCGAGAGGAGGCGCCAGGGCCGAGGAGCTCCTCCGGCACCGGGCCTTGAGCGAAGCGTAGAGGTCTGGGGCCCCCAGCGGGCCACGTGTAGGGAGGGTAAGAGGAGAGGGTTTGCCGGAGGGAG
>VBSK01000213.1:0-26520 GCA_006112555.1 Tuber indicum
GAGGAGGGAAAGGGCAGGAGTAGACGCAAATGCCGAAGTAACTATCGGAAATGTGGTCGTGTGTTAACTAGGCAGCCCCCTTGAACCCCCAATAGCCTCTAGCTATTTGACCACGTCTCTCGTGCAGTCCCGTATTCTGAGAGAGATAGCGTCACTTAGTGGGTAGGATACCACCAGCTGTTGTAGAGGGTAAAGAGTATGGGGCATGCAAAATTGACCGTGGCCTGTTGAGAGAGACCAGAGCAACTGCTGAGCTGAGCAGAGGAAGTCCATGGTAATCACGTACTGCACACCGTGTTCACAGCTGTCTGTTGCAGGGAGAAAGGAGCCAACTGACTGTGGTGATGCTAAGCGAGGCCTCAGTAAAAGCTGGAAGATAAGAAAGCCAACATACTGAGATAGTGGAAGCGAGGAGAGGGGATCTCAAGAGGGTAGTCCTCAAGAGAGAAGGGAGGAGAGAAGATCCACTGTGGTGGAAGGATAAGGACTGATAGCCTAGTCCCTACAAAGGGGAAGGACTAGAGGTGAAAAGTGGTGAGAAGTTCCTAGGGTAGACTCGTTCCCAAAGAGGTGATGAATTTCAATCACCGGAGGGTGTAGCAGAGACGGTCGGTGCTGCATCTCCTCAGCCTCTTTTTTTTCTTTTTTACTTTTGTTTTTTACTTTTTTTTTTTATGTCATATATTCATTGTTGTGTAAGATACAAGAAAATGCATGCAGCTCTGGCTATGGCAGAAACAAAACCCAAATCAAACAACTAACAAACAAAGAAACAAATAAAACCAGTTTTCCTGATGGCGTCCAATAACCAACGCAGAGCCTACACAGGTCTTATAAAGGCAAATTACTAACTAACTCATCACAGGGGAAATAAAACTACACTCACGCAAACAAGTAAAAGAAATCAAAGAGGAGACCCCCTACCACTTAGACCATTTGGCAACCCAGCCAACGACAACTGAGGCGAGGTAGGAAGGAAGGAGAGCGGGATATAAAGAGGCAGATGGAGAGCATAGAGTGAATACATGTTGGGGGGAAAAACCAGTTCTGGTGGGTAGCGGTGAGGTAGTGTCCTAGGCCTATGAGGACCGGGACGGAGGTCCAGAGTGAGGAGTCCAGTAAGTAATATTTCCGCGATCCCTTGGAGGTGCCGATTGTGGGCCGCAGACTTGACAGGGCAGAGGAGGATGTCGGTTCGAAGGTTTTGTCAGTCTTTGCACACAAAGGACAGAGGTGGGAGGAGTCATTGTCGTGCCAAAATGGGTGGGCGGCCAAGTAGTTTTCGCCAGAGCGCATCTGATGGAGTCGGCAGGAGAGCAATTGACCTAGGCCCATGAAGAGGTGTAGGCGTAGGGTGGCGGTTAAACAAGTAATAGGGTGGAGGGGCGAGAGAAAGTGCCAGGAGGTGAGGAGTTCCACACAGCATCTTGCCTTTAGGGAGGCATGGAGGGCAGGGGCCTCAACTGGGGCCAGCTCAAGGGGGGGGGGGGGGAGGACAGCGTTTGCTAGAGGGAGGGGGTCGTACCAGTCGCGGATGATGAAGTGGACATGATGGCCAACCGCATCTACCGGCAGGTGGTGGCGTATTGGCGGTACAGACGGTTTGGTGAACCACCTGAAGGGATGTAGTTGGGGCTGGCGCATCGGTACCATCCTCAAAGAAGCCAGGGTGCCGGAGAGTGTCTACTGCCCTGAAGGTTGACGTGTGGTCAGGACTGCGTGATAGAGCCGCTCTGTGGCCCGGGTTTATATCTGGAGGGAAGCAGACCAGACTCATGGCCGCAAGGTGTTGGAGGTGTTGAATAAGGAGGTCGATAGGTGGGAGGGAGCTCTCACATGGGAGGATAGCCTGTTGGTGGAGAAGAAACAGTTTGTGATCCATCATTGAACTCTGTACCAGAAAGACCTGAGCTTGTCGAGCATCTTGCTTTGGGTGAGAGCAGGTCACAACCATAGAGGAGGATGGGGCAAATTGGGGGAAGTGAGTCTGTAGCAAGATGAGAGGCAAGGCCCTTACCGGGGTGGGAGAGAGAGAGAGTTGATTATGGCCACACGGCGTCGGTAAGGGCGTGTCGCCTTGTAAAGTATGCGGAGGTAGCCAATCTAGCAGCGGAGTTATTATTATTATTATTATTATAATTCATTACGCTTATGGAGCCAGAGGCTATGAAGCGGCAACTAACATACAAAATGGCACGCCACCCGCGCCTGGTCCCTGATATCCGTCTCCTAAATGTTAGTAGCAGCTTTTGATTGGACCCCCTGTCATAACGCTACGACCCCTTTTACAAATGAAATCCTCCCACCCGCCTTAAGCCTAACAAATAAAACAAACAAAACACAAGTAAGAGGAACCTAATTAGCCTTTGTCCGCCTCTCAGCAGCCACTTGGTTTGCCGCCAGGTATGTTGCACACTCCTTGGAAGTTGCTATGTGAGGTTCGTTGCAGTTCTTGCACTTGATGATGGTATGGATGCAGGCTTTGCCTTTGGTGGGACAATCAGACCTGCCGCAAGTGTGAAGGTAGGTAGGGTGCTCATGGGTGCAGATTGCACAGTAGGTAGTGCCCGTACACTGGGTAGGGTGGTGACAAATGCAAGGCATCGGGAACACTGGGTGTCTGGACCAAAGATGAGGTAGCGCTGGACCTTAAATCTTTTACAAAGAGTGAGAGGCCTCTGTTGAGGGCTTTATCTGTGCTGTCTTTGCCGGCAATAGTGATGACCATGGTAGATGCTGCTTTGCGCGTGCGTTGGTGTCTGTGGTGAGCCACCTGGGTGGGCGGGGGGGGAAGGTGAATGCCAGTGTTGAACTCCTCAATCTCTGACTTGACAGTGTGGAACCCCTCAGGAGTAGAGGGGACTGAGGTGGGGATGCCGGATGATGACCTTATGCCAAACTTCATCTTGTCTGAGGCCAGTGGCGGCAGGTATGGTGGATCTTGCTGTTTCCTCAATTGCTGTTCTGTTTGCTTGAGGACTTGGGCAGCCACGATGTTGTCCTTAGTGAGAAGAAGGACATGGTGGTTTGGGGTGAACTCAATCGTTGCAATAAGAGGTTTCTTAATTGCAGTGTTGAAAGCATTCCTTATAGTGAGGGTGTTGATGTCATCAGGGAGTGCTGTGCCATCTCTCTCAATGACAATCGTACGGTCGCATTGGCCAAAACTGGAGAGGTCGCAGTTATGTTTGGTGAGTGTGCTGGGGGCTTGCTAGGGAGGGTCCTGGCCGCTTTCTGAGCCAAGGTTTGCTGTGGTGGCTGGGTGGGAGGAAGTTGGGCGTTCGCGAAGGTGGTGTTGCTATGCTGTGGTTGAGCAACAAGGTGCGCGACTTGAGAGGTAAGGGCTGCCACTTTGGCTTGGAGGTCTTTGGTGTCTGTAATGTGTCGTTCCTGCACTACTAGCATGTGTGCTTCGATGGCTTTCATGGTATCTTTGAGTTCGCAGTAGCAGGTCTTCATGGTTTGTAGTTCCTCTTGTAGATAGGTGACGTGTTCATTGACTGCCTTTCCCAGGCATCTTCTGAATCTGGTGGGGGTGCGACTGTCTGGACAGGGGAAGGGGTATCCTCTTCCATCTGTGTGTCGTCAGGCGAGGTGGGGAGGATTGATGTTCCTCTGGTCTGGTGGGATTCTGGTAGGTGAAAGGGGCTGGCAAGAGGGTTCTTGCCACCCCTACCCTTGCCCAAGGGTCTGCGTGACATCAAGATGGTTGTATGAGGGACTCAGTTGATAGGGGTGATGGAATAACAAATAAAGTGGGATGATTTGTCTGTAAAAGTAGGGAAGAGGGATGGGTGAAGCGGTGATAATTGGTGGTTGACCAATGAGGTGAGGGCTCGGCGAAAAATTTGGTGTGGTTTTTTCTTTCGCTGTGGTTGTAACGGCAACGGAGTCTCTTAGCAGCGGAGTTGCTGGCTTGAGCTAGTAGCCCAGCCATCTAAGTAGCTGGGCTGGTTGTAGGGGACCGAGTCCACTGAGGAGGGGGGAGGAGAGAGGGGGGTCCTCTTTGCGCAGTAGTCCTCAAGTGCATGAGCTGTGTCTTAGGGAGAGGAGAAAGCGATGCTGATGCGACGGCCATGTGAGGTGAGGAAGGTTGCAATGGCCTGAAGTTCTGGACGTTACACTGGTAGGAGGATGAAGTCACACTATTGGGAATTGAGAAATGGAGGGACGAAACATAGATAAGGAAAGACTCCGTTGCCGTTACAACCACAGCGAAAGAAAAAACCACACCAAATTTTTCGCCAAGCCCTCACCTCATTGGTCAACCACCAATTATCACCGCTTCACCCATCCTTCTTCCCCACTTTTACAGACAAATCATCCCACTTTATTTGTTATTCCATCACCCCTATCAACTGAGTCCCTCATACAACCCCCTTGATGTCACGCAGACCCTTGGGCAAGGGCTAGGGGTGGCAAGAACCCTCTTGCCAGCCCTTTCACCTACCAGAATCCCACCAGACCAGAGGAACGTCAATCCTCCCCGCCTCGCCTGACGACACCCAGATGGAAGAGGATACCCCTTCCCCTGTCCAGACAGTCGCACCCCCACCAGATTCAGAAGATGCCTGGGAAAAGGCAGTCAATGAACACGTCACCTATCTACAAGAGGAACTACAAACCATGAAGACCTGCTACTGCGAGCTCAAAGATACCCTCAAAGCCATGGAAGCACACATGCTAGTAGTGCAGGAGCGACACATCACAGACACCATGACCTCCAAGCCAAAGTGGCAGCCCTTACCTCTCAAGTCGCGCACCTTGTTGCTCAACCACAGCATAGCAACACCACCTTCGCGAACACCCAACCCCCTCCCACCCAGCCACCACAGCAAACCTGGGCCCAGAAAGCGGCCAGAACCCTCCCTAGCAAGCCCCCAGCACACTCACCAAACAAAACTGCCACCTCTCCAGTTTTGACCAAACGCGACCGTACGATTGTCATTGAGAGAGATGGCACAGCACTCCCTGACGACATCAACACCCTCACCATAAGGAACGCTTTCAACACTGCAATTAAGAAACCCCTTATTGCAACCATTGAGTTCACCCCCAACCACCATGTCCTCCTCCTCACTAAGGACACCATCACGGCTGCCCAAGTCCTCAAGCAACACAGAACAGCAATTGAGGAAACAGCAAGATCCACCATACCTGCCGCCACTGGCCTCAGACAGGATGAAGTCTGGCATAAGGTCATCATACACGGCATCCCCACCACTGTTCCCTCCACTCCTGAGGGATTCAACACTGTCAAGTCAGAGATTGAGGAGTTCAACACTGGCATTCACCTTCCCCGCCCCCCCAGGTGGCTCACCACTGAATCCCAACGTACCGGCAAAGCGGCTTCCACAATGGTTATCACTATTGCTGGTAAGGTCAACACGGATAAAGCCCTCAATAGAGGCCTCTCTCTCTTTGGCAAGAGGTTTAGGGTTCAACGCTACCTTTCCTTTGGCCCTGACACCCAGTGTTCCAGATGCCTTGCCTTTGGACACCACCCCACCCAGTGTACCGGTACTACCTACTGTGCTATTTGCACCTTGGAGCACCCTACCTACCTCCACACTTGCGGCAGATCAGATTGTCCCACCAAAGGCAAACCATGTCTCCATACCATCATCAAATGCAAGAACTGCGGCGAACCCCACATGGCAACCTCCAAGGAGTGTGCAACATACCTGGCGGCAAACCAAGTGGCTGCTGAGAGGCGGACAAAGGCTAATTAGGTTTCCTCTTACTTGTATTTCATTTGTTTTATTTGTTAGGCTTAAGGCGGGTGGGAGGATTTCATTTGTAAAAGGGGTCGTTAGCGTTATGACAGGGGGTCCAATCAAAAGCTGCTACTAACATTTAGGAGACGGATATCAGGGACCAGGCGCGGGTGGCGTGCCATTTTGTATGTTAGTTGCCGCTTCATAGCCTCTGGCTCCATAAGCGTAATGAATTATAATAAGAATAATAATAATTTCCTTTGGCCCTGACACCCAGTGTTCCAGATGCCTGGCCTTTGGACACCACCCCACCCAGTGTACCGGTACTACCAACTGTGCTATTTGCACCTTGGAGCATCCTACCTACCTCCACACTTGCGGCAGATCAGATTGTCCCACCAAAGGCAAACCATGTCTCCATACCATCATCAAATGCAAGAACTGCCGCGAACCCCACATGGCAACCTCCAAGGAGTGTGCAACATATCTGGCGGCAAACCAAGTGGCGGCTGAGAGGCGGACAAAGGCTAATTAGGTTTCCTCTTACTTATATTTCATTCGTTTTATTTGTTAGGCTTAAGGCGGGTGGGAGGATTTCATTTGTAAAAGGGGTCGATAGCGTTATGACAGGGGGTCCAATCAAAAGCTGCTACTAACATTTAGGAGACGGATATCAGGGACCAGGTGCGGGTGGCGTGCCATTTTGTATGTTAGTTGCCACTTCATAGCCTCTGGCTCCATAAGCGTAATGAATTATAATAATAATAATAATAGATAAGGAAAAGAAGAGGCGAGACAGGCGACCATTGAGGGGTCCCGACCTGTACCAGGGTGAGGAACTTAGGGGAGCCGTGGTAGAGGAGGCGGCATTGGCGACCTTGCAGGAAAGAACTAACTCAGTAGAAGAGGTAGGGCTGTACCCATCTCTCTCGTAATTTACTGCATAAGGCAGACGAAGAATCTAGTAACTTCGGGGGAAGTACCTAGATTTTGTGTCAGGCGAAACTACATAGGGTATTCGATTCTCACGTTGTGCGGATCACTCCCGCACAACCAGTTGAGCTCCGAACAAGCTGTAACTTGGAGGTGTGTTTGCTCACACCCCCCTCTGGTTCCGTTATAAGTCCCTAGCGTCATGGGCTACAGCCTGAAGAGTTGCTGAAAGTCTCACAAAAGTCTCCAAGTGGAGATGTTGCCGTAAATCCGTATGCGCTCATGCCATCCGTCCAACCGGAGGCTGTCCGCAGAATAAATGAGGATGAACGGGAGAACCTGGACAATAGCCTCCAGGTGGTTTCGTGTAAAGCGGACGAAAACTGACGGAGCAATACTACTTTGAAGTCAGTAGTAGTATGTGAGGTTACGGGAGGCCTATAGGCGAGGTAACCGAAGTCCGTTGCCCCGAAATAATAATAGTAAATGAGAATCGTTAAGGACTCTGAGACACTAGTTCGAGGTCACGAGAAGACCTACTTCTAGGAGCGTTGACTATGGGTAGCACCTATTGGTAGTCAAACTCCAGATTGGTCTATCGGGGGAGCTATGTGGCTATCTTCCGCAATGATATGGAAATGAGCAGAACCGGATAGATGTTCAGGAGCTGCGAATCCTTGCAGAAGACTAAGTCTATATGGGTAGAGAGTTCCATGGTTGGTATAGTATCCACATGGGCATGACAGCTCGCCACTGGCATGACCGCGATATGAAGAGTTTTTACTCCAGCGGTTGCATTGGAGATGCAGCGGCTAAAACACTTCTATCGGGCAGATGATAGAACACCACCGAGTGGTCAAGCTTGCTACAGGGGATCTTTGGTCCGACCCGTAGTGGTTGGCTTGACAGCCCACGGGAGTTGGCTGCTCACGAATGCAGACTAGTGATGGCGAGTAACTGGCAGCATGCCAAACCTATTTAAGTATATGCGAGTTCCCCTCTACCCTGGCAATCAACTACCTCTCGAGATCAGGACTTAATTGAATAAAGCAGTGGCCTAACGATATTAAGTTTTAACGTTTTTTTTTTTTTTTTTTTCTAAACCCTACTGTTGATTATCTTTATCTTTACTTCGGAAATAATACTTCGGTGCGGTCACAACCTCGGGATCCATCTTCCCAGCGGAATCACCCGTTACAAAGGATGTCCTTAAGGAGGAGAGGAGAGGAGACCACCAAGGTTGGGGGTGGCTGGAAAGGCAGTGGAGTGGAGTGTGGAGGAGGAGAGTGGTATGGTGGCGGTCAACATTTCTGTCAAACCAGGCTGAGGCGGATGAAAAAGTAGGAACGGAGGTGGTGGGAGAAACAACAACTACCTGGAGGGCATCACCGAGAATAAGCCAGTCGATTTTAGCCCACGCAGGGGAGGGGGCAGGAGAACGTAAACAAGGTGTAGAAAGCAAAAGACAGGTAGGAACATGATCTGAGCCAGTAGACGGGAGTGGGGTGTTCAACTCAGAGAAAAGCTGGGCCGCCGCACCGTTCGCAAAGGTAAGGTTAAGAACTGAGGGCCTGCCAACTGAGGCAAAAGGAAAGTCAGTGAACACCTCAGGGGTGTTCAGTACGGAAATGCCATGCAACGAAGGCAACTGAAAGTAGGGTGAGGACGTGCCAAGCTCAGTAGAAGAAAAAACACTCAGCGGGTCGGACAGGGGGTGATGAAGGTTAAAGTCTTCAAAAACAAAAACAGGAAAGTCTAAGTCAGGAAAGCACAAGTCAGGAGAAACAATACAGGTGTGGGCGGAGGTGCCTTAAGTATTGTCCACACTGTATACTCTGAGGCGAGTTTGGGAAGACGAGGAAAAACACAGGTCAGAAAACAAATCCACCGCCATGATGTGGGCAGAGTGGCCTAACCATACGGGCAAAGGGGAAACAACTTCGAGAAAGAACACTAAGGCATAGCAAGCCACACGTGGCTTGCCATAAGTGGACGGGGGGGGAAAAACACTTGTAACCGGGAAAGAAAGGTAGCTGCGCATGCCACACAGGTGGATCCTGTATCGCCACCAACACAGGCATAGAGGCCACAGAGGAGAAACTCTGAAACAAGGAAAGAAAACCATCCCAGCTATCCAGGCTGTTATGTTGAACAAAGGAGAGATTTAAAAGGCCCGGGCTGTCATTAGAGGGCCTGGTAGCAAATCTGATAGCGACAGACATTTTGCTGGACAAGCCAGAAGGATTGAAAAAGGTTGGGACGAGGTCAGCATCCCCCTGGGTAGGGGGGAGGATGGCCCTGGAAGAGGAGTATGTAGCTGTGTGTGGGGTTTCTGGTGGGGCTTAAGGGTGGGCGCGGTGGGGAGTGCCAAAGGAAGGGGCGAGAGTATGACTTGGGGTTGAGGGTCAGGGGTTTCCATCGGCTCTGTCAGGGCCGACATCCATGTCATGTTCCGACACGTTGTCTAGCAGGGGTGGGGCTGGGGGGTCTTTTGGGATTGGGGCTGGCCGCTCTCAGTAGTCCTGGTCAGTGGCGCATTGCGGTTCCCCACACTTGGGGCAGGAAGCAGTCAAGGACGGGCAGCTGGGGTTCTGACAGTAATGTGCCGAACGTGTGTGCAAGAGGGAGCAGATTGGAGATATGGGATGATTCAACTTACATCTAGGGGCCTGATGGCCGACCTTCCAGCAGTTCCGGCATTGGATAAAGCGGTTGGATGAGAAGGCTCGTTCAACGCGATGCCTTCAGCAAAAGAGGTGGACAGAGGTTACCATGGCATTGATATCCTCAGGAGCAATAGTGACAATGACGGAGGTAGCGGATTTGGACATGCTGGATTTCAGGTTGCGGTTGAGGTAGCGGGCGGAGAAGATGGTGACACCCGTGGCGTTACGGACTGACTCCTGGAGGAGGCAGAGGAGGTCGTCTTGGTCTTCTGGGAGGTTGTCGAGGGGGAGGGAGTGGATGGCGAGTTGGGTCTCGTTGGGGGCACTGTGGAAGGGCAGGTAGGCATCGTCACCAATCGGGGAAAGCATGTTGAGGCGGTGGTGAGGGCCTGGTAGTAGGCGGCATCGGAGGTGGCGGGAGTGTAGGGGTCAAGGAAGGTGAGGGTGATAGAGCCCCAGTCATTGACTCAGGCAGAGAAGAAGCGGGGAAGGGGGCAATTGGCCTCACTGAGGATTGATGCAGCGATTACTATTATCATTATTATTATTATAAATCATTAAGCTTGTAGAGCCTATGGCTATGAAGCTGAAAAGAAAAATATGAGTGTAGTGCCTCCCACTACTGGTCCCAGATCCCATCTCCAAAATCCTGTTGTCTTCTTCTGATTGGGCCTCCTGCCTATCCCCTCCTATCCATCAACCTCCCCACCTGCCTCCCTCCATTCTAACCATCTCTCCTCCTCCCTCCTCTCCCATTCTCCTCCTTCTTGCACTCCCTCCTCTTCCCTCTCCCCTTCCTCCTCCCCTCTCCTTCCATTGCCAGAGCACTCTAATCCTTCCCATATCCCCAAATGCTCCTGCCTTGTTGCTGCTCCACATTCTCCTATAAACTTTCCCACAGCCAGCAGTCCAGCCTTGGATCCAAGCACAGCAGGAAGGTAGAAGGTTTGAGCAACTTGTCTGAGATGGTGTCTGGATTGTTGATATTTGCTGCAGTACAGAAGAATGTGTTCTGGTGTTTGGAGTGCTAGTGTCTGTCTATCACAGGTACAGCTGGTTTGAACATTCTCATCCAATCTAGACAGATAAGATTTGAAATATCCATGGCCAAGTCTGAGTTGTGTGACTGTTGCAAGCTGATGTCTAGACAGTTGGTAGAAGTGCGGTGGTGGTCTGAGTTTGGGGAGGTGGAAGTGGATGGACCTGAAGTGTCTACCTTTCCTGGTATCTGGCAGTTGAGTCCAGTACTGGTGTCAGGCAGGAAGGGCAGACTGCTTGATCTGTGTCTTCAATTTGGTCAGTGAAAGGTAACTGTCCTGTGTGGGTTGGGAATACTCAGCTGCTTGTTTTGCTAAACTGTCAGCTTCATCATTGCCCTGAATACCTGTATGCCCATGAACCCAGTGTAGATGAAGCTGTAGATCCAAGTCAGAGAGGAGTAGGTCCATGGTGAGCGGTTGAATCTGTTGTGAAACTTGTTGACCTGGATGAGGGGATAGGCTGTAGGAGTTGAGGATAGCTGCTTGGTTGTCTGTAAAGATCCAGATGTGCTTGAAAGATAGGCTGGTCCTGCTGGCTTCTGTGAGTGCTCTGGCAATACCTACCAGTTCCCCATCATAAACCTTCATATCCAACCCAAGTCCAACACTCCACCTGCCCACAATCTTTCCACCATGCATCATCACCACCCCAGCTCCTACTCCACCACTCTCCAATTCACTTCCATCTGTGTAGAGAATAAGGTTGTCTCCATTGTTGATCTGGTTGAATAGGATCTTATGTTGTCTGGCTGCTGCTTCTTTGTCTTCAGGGCTGATAAAGATGTCTAATCTGGGATATTGGTCTGGTAGGGTGGTGTGCCATGGTGGTTGCAAGATAGGATGGCATTGCTCAAGTTTCTTGCCTGCTGGTAGGTAGTTACTTAAAGTGTTCAAAACTCTAATCAGTTGGGTGGGAAACTTAGCTTGCTGGGAATGGGAAATCCTCCAATCTGGATTCACATTACCATATAGTTCATGTTGGGAGTTAAAGGTAATGTGATCTCCGAATCTGAATACTGGAGTTGTGGTACAGTCTGAATCTGAGGAGTAGGAGGTAGAGGAGCTTGGAGGATAGCTTTGTTGTAATGTTGATGGATATGAGTTAGGTGTTCTTTGTCTGACTGGATGATCTGGTAGCATCTGTAACACCCTGTAAGCATATCTCTTACAAAGTCTGTCTAATCTCAAGGTAATAGGGAGTGTGGAAGCCTCAATCTCTAGAGCAGCTGTTGGTGAAGTTCTGAAAGCTCCTAGAATCCTCCTATTAGCTTCTGCCTGCAACTTCTCAAGCTTGTTAGCAAGTCCTATCTGTCCTTTCCACCAGACCTCTGCTCCATAGTCAGCAATGGGGGTAATGCAGGAGTAGTATAGTTGCCTCATAGCTGGTGCTGACAGTCCCCATTCTGAGTTAGATAGCCTAGAGATCATTTGAAGTGCCCTGGTTGCTGCTGCTGTCTTTTGTTGTACATGGTAGTTGAATAAGAGTTTCCTGTCTAGCCATACTCCTAACCATCTGAGGTATGTTGAAGGATAAATGACTGTACCATGGGGTAGGATGACGGTATGTTGTTAGTATTGGAAAACGGCTTGTTGTGGAAGTGCATAAGCTCAGTCTTAGGATCATCAAATACTGTGATATTGTTAGCTGCCCACCTCCATGTCCTCCTGGCTGCTCTCTCCAATGACTTGGAGTTAGCAGCTTCAGAGGGTCCTGTTACTATAAGTGCAACATCATCAATATAGGAAGGAGAACTTAGCTGAGGGGTGAGAACACTGCCTCCTAGAAAGACTCCGTTGCCGTTACAACCACAGCGAAAGAAAAAACCACACCAAATTTTTCGCCGAGCCCTCACCTCATTGGTCAACCACCAATTATCACCACTTCACCCATCCTTCTTCCCCACTTTTACAGACAAATCATCCCACTTTATTTGTTATTCCATCACCCCTATCAACAGAGTCCCTCCTACTACCCCCTGATGTCGCGCAGACCCTTGGGCAGGGGTAGGGGTGGCAAAAACCCCCTTGCCAGCCCCTTTCACCTACCAGAATCCCACCAGACCAGAGGAACATCAATCCTCCCCACCTCGCCTGACGACACACAGATGGAAGAGGATACCCCTTCCCCTGTCCAGACAGTCACACCCCCACCAGATTCAGAAGATGCCTGGGAAAAGGCAGTCAATGAACACGTCACCTATCTACAAGAGGAACTACAAACCATGAAGACCTGCTACTGCGAACTCAAAGATACCCTCAAAGCCATGGAAGCACACATGCTAGTAGTGCAGGAACGACACATTACAGACACCAAAGACCTCCAAGCCAAAGTGGCAGCCCTTACCTCTCAAGTCGCGCACCTTGTTGCTCAACCACATCATAGCAACACCACCTTCGCGAACACCCAACCCCCTCCCACCCAGCCACCACAGCAAACCTGGGCCCAGAAAGCGGCCAGAACCCTCCCTAGCAAGCCCCCAGCACACTCACCAAACAAAACTGCCACTTCTCCAGTTTTGACCAAACGCGACCGTACGATTGTCATTGAGAGAGATGGCACAGCACTCCCTGACGACATCAACACCCTCACCATAAGGAACGCTTTCAACACTGCAATTAAGAAGCCTCTTATTGCAACCATTGAGTTCACCCCCAACCACCATGTCATCCTCCTCACCAAGGACACCATCACGGCTGCCCAAGTCCTCAAACAACACAGAACAGCAATTGAGGAAACAGCAAGATCCACCATACCTGCCGCCACTGGCCTCAGACAGGATGAAGTCTGGCATAAGGTCATCATACACGGCATCCCCACCACTGTTCCCTCCACTCCTGAGGGATTCAACACTGTCAAGTCAGAGATTGAGGAGTTCAACACTGGCATTCACCTTCCCCGCCCCCCCAGGTGGCTCACCACTGAATCCCAACGTACCGGCAAAGCGGCTTCCACAATGGTTATCACTATTGCTGGTAAGGACAACACGGATAAAGCCCTCAATAGAGGCCTCTCTCTCTTTGGCAAGATGTTTAAGGTTCAACCCTACCTTTCCTTTGGCCCTGACACCCAGTGTTCCAGATGCCTTGCCTTTGGACACCACCCCACCCAGTGTACCGGTACTACCTACTGTGCTATTTGCACCTTGGAGCACCCTACCTACCTCCACACTTGCGGCAGATCAGATTGTCCCACCAAAGGCAAACCATGTCTCCATACCATCATCAAATGCAAGAACTGCGGCGAACCCCACATGGCAACCTCCAAGGAGTGTGCAACATACCTGGCGGCAAACCAAGTGGCTGCTGAGAGGCGGACAAAGGCTAATTAGGTTTCCTCTTACTTGTATTTCGTTTGTTTTATTTGTTAGGCTTAAGGCGGGTGGGAGGATTTTATTTGTAAAAAGGGGTCGTTAGCGTTATGACAGGGGGTCCAATCAAAAGTTGCTACTAACATTTAGGAGACGGATATCAGGGACCAGGCGCAGGTGGCGCGCCATTTTGTATGTTAGTTGCCGCTTCATAGCCTCTGACTCCATAAGCGTAATGAATTATAATAATAATAATAATAACTGCGTCCTAGATTCTTAAACAAGTTGGATAAGTAAAAGAGAAACAGGATTGCTGAGATTGGTGAGCCTTGTGGAATGCCTGTCTTGATTGATTGAAGTGGTTGCCTCTGTCCATCAAATACTAAGCCAAGTTGTCTGTCTGTAAGGAAGGTGTCTATCCATGAAAGAACAGGAGTGGGAAAACCTAAAGTCTGTAAAACCAAGAGTAGCTGTGTTCTAGAGACATGATCAAAAGCACCTTTAACATCAATAAATAGACCTGAGAGTACTTTACCATTACACCTTGCCTGCTGCACATCATGTACCAAAGCCATAACTGCATCAATGGCACTTCTCCCAGCTCTTCCTCCCATCTGTTCACTGTGTAGAAGTCCATAGGTCTCTGCCATGTAGGACAGCCTGTTAGCCATAATCTTCTCAGAGATCTTACCTAAACAGTTTAACAAAGAGATTGGTCTGTAAGCTTTTGGGACTGTATAATCTGGCTTGTTAGGTTTTCTGATTATGGCTCCAGTTGCCTCTCTCCAGCTGTGTGGGTGATAACCTATTTTCAGCAGTAATTTGAACAGTGCAGTAAGTGGTCTAGGAATTGCCTGATATACATGCCTTAAGCAAAGAAAGTTGATTCCATCAGGGCCAGGTGCTTTGTAAGGAGCAGACTTGAAGATTGCATCCTTCACCTCAGAGTCAGTAACTTCAGGCCAAGGGAAAGACTTATCTGCTGGAGTATCTTCTATGTTGAAGTGAGATTGGCTGGGTGGTGGGTCTGGGAACATGCAAGTTGTGAACATCTGACATTTCTCCTCAAAGTCAGTAGCAAACTGTCCATTTAGAGAAAGTGTAGGAGTTTTCAAGGACATTGTAGGTCTGGTATACTTAGCTGCTCTGAAAATGTCTTGACCTTGGGCAGTTTGCAGAAAAGATTTCCAACACTGACTCTTAGTTTCTCTGATTCTTGCAAAGTATGAGTTCCTAGCTCTCTTATAGTCAGTATGGTAGTATTCCTGTCTGTCAGATTTCCACTTCCTATGCTTTCTAGCCATATCCTGCCTCAGATTAGTTAACTCAGAAGTCCACCACCTCTTGGATCTAGAACAGGGTTTGCTGAGAGGAACATGGTGGTTAAGAGAATCTAGTATAGAGTTTTTGAGTATGAGTACTGCTTGATCCAATGCATCAGTAGTACCAGATATCAGATATGAGTTGAAGGAAGATGAAGTCTTAGCCATTAATTGTTGTAGAGTGGATTCAAAAGAATTCCAATCTGCTTTTTGCCAGTTGAATTTATTGCTCATAGGACTGGGAACTAAGCTGTCAGCATCAAGTACTAGAGAGAATCTTACCACTTCATGATCACTCCCTGTATGAGCATCTTCATCCACTGCCCAGTCCACTACTCTTTCATATATGTCTTGTGTTGCCAGTGTCAGATCTAATATTGAGCTTCCAGTTCCTTCTCTGTAGTTGTATGTGGAGATATCAGGATGGTTGACTAGATCACAGTTGTTAGCTCTAAACCAATCTACCAGGACCTCACCACTAATTTCTTTCTGAACTGCTGAATTCCATAAGCTGTGGTGGGCATTGAAGTCCCCACAGAGGATGGAATGTTGAGGGATTTGTAGCTGGTGCAGAGTTCTGTCCATAGTGTAGATTGGCCTAGAGTCAGGTGTCAGCTTTTTCCTTTCATTATAGATATTCCATAAGGTAAACTTCTCTTTTCCTGCAAGAATTTGAATTGGAAGCACATCACCATCTAGGTGAGGAAGAAGGTCAGATCTGTAAGTGCAAAGAATGTCAAGTCTAGATTTGCTAACATAGGCAGCAGTTCTAGGTCTCTCATTATTAGTAGTATCAGGGAGAAAAGATTCAAATGAATGGTGGGAGTAAGGAGTGCCATCAGAGGCCAGCCAGGGCTCCTGAACAAGAACAATATCTGCTGTACCATTAGTGTAGTGAAGGAGAGAGGTCAATACTTCATATGTCTTTGCACAGTTGTGCTGGATAATAGTAAGTGGTTTGCCTCTCATAATGAATGGGAAGGGTTGTCAGTTGATGGGAGTTCTGGTTTGTTAGTTAAGCTCCTGTAAACCTCACATCTCAGGTCAGTAGATTTGTGAGAGCCCTCACAGTTAGCACACTTGAACTGAGAGTGGAGACATTCCTTAGTAGACTGGCAGGTAGCACATCTGTGAAGGTTGGTAGAATGGTCTCCTGCACACAGTTGGCACCTGGTAGGATGTCTGCAAGTTCTCTGATGGTGTCCAAACTTCTGACAGTTCCTGCACTGGGTAGTGGGTCTGATGTCAACAAACTCTGAAGTCTTGACTGAAGTTCCTGCTATCACAAGTTGGTTTCTTAGTGCATATTTCAATTCTCTCAGAGTTTTAAAGGAAAGAACAAGGGAGGAGTGCAACTTTCCTACTCTAGCCTCTGGTCTGGTTAGCCATCTTGGAGGGGCAGCAAGCTGAATGTCTGTATTGTAGGCTTCAATGTCCTCCTTGAAAGCCATCATCTGTTTCTCCTCACTATCTGCCACAATCATGTCAGTAGCAACAGAGTGGGCCACCAGCTTGTACCATCTTTCCCTGATGACCACCTCCTGCAGTCCTGGAATCAGTTGACTCCAAACACTTTCCTTCTCCTTGAGTTCAGCAGCAGTGTTACCTGGCTTCACCTCAATTACTATGTTATTATTGACTGAGAGTCTAACAAGAACAACAGTAATATTCAGTTTGGCCTGGTTCAGAGCATGGTTGATTGACTCTCTGATCTGGAGTGGGTTGAAGTTGGTAGGAGTAGTGGTAGGCTTGAGAATAAGTGTTCTCTCTGGCTCTGGAGTGGGCTCTGGGCGCTTTTTTGAGGCTTTGGTAGTATTGGAAGTAGTAGTAGGGGTAGAAGTAGTCTGTTCAACCATGTTAGCCCAAGTCTTCTTTGGAGGTTGGGGAATAGGAGTAGCAGAAGGAGGAGATGTGAGTTGGTCAAGTCTAGTTAGAATATGGGTTAAGGTCTTCTCCTGTTTAGATAGCCTAGCTTCAATTGCCTCTGGAATAGGAGAAGAGGTTGTTGACTGTAAAGGAGCTGCATCAGGAATGTGATTATCAGGATAGCTGCTAATGGAAAGGAGTAAGTGGTTGAGAAAGTCCTCTTCAGATGCTGTGAAAAGTCCATGGTGTTCCTTTATGTGGTTAACAATATCATGGAGCAATCCTTCAAAAATAACAGGCCTATCCCTCTGAGCAGAGGTAGGAGGAGGAGGACTCATTGTAGACATGGTGGGAAATGGGGGAGAAATAGAGGAAGAAAGTGGAGTGCTTCTCCTATGTCCTCTAACTCTGGTGACAGTGAGAGAAACAGGAGGAGGTTGTCTGCCAGATGGAGTACTGGGTATAATGGGGGATGATGAATACAAAGTATTAGCATCATTTAAGGGTACTTGGGAGGAGGACACTCCAGAATGTGGAGGATGGGCAGGCATAAGTGCTTCAAAAATGCGAAAATTGCTAAGTAAAATAATAGGTAGAAGGGGGTATAGTGGTTGACAAGGCAACCAACAAGGAGAAGGAACTTAAGAAAATCACAACAAAAACTAGGTAAAAAAGTACAAAGAGGAGCAGAAGATGGAAAAGGAGAGACACTTAGCTGAAAATTTAACAGAAGCTCCAGGGCAGCTACAGCAGGCAGCTGTCAAAATTGTAGAGCTGGAGCTCTCAATCTCCAGAAGTTATGTGGTGATGTTCAATTTTCAGGGGTAAAAATAGGGGTAAAATGAAAGATGTGTGCCAAGATGGGGTTAAAAGTGGGAATAAAGTTTTAAAAAGTTGTAGAAGTGTTTAAAGTGGTTTATTTAACAGGATTCTGTGTGGAGGAAAATGGAGGAGATGTAGTTGTTGAGTAAAGTGTAGGGGGGGGTCTTGGAGACTGTGGTTGTTATGTATTGATGCAGCGATGTCAACGCGAGTCGCAGATATTCTTTCGGCTTCAGTATGGAGGGCAGGAGAGGAACCAGTGGCGAAAAAGCAATGTTTTACTGCTGGCAGGATGGGAGCCTCTTTAACAGGAGGAGCCATCATGCCCGATACAACTTGCGTAGCAGAAGATGATTTTGTCTTGGATCCCATGGTTTACTTCCGGCCCGCGGCAACTGTGGCCTGGTGAAATGAGTGAGGGGGACGTAGATAGGTTGGATCCAAGTTGCCAGGGACCCACTCAGCGAGGGAGGGGTATTTGCCATCACGGAAGGTTTAAGCCTCCCACCCATTGGGGTTTTGGATAACGTAGGCCTCAGGGTGTCCATAGTATTTCTTAGTAACAGTATCGTAGTGGGAGCGTTGAGGTCATACCCATCCACAATCGCTCCAACCTGATAAAGGGGTGCACGGGGAGGGGCCTATTGGGGGTGTGGGAAGGCAGGAAGTTGTGCCGTATTGGACGGGGCAGGTGGGGCGGAGGGAGGGACTTGCTTACCCTTTTGGGTAGGGGGCGGAGCAGGCAGGTCCGGGGCTTATTATTATTATTATAATTCATTACGCTTATGGAGCCAGAGGCTATGAAGCGGCAGCTAACATACAAAATGGCACACCACCCGCGCCTGGTCCCTGATATCCGTCTCCTAAATGTTAGTAGCAGCTTTTGATTGGACCCCCTGTCATAACGCTAACGACCCCTTTTACAAAAAAAAAAAATCCTCCCACCCGCCTTAAGCCTAACAAATAAAACAAACAAAATACAATTAAGAGGAAACCTAATTAGCCTTTGTCCGCCTCTCAGCAGCCACTTGGTTTGCCGCCAGGTATGTTGCACACTCCTTGGAAGTTGCCATGTGAGGTTCGTTGCAGTTCTTGCACTTGATGGTGGTATGGATGCAGGCTTTGCCTTTGGTGGGACAATCAGACGTGCAGCAAGTGTGAAGATAGGTAGGGTGCTCATGGGTGCAGATTGCACAGTAGTTATGCCCGTACACTGGGTAGGGTGGTGACCAAATGCAAGGCATCTGGAACACTGGGTGTCTGGACCAAAGGTGAGGTAGCGTTGGACCTTAAACCTTTTACCAAAGAGTGAGAGGCCTCTGTTGAGGGCTTGATCTGTGTTGTCGTTGCCGGCAATAGTGATGACCATGGTAGATGCGGCTTTGCCCGTGCGTTGGGTGTCTGTGGTGAGCCACCTGGGTGGACGAGGAAGGTGAACGCCAGTGTTGAACTCCTCAATTTCTGAGTTGACAGTGTGGAACCCCTCAGGAGTAGAGGGGACTGAGGTGGGGATGCCGTGGATGATGACCTTATGCCAAACTTCATCTTGTCTGAGGCCAGTGGCGGCAGGTATGGTGGATCTTGCTGTTTCCTCAATTGCTGTTCTGTGTTGCTTGAGGACTTGGGCAGCCGTGATGTTGTCCTTAGTGAGAAGAAGGACATGGTGGTTTGGGGTAAACTCAATCGTTGCAACAAGAGGCTTCTTAATTGCAGTGTTGAAGGGGTTTCGTATGGTAAGGGCGTTGATGTCATCAGGGAGTGCTGTGCCATCTCTCTCAATGACAATCGTACGGTCGCGTTTGGTCAAAACTGCAGCTGTGGCAGTCTGCTGGGTGAGGTTGGTGTAGGCTTACTGGGTGAGGTTGCTGTAGGCTTGCTGGGGAGGTTTCTGGCCGCTTTCTGGGCCCAGGTTTGCTGTGCTGGTTGGGTGGTAGGGGGGTGGGTGTTCACAAAGGTAGTGTTGCTATGCTGGGGCCGGGCAACAAGGTGTGCGACTTGGGAGGTGAGGGCTGCCAGTTTGGCTTGGAGGTCATTGGTGGCTGCAATGTGTCGTTCCTGAACTACCAGCATGTGTGCTTCCATAGCTTTGAATGTATTCTTGAGTTCGCAGTAGCAGGTCTTCATGGTTTGTAGCTCTTCTTGTAGATAGGTGACATGTTGGTTGACTGCCTGTTCCCAGGCATCTTCTGTAGCAGGTAGAGGGGCGACAGTCTGGACAGGGGAAGGAACGTCTTCTTCCATCTGGGTGTCGTCTGGAGAGGTGGAGAGGATTGATGTTCCTCTAGTTTGGTGCGATTCTGGTAGGTGGAAGGGGCTGGCAAGAGGGTTTTTGCCACCCTGCCCTTGCCCAGACGTCGTGAAGACGACATCAAGGGTGTAGGAGGGACTCTGTTGATAGGGGTAATGAAATAACAAATAAAGTGTGATGATTTGTCTTTAAAAGTGGGGAAAAGGGGCAGGTGAAGGGGTGAGAATTGGTGGTTGACCAATGAGGTGGGGGCTCGGCGAAACATTTGGTGTGGTTTTTTCTTTCGCTGTGGTTTGTAACGGCAATGGAGTCAGGTCCGGGGCTTGCTGACCTGTTGGCGGTGATTGGGAAAGCCTTTGTGACAGGGTACGTAGAGCTGATTTGATAGGGGCGAGGGAGGACAGGGAGGGGCCCTAAGCGACGGAAACACCCTCAGACGATACTTGGACCTTCGAAGAGAGCAGATTGATGTGTTCGTTGGTGGAGGCCAGCCAATTAAGGATTTCTATGAGGCGAGGGATGAGGACAGCTTCAACATCGCTGAGATTGCCAAGGTCAGAGGAGAGGAGAGGCAGAACGGAAGAGAAAGGATCTTCTAGAACTGGCTCTAGGGCCTGTAGGAGGGGCGGGATCATGTAGACCGCAGCAAGGAGGAGAGTAGCAGAGCCAGCTCAGGATGGGTGGGCAGAACCAACGTTAGAGATTGGAACGGGAGGCGAAGACTTGAAGCATAAGTGAGAAGGGTGCAGACGTGCAAAAGTGTGGAGTCACACCAGACGCGATGGTGTTGAGAGTACATGAGATAGTTATGGGCAGGAAAATAGAGAGCACGGAGTGTGCTATCTTCCGCAGCCTTTTTTTATTATTTTTGTTTTTTATATCATATATTCATAGTATACCGTACAAGAACCTGCATGCAGCACTAGCTGTGGCAAAAACAAAACTGAAAAGTACGCGTCGCACCTCCATCTGAGGCAACAGCCTAGAGGCCTAAGCACCTCTGGTATGGAGCCAAGAGCACATCTGGCCCCAAGCGAAGCCCAAAATAAACCCAACTCGAATCAAGCAGGAAGCCGCAAGGAAAAATCCCCACTGAAATCCCACCTAAAGGCACGAAAGAATATCCCAAACTATACCCACCAGGAACACCCATAGCAGACCTGGCCACCCGGAGGCTGACTCAAAAAGAGCCCCGAACAAATGAAGGGGCCCGGCACTCCTGGGCCAGGTACACTGGCAACGGAGCACCCTGGCTAAGTGGTAGATGCAAAAGGAGGAGGATAGGTGCCAACCGGCCCGAGGCAGTGCAATACTGACCGGAGGGGGGGGCCAGTGCTGGGGTCCCCACGAGGAAATAAGTAGTTGTAAGGTGCCAGCTGAGGAGGCAGTCAGGTGCCAGCTTAAGGTAGCAGCAATAGGGTGCCAGCCGAAAAGAAAGATAGTACGGTACCAGCAGACCGAGCCGAGGAGCGGAGGAGGAAGGGGTAGAGCCAAATGCCGAAACAACGATTGGAAATGTGTTCGTGTCCTACCAAGGCAGTCCCCTATAACGCCCAACACCTAAGAGTGCTAGAGCATCCATAGTGGGCGGGAGAGGAGGAGAGTGGCGAAATTGATCGTGGCTTGTTGAGAAGACTAACTGCAAACCCTCGATGGTGGGACTGACCTGTACCCAGCGGGTGAGACATGACCCAGACCCAATAGAGGGACTAAATTGAACAGACAAGTGAAAAACAAAAAGACCCCATCGTAATCGCGTACCGCAAACTGTATTCCCAGCCGTCTGTTGTAGGGAAAAAGGAACTGCCTGACTGTGCTGATGCTAGCGAGGCTACAGCAAAAGCGGGAAGGGGGGAGAAAAACCAACATCCTAAGATGTCAGGAGGGAGGAAGGAGGATCTCAACAGGGTAGACCTCAAGAGAGAAGGCCAGAGAGGAGTTCCAAGTGGTGGAAATATAAAGAGTGATGGCCTGGTCCTCTCCCTAGGGGGAGGTCCTGACGCGAAAAATGGTGAGATGTTTCTGGTGTTGAGTTGTTCCTAAAGAGGTAATAAATTTCAATCACCGGATGTGTAGCGGAGACGGTGGATACTATCTTCCATGGCCATCCCGGCCTCTTTAGATAGACCTCTCCTCGCGAACCGTAAACCTGATCACTCATAACCCCGAGTCCTCTAATCATAACATAAACAAGTCATGTGACTCAGATGAGTTATACATGAGAGCCCAATGACTCATAATTGAGTCATGTGTGAAACATAACAAATCATAACATAAACAAGTAATATGACTCAAATGAGTCATATGCAGCAGTAAGACCCGTGACTCATAATCGAGTCATATACAAAACATGACAAATCATAACATAAAAAAGTTATATGACTGAAATTCGATTCCGATTCTCTGGCCCTCATCCTTACTACTTTGAGCATGAGGTTGGCAGTTTCGATCGTCCTTCGTTCTTGGGCAATCATTTGCACTTGTACTAAAATTGTGGCTACGGAGGTGTCAAGTTGTTTTAGTCGTCCCACAATCTGGTCTTCTAGCCTTGTGTAGTTGTATTCAGTTTCGGTAGGGAAGTTCTCTGCTTCCCCCTCCAGAGGCCATGTCCCTGTGGCCTTGCAGTACTCTTAGGCTATTTCCTTCCTGAGTATCTCTTTCTTTCCCTCTCTTTGCGGGTGGTATCCCACTTCCACTTTTGCGAAACAGTGCATTGGGCACTGGATGCGGTAACACTCGCTCCAGTCCACAGTGGTATGTTCGGGCTTCGGCCCTTATTTTTCGTACTTGGAAGGGAACCATCCACTTCCCTCTTTTTCGCAAAGGTGTACTTGGCATTCATCGTCATAACACACTATCCACCTCATGGTGTCGTGTTCTTTTTGTCTTCTGATCTCTTCTAGTTTTGGCCATATGTGTGACGGTTCGGGGCTCATGAGAGCGATCTGGTGCGGCAGATCACCGCAATCCTCGAGGGGCTTCACTGGCGACTTAGCGCCTTTGTCTTTCAGGTTGATTGTTATTGTTATCCTGCTGGAGTTTGTCGTGATACCTTTGGTAGCAGCGCTTGATGGTATCTTGAGCATTTGTGAAGTTGCTTGTGAGATATCAGGCTTTATCATGTTCGGGAGAATAACTGGTCTACTTGGCATGGAATTGAAGTTTTCCATAGAGCAAGCGAGAATCAATTATCTCCTCTAGTTCGTATTCGAATTGTCTGTCTACTTCTAGCGGAGGAGGAGGAGTTATCGTTTGTGAGGGAAACTTGTAATTGACCTAGATTTCGAGGGGTGAGATGTGGAATGTGTTGTATATTCGGATTGTGGGAGGAAGGTTGAGTTTATATGCACGATTCCCATTCTTTCCAGTATCCGAAATGGCCCAATTTTCTTGAAATCCAATTTCTTGCATTCTCTGGTGGTCTTGATATTGCATGGTAGAAACCATACCATAGCTCCTGTTTGTAAGTTTGGATCAGGTCTTTGGTGCTTATCGTATTGCTCTTTCTGTAGTTGTTTTGTGAAATCCATTTCATAGCGTACTGCATCGTGTAATTGACTCATCTCCTTCTTATCCGTTATCATTGCGCCACTCGTATGACTTGTGGCCTGACTTCTCAGATGTTGTCCATAATTCATGACAACTGGTGTTTAGTCAATCATTTCTTGTTTGCTGTTGCTGTATGCGAATTCTCCCATTGGGAGCAATTCCCACCAGTTGTTTGTTGATAGTTGATGATTGCGTGAAGATCTTGTTCCAATATTCCATTTACCTGTTCTGCTTGTCCATTGGTTTGTGGATGAAAGGCAGTGCTTAGCCTGTTCCATATTCCCATTTCCCCTATTACCTTTTTTCATGCGCCGAATGTGAATAATGATCCTCGTTCTGTGATGATATTCTTTAGTTATCTGATTCAATCTAAAGATTTTGTGGAAGATGGTTTGGATGAATGTTTCCCTTGTCATATCCTTTTTAACCGAGACGAAGTGACTCATTTTAGTCAGGCGATCCACCACAACCAAAATAGCATTCAATCGTTCTGAATTTGGAAGGTTGGTAATGAAATTCATTGTGATAGTTTTCCATAGCTTTTCTTGGACTTTGTTTGACTTGAGTAATCTGTAAGGCGCATCTCTGGCCCCTTTTGTTCTTTGACATATATCGCAATTCTTGACAATTCTTCTGATGTCTTCCAATAGTCCTTATTATTATTATTATTATAATTCATTACGCTTATGGAGCCAGAGGCTATGAAGCGGCAACTAACATACAAAATGGCACGCCACCCGCGCCTGGTCCCTGATATCCGTCTCCTAAATGTTAGTAGCAGCTTTTGATTGGACCCCCTGTCATAACGCTAACGACCCCTTTTACAAATGAAATCCTCCCACCCGCCTTAAGCCTAACAAATAAAACAAATGAAATACAAGTAAGAGGAAACCTAATTAGCCTTTGTTCGCCTCTCAGCAGCCACTTGGTTTGCCGCCAGGTATGTTGCACACTCCTTGGAAGTTGCCATGTGAGGTTCTTTGCAGTTCTTGCACTTGATGGTGGTATGGATGCAGGCTTTGCCTTTGGTGGGACAATCAGACCTGCCGCAAGTGTGAAGGTAGGTAGGGTGCTCATGGGTGCAGATTGCACAGTAGGTAGTGCCCGTACACTGGGTAGGGTGGTGACCAAATGCAAGGCATCTGGAACACTGGGTGTCTGGGCCAAAGGTGAGGTAGCGTTGGACCTTAAACCTTTTACCAAAGAGTGAGAGGCCTCTGTTGAGGGCTTTATCTGTGCTGTCTTTGCCGGCAATAGTGATGACCATGGTAGATGCTGCTTTGCCTGTGCGTTGGGAGTCTGTGGTGAGCCACCTGGGTGGGCGGGGAAGGTGAATGCCAGTGTTGAACTCCTCAATCTCTGACTTGACAGTGTGGAACCCATCAGGAGTAGAGGGGACTGAGGTGGGGGATGCCGTGGATGATGACCTTATGCCAAACTTCATCTTGTCTGAGGCCAGTGGCGGCAGGTATGGTGGATCTTGCTGTTTCCTCAATTGCTGTTCTGTGTTGCTTGAGGACTTGGGCAGCCGTGATGTTGTCCTTAGTGAGAAGAAGGACATGGTGGTTTGGGGTGAACTCAATGGTTGCAATAAGAGGTCTCTTAATTGCAGTGTTGAAAGCGTTCCTTATGGTGAGGGTGTGGATGTCGTCAGGGAGTGCTGTGCCATCTCTCTCAATGACAATCGTACGGTCGCGTTTGGTCAAAACTGGAGCAGTGGCAGTTTTGTTTGGTGAGTGTGCTGGGGGCTTGCTAGGGAGGGTCCTGGCCGCTTTTCTGGGCCCAGGTTTGCTGTGGTGGGTGGGTGGGAGGGGGTTGGGTGTTCGCGAAGGTGGTGTTGCTACGTTGTGGTTGAGCAACAAGGTGTGCGACTTGAGAGGTAAGGGCTGCCACTTTGGCTTGGAGGTCTTTGGTGTCTGTAATGTGTCGTTCCTGCACTACTAGCATGTGTGCTTCCATGGCTTTGAGGGTATCTTTGAGTTCGCAGTAGCAGGGTCTTCATGGTTTGTAGTTCCTCTTGTAGATAGGTGACGTGTTCATTGACTGCCTTTTCCCAGGCATCTTCTGAATCTGGTGGGGGTGCGACTGTTTTGGACAGGGGAAGGGGTATCCTCTTCCATCTGGGTGTCGTCAGGCGAGGTGGGAGAGGATTGATGTTCCTCTGTCTGGTGGGATTCTGGTAGGTGAAAGGGGCTAGCAAGAGGGTTCTTGCCACCCCTACCCTTGCCCAAGGGTCTGCGCGACATCAAGGGGGTTGTACGAGGGACTCAGTTGATAGGGGTGATGAAATAACAAATAAAGTGGGATGATTGCTCGTAAAAGTGGGGAAAAAGGATGGATGAAGCGGTGATAATTGGTGGTTGACCAATGAGGTGAGGGCTCGGCGAAAAATTTGGTGGGTTTTTTTTCTTCGCTGTGGTGTAACGGCAACGGAGTCCTTACCCACTAAGTGACGCTATCGCTCCCAGAACAAGAGACTACATGAGAGCCGCAGTAAAACAGCTGCGGGCTATTGGGGGTTCAAGAGGGCCATCTAGTTAAGACATGAACATGTTTCCCGAAGTGGTTTCGGCATCTGGGTCCCACACTCCCTCTTCCTCTCTCAGCTCGATCGGCTGGTACCCTACTACCTCTCTTTTTAGCTGGCGCACTACTGCTCCTATCTTAAGCTAGCATCTTACTGCTCCCTCAGCAGACACCTTACTACCACTCGTTTCCTGGAGGGGGCTCCTGTCCTGGTCCCCCACCTCTAGTCAGTATTGCACTGCCTCGGGCTGGTGGAGACCTATCCTCCTCCTTATGCTACCGTTGGATTTGGCTGGGGCGCTCTATCGCCAGAGTACCTGGCCCCGGAGCGCCCGGCTCCTACGTTTGTTAGGGGCTCTTTTTGGGTTAGCCTCCGGGTGGCCAGGTCTCCTATGGGCATTCCTGGTGGGTATTATTTAGGGTTTTTTCTTTTGTGCCTACGGGCCGTGATTTTCCGGCTGTGATCGTTCCTTGTGGTGTCCTGCTTGACTAGGGTTGGGTTTATTCTTTGGCTTGACTCCGG